>CATNWA010017941.1:115000-494241 GCA_951230385.1 Staurois parvus | reverse complement strand
AGTTAAAGTAAAAAGTTTTAGTTAAGTTAATGTTTTTAAAATTTTTATTTTTTTTTTGGTTTAGTTAAAGTTTTGTCATTAAAGTTTTTTTAAGTTTATTTAATGTTAAATTTAAAGTTTATTTATTTTTAAAGTTTTTTAAATTTTAGTTTAAATTTTAATTTAAATTTTTTTATAGTTTTTTAAGGTAAAGTTAAAAAGTTTAAATTAAATTTTTTTTTATTTAAAAAGTTTAAAGTTTAAAGTTTTAAAGTTTTTTTTAAGTTTAAAGTTAAATTTATTTTCAAAGTTTTTTATGTTTTTTTTTAAGTTTTTTTTTTTATTTTTAATTTAAAAATTTTAAGTTTTTAATTTTATTTAAAGTTTTAGTTAAAGTTTTTTTTGAAGTTAAAGTTTAAAGTTTTTTAGTTAAATTTAAGTTTTTTATAATTTAAGTTAAATTTAAAAGTAAAAGTTAATTTAGTTTATTTATAAGGGGAAGTTTTATGTTAAAAGTTATATTTTAAAAAAAGTTAAGTTTAATTAAATTTAAGTTTTTTTAAGTTAAAAAACGTTTTTTTTATAAGTAATTAGTTTATAGTTTTAGTTATTAATGTTAAAAGTTTTTTTAGTTTTTAAGTTTAAAGTTAAAAAAGTTACAGTTGTTAAAATTTAAAAGTTAAAAGGGTTAAAGTTGTGTAAAGTTAAAGTTTTATTATAAAAAGTTTTAGTTAAAGTTTAAAGTTTAAACTGTTAGTTTAGTTGTTAAAAGTTAAAACCTTTAAGTTAGTTAAAATGTAAGTATTAGACAAGTGTATTAAAGTAGGATAAGTTAGTATTGGGGTGTAATTTAGTTGATTGTTAGGGTTTTGTTTCGGTTAAAATTTATTAACAATTAAAGTTAAAGTATTTTAAAAAGTTAAAGTTTTAAAATATTAAAAGTTTAAGTTTAGGAGGTGGATTTTCAAGTTAGAGTGAAAAAAAAGTTGAAGTTAATTTGTTAGAAAAAGTTAAGATTTAAAAGTTAAAAAAGTTTAAAGTGTAAAGTTATTGGGTGTAAGTTAGTTAGTATTTTTTTTAAAATTTTAAGTTAAAAAAGTTGTTTCGTTGAAAGTTAAAAAGGTTAAGGTTTGTTAAAAGTTGTGAGTTAAAGCAGGTTTAATAAAGTTAAATTAAGAGTTATAGTAGTAAAAGTTAGAGTGTTAGTAAGGTTTGTAAGTTTAAAGTTAAAATTAAAGTAAGGGGAGGAAAATTTAAAGTTTAAAAAGTGTTTGGTTTAGTGTTAAAGTTGTAGTAGAAGGTAAAGGTTTGTAAGTTAGTAAAAGTTAGTTTAGGTTAAGTTTTCAATGTTAGTATTGTTTGAAAAGTTAAAGTAAAGTTATAAGTGTTAGAGTTGGGAGGTAAAAAGGTTATATAATTTGGTTGTGTTAGGTAAAAAGGTAAAAGGAAAGTTAATGTTAGTAAGTAAAGTTATAGTAATTTTAAAGTAAGTTAAAAAAGTTTAAAGTGTTAAAAGTGGGAAGATTAAAATGTTAAGTAGATAATGGGTGTGGGAAAGTTAAATAAAAAGTTTTAAGTTAAAAAGTTAGAAAGAAGTATATGGGATAAAGTGGGTTGTGGAAGGGGTGTATAAACTGTCCTATGTTACTATAACACAGTAACCATACACTGTGGATGGAGATGTGGATGGTATCAGTTATCACATGCACGAGAGCAGTGGGAACACACAAGGCTATTTATTGAAGTGAATTTAAGGGGTTAATAAACGATGAAAGTACAGCAAGGTTCTGGCAAAACAAGTTAGGTCTGTACCACAGGGTGGGACACACAACAAGAAACCACCGAGTTCTGGCAGAAAACACGGGGGGATAGTCCGTGAGTGCATTGTCTAGGTTCAAAAACAGGGTGGCATACTGGCAGGCAATAGGTTAGGTCCGAGTTGCACACAACAGACAGGCAGAACTCGGGCAGGCAAGGATTAAGTCCATGTTAAGGTCCTCTCAGCACGGGGGGGGGGAGAAACAGGGTGGCAGAACTCGAGCAGGCAAGGTTAAGTCCAGGTTGGATCCTCAGAACAGGGTTATAGCACCCACAGCAGGCAAGCAGAACTCGGGTGGGCAAGGATTAAGTCCAGGTAGATCCTAAGCACAGGGGGTGGCACCCAGGCAGAGCAGAGAGGGTTAAGTCCCTTGGCACAGGGTAGCAATTCAGAGACTCACCAGCCAGCAGTGGCCCCAGAAGAGGAAGTCTAGGCAGATAGACACCAACTCCTCACAGGTTTTCAGAGGGCTGTGTGTCTTGGTGGCAGTTTGAAGACCACACAGGCAATGTAGAACCACAAGTCCCAGCAGTGCACAAAGCACAGTTCATGCATCGCCTAGAGAGGCCTGCAGCCATGAGCTGCTCTTTCCATCCTGACTCAAGCTCTGCCCTTTCTCCCCCCTAAACCCTTTTCACAGCCACAGAACACCATGCTGTCTGCGCTTCCCTGCTGAGATCGATCTCATCTCCCACCCCCCGCGAAGCATAGGAACTCCAAATCTTAACTAAGCAGACCAGCTGACTGAGACACACGTGTAGATTTCAACAAACACCAAAATAAAATATTTCTGATCTCCATCACAATCACTCTGCTGCCTCATTGTGGATGATCCTGGTATGCCTTGCCTATGTTATGATACACTATATTACTCACACTGTGCTGCCTCCAAATTGTGGATGATCCTGGTATTACTCCTTTGTGTTACTATACACATATTACACAGGCTCTGCTGCCTCATTGTGGTTGATCCGGGTTTGATTACCCTGCCTTACTATACACATATTGCCATCACTCTGCTGCCTCCTTGTGGATGATCCTGGTATGGCTCTCCTATGTTACTATACACATATTACTGTCACTCTGCTGCCTCCTTGTGTTTGATCCTGGTATGACTCCTCCAGTGTTACTATACACACACATATTACTAACACTATGCTGCCACCCTATCACCTAACCTCTGGACCCTTAAAACATTAAGAAAAAATGTAATAACCAATAAAAAAACAATCAAAAACCACAAGCCAAGAAAGAGCATGCACACAAAATGCACATACCCTGACCCTAACCAAACAATGTGCAACAGCAAAGACATTGGCCTGGCTTTACACAAGGGAATGCAGTCCCTTATTGCTGCTGTGTCTGAACAGACTGCACAGCAGCAAAGAGGCTGGTATTTAGATGTGTGCATGTGGCTAAGGCCAGGACATTGTTTAATCTGCTGCACAGTCCTGTTGCTTGTTCAGATATAGCAGCAAATACTTTAGTACATCCATCCTCAGACACATGCACACAATGAAATATCCGACTCTTAGTTGCTTCACAATCCTGTTTGTTCAGAGACAGCAGCACAGAGGCTGGTATACATTGTGTGCATGTGGCTGAGGAAGGCCGGGATCAAGTCTTTGCTGCTCTATATGAACAAACAACAGGACTGTGCAGCAGATTACACATTGTCCCGGCCCTATTCAGCCACATGCATGCACCAGAATAGCAGACTTTTTGCTGCTGCATCTGAACAAACAGGACTGCGCAGCAACAAAGAAGCAGCCATTCTGATGTGTGCATGTGGCAGAGTAAAGCTGAGCCAATGTCTCTGAACACACACAATCTGGACTTTGCAGCAGTAAAGAGGCTGGTATTCCATTGTACACATGTGGGCGAGTAAAGCCGGACCAACATCTAAGCTGCTGCACAGTCCCGTTTGTTCAGATAAATCAGCAAAGACTTTATCCCGGCTTTCCTCAGCCACATGCACACAACAGAATACCCGGCCTCTTTGATGCTGCGCCTGAATACACAGGATTGTGCAGCAGATCAGACATTGGCGAAGGCTTCAGGTGCTTCTAAAGGCTAAACATTTATACCTTTATGTATTCTCTGCATTGAGGTAAAACATTCTAGTAATCGTTCTGCCTCCTCACCGCCCCCTTATACCTACCCGAGTCCTATCATGATCCAGGCTGTGCACAGTTTTGCAGCAGTTTCTTCTCTCTGCTCACAGAGGCAGGAGTGTGAGCCATTGGCTCCTGCTGCAAATCAAATCCTGCAAACAAAGCGGGGTCAAGCTACACTGTATGTGTCAATAGGATCAGGAAGGAGCCGCCAGTTGTTCCGCATAGCAAGTGGCTTGCTACTGGGGTCAAACAAAGAAGAGAAAAGCCTAGAATGCTGACTGGGACTCCAGAAGATGAGATTTGAGGCTGCTCTGTGCAATACCATTGCACAGAGCAGGTAACTATATATGTTTGTTAACTTTTTTTAAAATTGCCTTTACAAATTCTTTACTCAGCTGCATGCAACCACAAACACCCCCGAAACTCCAGCCTGATATTAAAGTGTCTTACCTGCTGCAATCTTTGCCTGTTCAGACTGAGCGATAGTGAAGAGGCTGGTATCTGGTGTGAATGTGTGAGAGTCTAAATCCTAGCGGCTGCACAGTCCCATTTTCTAGTTCAGAAAGATCAGCAGCGAGGAGGTTGGTATCTGATATGTGGTTGTAAAGTCATCCTACCTTAAGTCACCAGGGTGTCCTTGCTGCTCCATCACTTCTTCCCATAGTCCAACCCAGGAGAAGTACTCTGTAGATGACGGGACGTCTCTGACATCTGGCAGGAAGATCACAGCTTCTCTCTAATCTCTGTCCTCAGAAGACTCTTCACTCCACGGACCAGCTGAAAGGTGACAGTATTCTGGGTCACAGAAAACCATCATAAGACACGGAGTAACCCTGAGAATGACAGAGATAGGCTGAACACAATGTCCGGAATTGCTGCCTCCTGGCTATCATCCCCAAGGACCGCCTCCATATCTCCAGATCATCCAACCCAAAGAATGCAGATTGTGAGTTCTAACTTCACTTCCTGAAAACACCCATAGTACCAGCAGGACAATGTCGGGGCCCATAGTACCAGCAGGGACAATGTCGGGGCCCATAGTACCACGGGACAATGTCGGGGCCCATGGTACCGCGGGCCAATGTCGGGACCCATAGTACCAGCAGGCCAATGTCGGGACCCATAGCACCAGCAGGGACAATGTCGGGACCCATAGTACCAGCAGGGCAATGTCAGGACCCATAGCACCAGGCGGGACAATGTCGGGGCCCATAGCACCGGCGGGCAATGTCGGGGCCCATGGTACCAGCGGGCAATGTCGGGGCCCATGGTACCAGCGGGCCAATGTCGGGACCCATAGTACACCAGCGGGCCAATGTCGGGACCCATAGTACCAGCGGGCAATGTCGGGACCCATAGCACCAGCAGGCAATGTCGGGGCCCATAGTACCAGCAGGCAATGTCGGGGCCCATAGTACCAGCAGGGCCAATGTCGGGGCCCATAGTACCAGCAGGACAATGTCGGGGTCCATAGTACCAGCGGGGCCAATGTCAGGGTCCATAGTACCAGCGGGGACAATGTCAGGGTCCATAGTACCAGCGGGCAATGTCAGGGCCCATAGTACCAGCAGGGCAATGTCAGGGCCCCAGTACCCAGCGGGCCAATGTCAGGGCCCATAGTACCAGCAGGCCAATGTCAGGGCCCATAGTACCAGCAGGGACAATGTCAGGGGCCCATAGTACCAGCAGACCAATGTCGGGGCCCATAGTACCAGCAGGACAATGTCGGGGCCCATAGTACCAGCAGGCCAATGTCGGGGCCCATAGTACCAGCAGACCAATGTCGGGGCCCATAGTACCAGCAGACCAATGTCGGGGTCTATAGTACCAGCAGGCCAATGTCAGGACCCATAGCACCAGCAGGACTATGTCTTGAGGACCCATAGCACCAGCAGGGCAATGTCAGGACCCATAGTACCAGCAGGGCAATGTCAGGACCCATAGTACCAGCACAATGTCAGGGGGATAGCACCAGTTGCCCCAGGGCAATGTCAGGACCCATAGCACCAGCAGGACAATGTCAGGACCCATAGTACCAGCAGGGAGGTCGGGGGATTACCAGCAGGCAATGTCAGGGGGTAGTACCAGCAGGACAATGTCAGGGTCCATAGTACCAGCAGGCCAATGTCAGGGTCCATAGTACCAGCGGGACGGGGTGTCAGGGTCCATAATACCATAGGGACAATGTCAGGGTCTATAACCAGCGGGGGTCAGGTGGGGGTAGTACCAGCGGGACATAGAGGACCCATAAGTACCAGCAGGACAATGTCGGGATACCATAGTACCAGCAGGGGTACCAATGTCGGGGCCCATAGTACCAGCAGGTACAATAGTCGGGGCCCATAGTACAACATAGCAGGGGGTCGGGGGGGTACAACATAGTACCAGCAGGGTGAGGGGGTACAATGTCGGGGCCCATAGTACCAGCAGGCCAATGTCGGGGCCCATAGTACCAGCAGGCCAATGTCGGGGCCCATAGTACCAGCAGACCAATAGTACGGGGGGGTCTATAGTACCAGCAGGCCAATGTCAGGACCCATAGCACCAGCAGGACAATGTCAGGACCCATAGCACCAGCAGGGCAATGTCAGGACCCATAGTACCAGCAGGGCAATGTCAGGACCCATAGCACCAGCAGGGGGTCAGGACCCATAGCACCAGCAGGACAATGTCGGACCCATAGCACCAGCAGGATACAATACAGAGGGGGGTGAGGGGGGTACAATACAGAGGGGGGGGGTGTGAGGAGGATACAATATAGAGGGGGAGGAGGATACAATATAGAGGGGGGTGAGGGGGGTACAATATAGAGGGGGGTGAGGGGGATACAATACAGAGGGGGTGAGGGGGGATACAATATAGAGGGGGGTGAGGGGGATACAATACAGAGGGAGGGGGGTGAGGGGGGTACAATATAGAGGGGGGTGAGGGGGGTACAATATAGAGGGGGGAGGGGGGATACAATACAGAGGGGGGTGAGGGGGGGTACAATATAGAGGGGGGTGAGGGGGATACAATATAGAGGGGGGGTGAGGGGGGTACAATATAGAGGGGGGGATACAATATAGAGGGGGGGGGGGATACAATACAGAGGGGGGTGAGGGGGGTACAATATAGAGGGGGTGAGGGGGGGTACAATATAGAGGGGGGTGAGGGGGGTACAATATAGAGGGGGGTGAGGGGGGGATACAATATAGAGGGGGGGTGAGGGGGTACAATATAGAGGGGGGTGAGGGGGTACAATATAGAGGGGGGATACAATATAGAGGGGGGTGAGGGGGGTACAATATAGAGGGGGGTGAGGGGGGGGGTACAATATAGAGGGGGGGGGGGTGAGGGGGGTACAATATAGAGGGGGGTGAGGGGGGTACAATATAGAGGGGGGTGAGGGGGATACAATATAGAGGGGAGGAGAAGAGAGTGAAAAGAGCGGACATAAAATACATTTTTACCTCAGGCGCCATCCTCCTCAGCCACACCCCCAGAGAACACGCCAGTCCCGCCATGATCACTTCCCCGCCCACTTCACAGAGCGACTTCCGGGGTGGGGCACAAGGAGATGACGTCAACCTGCATGGTATCCGGTTTCACGGCAAGTCCACGTTGTTTTTTTGCGGCTCCGCCCCCTACCTTCTGATTTGCTGCTGTCTAATTAGGGCCCTCTATCCCCGCCCCCATCTATAACCATCCATCATTCATTTGTTACCTATATAACTAACGATAAATCATAGACTAGAGATGATCCAATCAGAAGATAGGGGGGGCGGAGCCGTACAACCCCGGCGGACATGAAGGCAATGATGGAATTCTCTGTATTATCTTCAGTACAATGGCGGCCTGACAGACGTGTGTGACCAGAGATACAAATAAAGATATAGTATACAAACTAATACATGTCCCACCATACATACTCGGGCGCATGTCCGGGCCGCCATCCTTGAAGACAGACAGGTGAACAACCTCCTCACAAAGCTTCTTCAAGAAGAAAATGAGGAAACTGCAGAGAATTTCTCCTTCCCGGCCGATTGTATCGGGAGGAATAATATTCTGTCAGAACTCTGGTAGTCATACCAGACTCAGCCAGCAGATGGCAGCGCAGTCCTGACATGTAGAGTGCTTAGAAATACAAAGTACTACCACATCCATCCACAAGGCGGCAGCAGAGTACCGGTTATATTCTGTTTATAGAAAAATCAATGTGAGCGCTTCCAGGATCAGCCAGCAGATGGCAGTGCAATAATGTCATATCATGTGCTAACAGATCAATCCACAAGGCGGCGACAAAGTACCTGTAATATTCTGGTATAGAATATCATGCTGAGCGCTTCCAGGAACGGCCAGCAGATGGCAACCTAGTAACTGTATGACGTACGGCGCATGCCCAGTCTGGCGCCATTATGTAGTGGAAAATTGTTTAGAACTTCGAGAAAATGGCGATCACGGCAGACGGAAATGTTTTGTGTCCTGTGAGAGCAGCAGCTGCCATTTTGTACAGTCTTCAAAAATATGGCCGCCATCACAGACATTCTTCTCTTACAGTTTCTCTTCAGGTTTCGGCATTATTTTGGATAAGACAAACTACAGAGTGATTGGACACAGATGAAGCGCTGAGCAAACTGCTAGAAACTGCATTTAGATTTACAAGCGCGGGAAAATGTTACTAGGCTCCGCCCCCTCACCATAACTATAAGATAATTAACGTATTTTTTGCTTTGGGGAAAGAGATGCGATCCTTCACAGCACGACCCCGGAGATAGAAATATTGGGATCTGCAGAATGACACGATCGACTTTTGTCGAGGATCTCCTCGTTCTATATTTTATATAAGGAAATAAAATCGTGGAGAAACTTTGTAAGCTGAGACATGTCCGCTGTAGCCGCCATCTTATTGAGGACCAGAATGGCGGCATGGGCATGCGCAGTAGCATTAAGGATAATCAGTGCTGCCGCCCTGTGGCCAGAATTAGTATGACTCCTAAGACGTATTAACATAATAAAACCACGTTGCCTCCTTGTGGATAGTCCTGGTATGACACCCATAATATTACCGCACTCTGCTGCCTCCTTGTGGATGATCCTGGTATGACCCCCCTGTGTTACTACACATAATATTACTGACACTCTTCTGCCTCCTTGTGGATGATCCTGGTATGACACCCATAATATTACCCACACTCTGCTGCCTCCTTGTGGATGATCCTGGTATGACACCCATAATATTACCCACACTCTTCTGCCTCCTTGTGGATGATCCTGGTATGACACCCATAATATTACCGACACTCTTCTGCCTCCTTGTGGATTCCTGGTATGACACCCATAATATTACCAACACTCTGCTGCCTCCTTGTGGATGATCCTGGTATGACCCCCCTGTGTTACTACATGACAAAATATTACCGACACTCTGCTGCCTCCTTGTGGATGATCCTGGTATGACACCCATAATATTACCGACACTCTTCTGCCTCCTTGTGGATGATCCTGGTATGACCCCCCTGTGTTACTGGTACACATAATATTACCAACACTCTGCTGCCTCCTTGTGGATGATCCTGGTATGACCCCCCTGTGTTACTATACACACATAATATTACTGACACTCTGCTGCCTCCTTGTGATCTTGGTATGATCCTGGTATGACACCCATAATATTACCGACACTCTGCTGCTGCCTCCTTGTGGATGATCCTGGTATGACTCCCCTGTGTTACTACACACATAATATTACTGACGACACTCTTCTGCCTCCTTGTGGATGATCCTGGTATGACACCCATAATATTTACTGACACTCTGCTGCCTCCTTGTGGATGATCCTATGTATGACACCCATAATATTACCAACACTCTGCTGCCACCTTGTGCATGATCCTGGTATGACTCCCATAATATTACCGACACTCTGCTGCCACCTTGTGCATGATGATCCTGGTATGACTCCCCCTGTGTTACTATACACATAATATTACCACACTCTGCTGTCTCCTTGTGGATGATCCTGGTATGATCTCCCTGGGTTACTATACACAAAATATTACCGACGCTCTCTGCTGCTCCTTGTGGATGATCCTGGTATGACCCCCCCCTGTGTTACTGTACACATAATATTACTGACACTCTGCTGTCTCCTTGTGGATGATCCTGGTATGATCTCCCTGTGTTACTATACACATATATATTACCAACACTCTGCTGCCTCCTTGTGGATGATCCTGGTATGATCTCCCCTGTGTTACTGTACACACATTATTACCAACACTCTGCTGCCTCCTTGTGGATGATCCTGGTATGATCTCCCTGGGTTACTATACACAAAAATATTACTGACCACACTCTGCTGTCTCTTGTGGATGATCCTGGTATGACTCCCCCTGTGTTACTATACACATAATATTACCAACACTCTGCTGCTGTCACCTTGTGGATGATCCTGGTATAACTCTTTTTGTGTTACTATACAATGATATACATTATATAATTCTCTGTAGTTACCTTAACACAATGGCAGTCTGAAATACATGTCTGAATGGACATTCAAGTAAAGAGGATACAAATATACTATACATACTAGTGCGCATGTCCTGCCATCTTTGTAAGGAGAAACCATGAAGTGGTCTTCAACAAGATGGCAGCCGCTGTACACATATCCTGAAGAATAGCTTTCTTCACATATCCATTTCTGATTCACCTTTAAAAAATTAGGAATCTGTGTAGCCTCTTCCTCTTTCTCGACCCAATTGTATTGGGCGCAATAATATTCTGTGTCAGACATTCGGTGGGAGTCATACCAGGCTCAGCCAGCAGATGGCAGTTCTCATATTGTGTGCTTAGAAATACGATGTATTACCACATCCATCCACAAGGTGGCGGGAAAGTACCAGTAATAGTCTGTGCATAGAAAAATCAACATGGGTGATTCAAAGGTTCAGCCATTAGATGTCACCACATTTCAGGATATATGGAGCATGCCCAGTCTGCCGCCATTGTTTATGGGAAATAATTACCAAATCTTCGAGAAAATGGTCATTGCGGCGTACATTTCTTTTTTATGTACTGCACGTGCCCAGATCAGCTGCCATTATGGGGAGGAGAAAATGGCCTGGTCTTCAATATTATGTCTGCCATCAAAGATATTATTCTCTTACAATTCTGTTAAAAGGAGTGTGGTTCTGAGGATCCACCCCCTACCTTCTGATTGGCTGGCATATAATCATGTATCCCCTCTCCTGATTTGGCAATCTATATCAATCTATTATCTCCTAGATTGTAAGCTCGAAAGAGTAGGGCCCTCTTACCCCTCGTACGTTGTTTGTTATCGTTGTACTGTGCCATGTATTGCCCCCCCCCCTTTACAGCGCTGAGCAAACCCTTTGGCGCTATATAAACTCGATGTAATAATAATATAATAATAATTTATTAGGTAACTATAACCGAACGATAAATCAAAGACTAGAGACCAGCCAACCAGAAGGGAGGGGCGGGACCAAACAACTCAGCAAGGGGATCCTGAGTATATCATTTTCTGTAATATCCTCAGCACAATGGCTGCCTGATATGTGTGACTGGACACTACTCAAGGGTAATACTATACATACTACTGCACATGCCCGAGGCGCCATCCATGAAAGGAAAAAACAGTCAGTGGTCGTAAAAAAGATGGCGGCGGCAATAGACAGATCCTGAGAATCAACCTCCTCCACATATCAGTTCTGTTTCCACTGCAGAGAATAGGAAACTGTGCAGATAACTCCTCCCGGCCTGATTGTATCAGGAGGAATAATATTGTCAGAACTCTGGTAGTCATACCAGGCTCAGCCAGCAGATAGCAGCGCAGTCCTGACATGTAGAGTGCTTAGAAATACAAAGTACTACCACATCCATCCACAAGGCGGCAGCAGAGTACCGGTTATATTCTGTTTATAGAAAAATCAATGTGAGCGCTTCCAGGATCAGCCAGCAGATGGCAGTGCAATAATGTCATATCATGTGCTAACAGATCAATCCACAAGGCGGCGACAAAGTACCTGTAATATTCTGGTATAGAATATCATGCTGAGCGCTTCCAGGAACGGCCAGCAGATGGCAACCTAGTAATGACGTACAGCGCATGCTCAGTCTCTGGCGCCATTATGTAGTGGAAATTTGTTTAGAACTTCGAGAAAATGGCGATCACGGCAGACAGAAAAATTTTGTATCCTGTGAGAGCAGCTGCCATTTTGTACAGTCTTCAAAAATATGGCCGCCATCACAGACATTCTCCTCTTACAGTCTCTCTCCCAGGTTCCGGAGCTGTATTGGATAATATAAACTACAGAGGTTATCGGAGAGACGGAGCGCTGAGAGAAATACATAGAAAAAACTGTATTTACAATTACAGGGCGGGAAAATGTTACTAGGCTCCGCCCCTCACCATTGTTATTAGATAATTAACGTGCTTTGAACTTGGACTCCATTTTAAATTTTGGGGAAACAGATGCGATCCTTCACACGCGACCCCGGAGCTGGAAAAAGTGAGATCTATGGACGTGTCGTGTCGTTCGCCTATTGTTGAGGAACTCTTTGTTGTATATTTTAAATATGGAAATAAAAATGTCGTGAAGATTTGTACACTGAGACATGTCCGCTTTAGCCGCCATCTTACTGAGGACCAGAATGGCGGCATGGGCATGCGCAGTAGTATTTACAATTAACACAATGCTGCCGCCCTGTGGCCAGAATAAGTATTACTCAAGAGGAATTAACATAATAAAACCGCTTTGCCTCCTTGTGGATGATCCTGGTATGACACCCATAATATTACTGACACTCTGCTGCCTCCTTGTGGATGATCTAAAGTGGTATGACACCATAATAATTACCCACACTCTGCTGCCTCCTTGTGGATGATCCTGGTATGACACCCATAATATTACCAACACTCTACTGCCTCCTTGTGGATGATCCTGGTATGACACCCCCATAATATTACAGACACTCTTCTGCCTCCTTGTGGATGATCCTGGTATGACACCCATAATATTACAGACACTCTTCTGCCTCCTTGTGGATGATCCTGGTATGACACCCATAATATACTGACAGTCTGCTGCCTCCTTGTGGACGATCTAAGTATGTGACACTCATAATATTACCCACACTCTGCTGCCTCCTTGTGGATGATCCTGGTATGACACCCATAACATTACCAACACTCTACTGTTACCTTGTGGATGATCCTGGTATGACACCCATAATATTACTGACACTCTGCTGCCTCCTTGTGGATGATCTAAGTATGACACTCATAATATTACCGACACTCTGCTGCCTCCTTGTGGATGATCCTGGTATGACACCCATAATATTACTGACACTCTGCTGCCTCCTTGTGGATGATCTAAGTATGACACTCATATAATATTACCGACACTCTGCTGCCTCCTTGTGGATGATCCTGGTATGACACACTCATAATATTACCGACACTCTGCTGCCTCCTTGTGGGTGATCTAAGTATGACACTCATAATATTACCCACACTCTGCTGCCTCCTTGTGGATGATCCTGGTATGACAACCATAACATTACAGACACTCTGCTGCCTCCTTGTGGACGATCCTGGTATGACACCCATAATATTACTGACACTCTACTACTGCCTCCTTGTGGATGATCTAAGTATGACACTCATAATATTACCGACACTCTGCTGCCTCCTTGTGGATGATCCTGGTATGACACCCATAATATTACTGACACTCTACTGCCTCCTTGTGGATGATCTAAGTATGACACTCATAATATTACCCACACTCTGCTGCCTCCTTGTGGATGATCCTGGTATGACACCCATAATATTACTGACACTCTACTGCCTCCTTGTGGATGATCTAAGTATGACACTCATAATATTACTGACACTCTGCTGCTGCCTCCTTGTGGATGATCTACGTATGACACTCATAAATATTACCCACACTCTGCTGCCTCCTTGTGGATGATCCAGGTATGACACTCATAATATTACCCACACACTGCTGCTGCCTCCTTGTGGATGATCCTGGTATGACAACCATAACATTACAGACACTCTGATGCCTCCTTGTGGACGATCCTGGTATGACAACCATAACATTACAGACACTCTGCTGCCTCCTTGTGGATGATCCTGGTATGACTCCCCCTGTGTTACTATACGCATATTACCGACACTCTGCTGCCTCCTTGTGGATTATCCTGGTATGACTCCTCTGTGTTTTACTATACACATATTACCGACTGTAACGGAACCGGAAAACCCAGACCCGCACTGAGTTTTTTTCCGTTATACCACAGCTTCCCCTGTCCGAACACCATCCACGGACCACAGCCTTGAAATCCCTCAGGAAATAGACAGCACCCGGCTCTTCTTAATACAGAAAGCCAACTCTTTTTATTTTAACACAAAACACAGGATATATACAGAGGGCGGGGAAACAACCAAGAACAGGAAATACATCATCACCCCTCCCCATCCAACCAGACACAGAACAATGGGATGAAGCACATGGCAAAGGACATTGACCAACCCCCACACCAATACACAAACAGTACATCCCATAATAGTTGGCTGGACAGGAAAGACACAGGACAATGGGGGGGTAGCACATGGCAAACAGACAATGGACAGCCATGTGGCCGAGAACAAAGGACAACACACAAATGCACAATACTGGGACATTCACATGTACCCTGAAACAGGCACAGGGTGGGTTAAACATAATGATTTGGGGAGATGATACAGAGGTCCCCCCCACCCCCCCCAAAGTTTACTCCCGTCACACCGACACTCTTCTGCCTCCTTGTGGATGATCCTGGCATGACCCCCCCTGTGTTACTATGCACATAATATTACCGACACTCTGCTGCCTCCTTGTGGATGATCCTGGTATGACTCCTCTGTGTTACTATACACATATTACCGACACTCTGCTGCCTCCTTGTGGTGATCCTGGTATGACCTGCCCTGTGTTACTATACACATATTTACCGACACTCTGCTGCCTCCTTGTGGATGATCCTGGTATGACCCGCCCTGTGTTACTATACACATAATATTACCGACACTCTGCTGCCTCCTTGTGGATGATCCTGGTATGACTCCTCTGTGTTACTATACATATAATATTACCGACACTCTGCTGCCTCCTTGTGGATGATCCTGGTATGACTCCTCTGTGTTACTATACACATATTACCGACACTCTGCTGCCTCCTTGTGGATGATCCTGGTATGACTCCTCTGTGTTACTATACACATATTACCGACACTCTGCTGCCTCCTTGTGGATGATCCTGGTATGACTCCCCTGTGTTACTATACACATAATATTACCGACACTCTGCTGCCTCCTTGTGGATGATCCTGGTATGACTCCCCTGTATTACTATACACATAATATTACCAACACTCTTGCTGCCTCCTTGTAGATGATCCTGGTATGACCCCCCTGTGTTACTATACATATAATATTACCGACACTCTGCTGCCTCCTTGTGGATGATCCTGGTATGACTCCTCTGTGTTACTATACACATATTACCGACACTCTGCTGCCTCCTTGTGGATGATCCTGGTATGACCCGCCCTGTGTTACTATACGTATAATATTACCGACACTCTGCTGCCTCCTTGTGGATGATCCTGGTATGACTCCTCTGTGTTACTATACACATTTTACCGACACTCTGCTGCCTCCTTGTGGATGATCCTGGTATGACTCCTCTGTGTTACTATACACATATTACCAACACTCTGCTGCCTTCTTGTGGATGTTTCCTGGTATGACCCCCCCTGTGTTACTATATACATACAAACCTGTCAGAGTCTGCAAAAGACTTGAGACCGGGGCGGAGGTTCCCCTTCCAGCAGGACAACAACCCGAAACATCCAGCCAGAGCTACAATGAAATGGTTCAGATCAAAGCATATTCACATGTTAGAATGGCCCAGTCACAGTCCAGACCTAAATCCAATGGAGAATATGTGGCCAGACCTGAAAATTGCTGTTCCCAGACGCTCTCCATCCAATCTGACAGCTTGAGGGATTCTGCATAGAAAAATGGGCAGAAATGTCCCTCTCTAGATGTGCAAAGCTGGTAGAGACATCCCCAAAAAGACTTGCAGCTGGAATTGCAGCCAAACGGGGTCCTACAAAGTATGGACTCCAGGGGGCCGAATACAAATGCCGCCACACTTTTCACAGATTTATTGGTCACAAATGTTGGAAACCATTTCTCATTTTCCTTCCACTTCACAATTATGTGCCACTTTGTGTCGGTCCATCACATCCAATCCCAATAAATACATTGTAACATGACAACATGGGGGACATTTTGGGGGGGGGGGATACATTGTAACATGATAACATGGGTGACATTTCGGGGGGGGGGAATACATTGTAACATGATAACATGGGTGACATTTCGGGGGGGGGGAATACATTGTAACATGACAACATGGGGGACATTTTGGGGGGGGGATACATTGTAACATGATAACATGGGTGACATTTCGGGGGGGGGGGGGAATACATTGTAACATGATAACATGGGTGACATTTTCGGGGGGGGGGGGGAAATACATTGTAACATGATAAAACATGGGGGACATTTCGGGGGGAATACATTGTAATATGACAACATGGGGGACATTTTGGGGGGGGATACATTGCAACATGATAACATGGGGGACATTTCGGGGGGGGAAATACATTGTAACATGACAACATGGGGGACATTTTGGGGGGGGGGGGGCTACTGGCACATGATACCTAAACCAAGCGCTGTCAGAACTTTTGTTTTATTAAAAAGGTCCATTACCACAGGTGTGTGTCGTGCAGCACTGAGAGGAACCCTGAGAGCACTTCTATTACATGTGTTAAGCACAGAGTGGCACCTGCAGCATTTTTATTGATGAAACAGAGACTTTGTGTATGCACTTTAGTACTTTATTATTCAGCACTTTATTATTCAGCACTTTATTATTCACCACTTTATTACTCAGCACTCTATTATTCAGCACTTTTATTATTCAGTACTCTATTATTCAGCACTTTATTATTCAGCACTTTATTATTCACCACTTTATTATTCAGCATTCTATTATTCAGCACTTTATTATTCACCACTTTATTATTCAGCATTCTATTATTCACCACTTTATTACTCGGCACTCTCTTATTCAGCACTTTATTATTCACCACTTTATTACTCAGCACTTTATTACTCAGCACTCTATTATTCAGCACTTTATTATTCACCACTTTATTACTCAGCACTTTATTACTTAGAACTCTATTATTCTGCACTTTATTATTCACCACTTTATTATTCATCACTTTATTATTCATCAATTTATTATTCAGCTTTCTATTATTCAGCACTTTATTATTCATCACTTTATTACTCAGCACTCTATTACTCAGCACTTTATTATTCAGCACTTTATTATTCAGCACTCTATTACTCAGCACTTTATTATTCACCACTTAATTATTCACCACTTTATTGTTCAGCACTTTATTACTCACCACTTTATTATTCAGCACTTTATTACTCAGTGCTCTATTATTCAGCAATTTATTATTCAGCACTGCATTATTCAGCACTTTATTATTCAGCATTCTATTATTCAGCACTTTATTATTCACCACTTTATTATTCAGCACTTTATTATTCACCACGTTAATATTCAGCACTTTATTATTCAGCATTCTATTATTCAGCACTTTATTATTCAGCACTTTATCACTCAGCACTTTATTATTCACCACTCTGTTATTCAGATCTTTATTATTCAGCACTTTATCATTCAGCACTCTATTACTCAGCACTTTATTATTCAGCACTTTTTATTATTCAGCACTATATTATTCAGCACTCTATTATTCAGCACTTTATTATTCAGCACTCTATTACTCAGCAATTTATTATTCAGCAGTTTATTATTCACCACTTTATTACTCAGCACTCTATTACTCAGCACTTTATTATTCAGCACTCTATTATTCAGCACTTTATTACTCAGCACTTTATTACTCAACACTCTTGTCAAGGATCTGTCAATGATCACCCTGTCACCTGTCCACCACACGCCACGCCCACAGCGACTAGCTAACCGAGATGCACGCGTCAGGGTGGTAAAGAGGGGATAATAAAGGGGATTTACACTTAAATATCTAAAACCGTATATAAGATCAGCCCTGATACCTTTTCACAGCCCGCACTACCTCTGGCCACCACCAGATGGAGACTCCACTCCAATCCAGCTGGTCGACCACACACTGGCAGATACGATCTTACATACAACCTGGTGCCCTGATTAGAGTTGAGGACCAGCTTAGTAATCACACCCTTCTAAGGTCCCTTCAGCTATCCTAGCTTGAACCTCGGTGTTGATAACCCTTCCACTGTCCACACACCTCCCACACCAGACACACCACAAAGGTAGCCTGCCACCACCCAACAGTTTATCCGCAGAACGGTCTGTTGAGACACCACACACACACAGATCTCTGTCTGGCCGATCTGTTACCTTTTACAATCTGCACGCAATCTGTCCACTCACAGTGCAATTGCATACAGATTGGCAATGATCTTAACTGAGCGTTTTTAAAGGCACTAAAATGCAATACAATCTAATCTCTCCGATCTAGTCTCTCCGGAGATATGAGCCCGAGCTTAAATACACAGAAGTTCACTAATTAATTTTAAGATTTAATTTCCCAAAGTGGGCGGGGCATAAAATATGTACAATAGATAAAAAGTTACAGAAATACAAAAGATATAAGAAGACACACAAATGACTAATTACTATAAAATAAAAGGGAATAAAAAGGCAGAATAACACTTTACCCTGCGGCTGGAGCGAGCCAGAAACTTAGCAATCCATTGGTCGATCGAACCAGCTCCGTACGGATCACCCTGTCCAAATGTCCGTGTACTCAATTTATTGCGATTAGGACATGGACGGGACATTAGTCTTTGGCCAATTGACTCTGGGGGAGGTGGTCCTGACCTGCCCACAAGAGGTACTGTGTATGGACCTGCCCAAGTTCAATTGGGCCAAGACTGGCCTGAACACCAAGTCGGGGATTGGATTTCTGACACCAGCGCGTCAGCCGATTGCAACAGTACCAAACACCATCCGACTGTCGCACCCCCGCGTCATCTAATCATTCCATGCATTTCCCTGGCTTCCTCCCCAAGCCACAAATATGATTCTTATATGCAGATGCAGCGCACAGCAGGCCCTGCGCACAGGAAGCATTTCCATCTCTCCAACTAATATTTTCATCTTTTATAAGAGATTAAACATCCCCCTTTTATGAATACATAAACCTAGCCGTCCTGTCTAGTGTAACAAGTCCCTAAACAGGTTTTCCCAGCAGGTGATCATCTCATTAACACAAAGGTATCACCTCCAGGAGGCGGGGCTTTAGGCTAATTAACGTTAATTGATGCTAAATGATGATTGGGTCTGTAAGGCCTATGGAGTAATTGTGTATACATACACATCTGACCCCAGACCAATTGTTTGTACCTTCTATTCATTTCCCTACTGCCCAGGGGCTCAATATACATCCTTAATGAACAGACTGTTCCTGCACACACCTTTGTAATGAGAGGGCGTGGCCTCATCTAATCTACTTACCTGTTATGGCTGATTCCATATTTCCACTCAAATTTTACATGTCCGTTACAACTCTATTATTCAGCACTTTATTATTCAGCACTCTATTACTCAGCACTCTATTACTCAGCACTTTGTTACTCAGCACTCTATTACTCAGCACTTTATTATTCAGCACTCTATTATTCAGCACTCTATTACTCAGCACTTTGTTACTCAGCACTTTGTTACTCAGCACTCTATTACTCAGCACTTTATTATTCAGCACTTTATAATCAGCACTTTGTTACTCAGCACTTTGTTACTCAGCACTTTGTTACTCAGCACTCTATTACTCAGCACTTTATTATTCAGCACTTTATAATTCAGCACTTTGTTACTCAGCACTTTGTTACTCAGCACTTTATTACTAAGCACTTTGTTACTCAGCACTTTGTTACTCAGCACTTTATTATTCAGCACTTTATAATTCAGCACTTTGTTACTCAGCACTTTGTTACTCAGCACTTTGTTACTCAGCACTTTGTTACTCAGCACTCTGTTACTCAGCACTTTGTTACTCAGCACTTTGTTACTCAGCACTCTATTACTCAGCACTTTATTATTCAGCACTTTAGTTTTTGTGGACTTTTGCACAATAATTGAGGGGCACTTTTATGTTCCATATCTTGTTGCACTTTGAGGAGTTGATCTATTTGTTTATTCCTTATATACCTGAACAGTATATCAGACATGAAATTCAGCAATCCATTGGAAAACATTTCCTTCTCTGATGTTCTTTATTGGAGTGTTTTCATATGATTACTGGTATAGGCAAGCAGTGTAGGGGTTTTTTACACTGTTATATATTCCCGCCACTTTGCTCCCGCCTTGTGATTGGATCTCCTATGACTCCCCCATTGTTATAACACCGAATGTTACCATTACAATGTTGTCACCTTTTGGTTAGAATTGATATTTACATAGTTGGTAAGGCTGAATAGAGATACCAGTCCTGCAGATAAAAGAAAGCCGGAAGCTCAATCTTCCCCAATGAATATGTTTAATAATCCAGATGTGGTACATAATAATACCTGACATTTCAGCGTGGAGCCATGACATAGCCATGACTGGGGCAACACGCAGAAACGTGTAAGACCTGTGTTATTCTGTATCACATCTGGATGAATAAATGTATTAATTATGGAAGATTAAGTTGCTGGCTTTCTTTTATTATTATTATTATTATACAGTATTTATAAAGCACCGATAGTTTGCTCAGCGCTGTACATTACAGAGGGGGACAGAACATGTGACAGAACAATACCAATACAATGTGATACATGAGGGGATCGAGGGCCCTGATCCTTGGAGCTTACAATCTAGGAGGGAGGGGATGATGGTACAGGAGGAGATAGCTGTGGGGGATAGAGTGGTAGGATGAGTGGAGTTGGCCAAGGGAGGAGGTGTAGATGGAGAAGAGAAGGGGCCCGAGGACAGAGCCTTGAGGGACCCCAACAGTGAGGGGGAGTGAGGGGGAGGTGGTAGCAATATAGGTAACGCTGAAGGAGCGCTGTGACAGGTAGGATGAGAGCCAGGAGAGAGCAGAGTCTCTGAGGCTGAGGGAGTGTCGTTTTTTTTTTTGAGGAGGGGGTGGTGGACTGTGTGGAAGGCCGCAGAGAGGTCAAGGAGTAGGAGCACTGAATAGTGGCCATCAGCTTTGGCGGTTAGCAGGTCGTTGGAGAGTTTGAGTAAGGCAGTTTCGGTGGAGTGTAAGGGACGGAAGCCAGACTGTAGGGGATCGAGGAGGCTGTTGTCGTTGAGGTGAGAGCATAGGCGGGTGTAGACGAGGCGCTCGAGGAGTTTGGATGTAAATGGGAGCAGGGAGATGGGTCTGAGGTTGTTCGGGTCATTGGGGTCCAGGGAGGGCTTTATAAGTATGGGGGTGATGTGTGCATGTTTTCTCTGGTGCTGGGAGGACACTGCAGTCTGGTGCACTGACCACTCACCACCTTGAGGTGGCAGCATGTGTTTTCTACTATAGTTAAGAAATGACACCAGTCCATCCAGTTTAACCTGTGTTGGTGTGTGTGTGTGTGTTTGTGTGTGTCTTTTGTTTATAGCACTTCCAATATCCCTGTATATTGCGTTCAATAAGATGCCCATCTAAGAGGTTTTTTAAATTAGCCACATCCCCCCCCCCTCCCACAGTTATTACCTTTTGTACCACTAGTCCCTCCCTCTTATATTGTAAGCTCCCAGGATCAGGCCCTCCTACCCCTCTTGTATTGAACTGTATTGTTGCTGTATTTCCCATTATATATTGTAAAGCGCTGAGGACACTGTTGGCGCCATAAATCCTGTATAATAATAATTTCCTTCTGAAACCACCAATTGTGGAAGGGAGTTCCACATCCTTACAACTCTAACACTAAAAAAGCCCCTTACACATTTTGAGGCTTCTTGTCCAACTACATTGAGTGTTCTCATGTCTTCTTGAGTGACCTGAGACTGAATCATTTCCTCCCAATGCTGGGATCACCATGGAGGTATTTGTATATCACTATCATATCTCCTCTCCAGCATCTCTTCTCCAGAGAAGATAAGTTTAATGTTTGCAATAATTCCTCAACCACTGGCCTTCCATTATCCAGGTCTAGATACACCACATCCACTGGCCTTCCATTATCCAGGTCTAGATACACCACATCCACCGGCCTTCCTTTATCTAGGTCTAGATACACCACATACACCGGCCTTAATTTATCTAGGTCTAGAAACACCACATCCACCGGCCTTTCCTTTATCCAGGTCTACATACACCACATCCACTGGCCTTCCTATATCACGGTCTAGATACACCACATCCACTGGCCTTCCTTTATCGAGGTCTAGATACACCACATCCACTGGCCTTTCTTTATCCAGGTCTAGATACACAAAATCCATCGGCCTTCCATGATTCAGGTCTAGATACACCACATCCACCGGCCTGCCTTTATCCAGGTCTAGATACACCACATCCACTGGCCTTCCTTTATCCAGGTCTAGATACATCAAATCCATCGGCCTTCCATTATCTAGGTCTAGATACACCACATCCACTGGCCTTCCTTTATCCAGGTCTAGATACACGACATCCACCGGCCTTCCTTTATCCAGGTCTAGATACACCACATCCATCGGCTTTCCTTTATCCAGGTCTAGATACATCACATCTACCGGCCTTCCTTTATCCAGGTCTAGATACACCCACATCCACCAGCCTTTCTTTATCCAGGTCTAGATACACCACATCCACCGGCCTTCATTTATCCAGGTCTAGATACAGCACATCCACCAGCCTTCCTTTATCCAGGTCTAGATACACCACATCCATCGGCTTTCCTTTATCCAGGTCTAGATACATCACATCTACCGGCCTTCCTTTATCCAGGTCTAGATACATCACTTCTACCGGCCTTCCTTTATCCAGGTCTAGATACACCACATCCACCGGCCTTCCTTTATCCAGGTCTAGATACATCACATCCATTGGACTTCCTTTATCCAGGTCTAGATACACCACATCTACCGGCCTTCCTTTATCCAGGTCTAGATACACCACATCCACCGGCCTTCCATTATCCAGGTCTAGATACACCACATCCATCGGCCTTCCTTTATCCAGGTCTAGATACACCACATCCACCGGCCTTCCATTATTCAGGTCTAGACACACCACATCCACCGGCCTGCCTTTATCCAGGTCTAGATACACCACATCCACCGGCCTTCCTTTATCCAGGTCTAGATACATCAAATCCATTGGCCTTCCATTATCTAGGTCTAGATACACCACATCCACTGGCCTTCCTTTATCCAGGTCTAGATACATCAAATCCATTGGCCTTCCATTATCCAGGTCTAGATACACCACATCCATTAGACTTCCTTTATCCAGGTCTAGATACACCACATCCACCGGCCTTCCATTATCCAGGTCTAGATACACCACATCCACCGGCCTTCCATTATCCAGGTCTAGATACACCACATCCATCGGCCTTCCTTTATCCAGGTCTAGATACACCACATCCACCGGCCTTCCATTATTCAGGTCTAGATACACCACATCCACCGGCCTGCCTTTATCCAGGTCTAGATACACCACATCCATTAGACTTCCTTTATCCAGGTCTAGATACACCACATCCACCGGCCTTCCATTATCCAGGTCTAGATACACCACATCCATCGGCCTTCCTTTATCCAGGTCTAGATACACCACATCCACCGGCCTTCCATTATTCAGGTCTAGACACACCACATCCACCGGCCTGCCTTTATCCAGGTCTAGATACACCACATCCACCGGCCTTCCTTTATCCAGGTCTAGATACATCAAATCCATTGGCCTTCCATTATCTAGGTCTAGATACACCACATCCACTGGCCTTCCTTTATCCAGGTCTAGATACACCACATCCACCGGCCTTCCTTTAACCAGGTCTAGATACACCACATCCACCGACCTTCCTTTATCCAGGTTACAGCTCACTTCCTCATAGGATGTCTACAGGTTGGTCACGTGTGGTATAAAAAGGGATGTCAGCCATGTGTTACTTGCACTACATCCAAAATCACACTAACAATGGAATGCTGGGAATGCTGTACATTCTATGAACCAACATTGGCCAATTTAGAACCTGACCAGGAAGATGTTCAGTGGGAGGAATTCCTACCAAACATCCTTCCATTATTCATCCTATCTGAACAACCAAACAGCGAATGTTCAGTCTGAACGTTCAGTTCATCCCGAGTCAGGATCAGATGGGATTTCTGGATGAGTGAGGCAATTCCTCATTGTTCTTTACCTGCAGCTAATATTGAATAACGTCCATGTCCTTGGAAGTCCTCAGATTATATCAATATAATAAATATTTAATTGTGGACAGAAGTCTTATCTTGTTCCCAATAACTGGTGCCAGTGCTGCTAATGTGGGCAGATAAGGAGCCTGTGGAAGATCACCTTCAGGAGGATTTGCCGGGACGTATCCACTGATTTCTACACAATGAATCCATCAGATCTATTACTCTGCCCTGTTATATTATCCTCCTGAAGATCTCATCTACGTTGTCACCTACAGAAGGCCAGAAACTATAGAATTGTGTACCAAGATCTGGGGCAACAAGTGCCAGTAGGCCTGCTCACCTCAAAGTATAATTGAAGGCAAAACCTTTATTTTTAGTGTCGGATAGAGTGAAGGATTAGAACCTCTGTCAGGTTTTTTATTGCTGTCTGCACTCCCCATTAGGGACATTGACTTTCTCCATTTGTCCTGTTTACCATTATCATCAAGAGTGAAAGAAAATCCCAAATTTTGGGTTGTCACCAGTATAGGAATAGATGAGAAATCTTCCAATGGGGACACTAGAACAACCAGGAATTCCCTCAATTTGGAGAGATGTACTTTGAGGAAGGGAAATCCCCCCAATGACAGGAATTGTAACCAATCCTCTCTTATGCAGGCCATAGACGGGTCAAAAATCAGCCAATTTTCACACCGTTAGTGGGTTAATTGGTCGGCCGTTTTTCGGGATTTTGGAACATTTTCTTTATCTGTGAAGTTGGAAAAAAATCGGCCGATTTCGCTGATCGGCCGATTTTCCCGGCAATGATGGGCAAATCGGCCGATCTTTTTACCGATGAAAAAATCTGCGCATGAGCCGTGACCTGCAAGAAGAAGAAAAAGAAGCAGAATTCCAGTCCGCTATTATATTTGACATGAAAAAGTATTGCAGTTGCAACAATGTATCTATTTGTATCCGAATAAAAACATCTGTATCCAAAATGGATACAAATAGATGCATTGTTGCAACTGCAATACTTTTTCATGTCAAATATAATAGCGGACTCTCTGCAGGGACAGAAGTAATTAAATGCCGGCTGTAGACGGGACGAAAATCGGCAGATTTGTCTTACCGTTGGTGGTAACGTCGGCCGATTGAACGACCGATTTTTCTTCTTTTTTTTTTTTTTAAAAAACGGCAGGTTTTTTTCGACCCGTCTATGGCCTGCATTACTCTATACAAACTTTAAAAAAAGTTTTGTCTATAGTTTTAGTTTAGGTGAACAGAGGCATAGTTATAGTTTCTGACTGGGGCTTTGGGGCAAGTTCATATTCCTGTGTATTCTGCCCCTGAAGAAGACAGCAAAAAGATTTTTCCTCAGGCAGTACCACTTCCAGGGGAGGGAGCATCACATTTTACTGCTCTACCAGTAAAGAACCCCTTCCTCAATATAAGGTTGAACTTCCTTTCTTCTAAACTCAAATTGTGGCCCGTGTGCTCATCAGGACCTAGCTGAGCTCCTCCATCCCTCATAGCTGAGCTCCTCCATACCCCATAGCTGAGCTCCTCCATCCCCCATAGCTGAGCTCCTCCATACCCCATAGCTGAGCTCCTCCATCCCCCATAGCTGAGCTCCTCCATACCCCATAGCTGAGCTCCTGCATCCCCCATAGCTGAATTCCTTCATCTCCCATAACTGAGCTCCTCCATTCCCCATAACTGAGCTCCTCCATCTGCCATAACTGAGTTCCTATATCCCCTATAACTGAGGTCCTCCATCCCCATAACTGAACTCCTCCATCCCCCATAGCTGAGCTCCTCTATCCCCCATAACTGAGCTCCTCCATCTACCATAGCTGTGTTCCTATATCCCCCATAACTGAGCTCCTCTATCCCCCATAACTGAGCGCCTCCCATCCCCTCCATAGCTGAGCTCCTCTATCCCCCATAACTGAGCTCCTGTATCCCCCATAACTGAGCTCCTCCATCCCCCATAGCTGAGCTCCTCCATCCCTCATAACTGAGCTCCTCCATCCCCCATAACTGAGCTCCTCCATCCCCCTTAACTGAGCTCCTCCATCCCCCCCATAACTGAGCTCCTCCATCCCCCATAACTGAGCTCCTCTATCCCCTATAGCTGAGCTCCTCTATCCCCCATAACTGAGCTCCTCCATCCCCTATAACTGAGCTCCTCCATCCCCTATAGCTGAGCTCCTCTATCCCCCATAACTGAGCTCCTCTATCCCCCATAACTGAGCTCCTCTATCCCCCATAACTGAGCTCCTCCATCCCCTATAGCTGAGCTCCTCCATCCCTCATAACTGAGCTCCTCCATCCCCCCCATAACTGTGTTCCTTCATCCCCCATAACTGATCTCCTCCATCCCCCATAACTGAGCTCCTCTATCCCCCATAACTGAGCTCCTCCATCCCCTATAACTGAGCTCCTCTATCCCCTATAGCTGAGCTCCTCCATCCCCCATAACTGAGCTCCTCTATCCCCCATAACTGAGCTCCTCTATCCCCCCCTTAACTGAGCTCCTCCATCCCCCATAACTGAGCTCCTCTATCCCCCATAACTGAGCTCCTCCATCCCCCATAACTGAGCTCCTCCATCCCCTATAGCTGAGCTCCTCTATCCCCTATAGCTGAGCTCCTCTATCCCCCATAACTGAGCTCCTCTATCCCCCATAACTGAGCTCCTCCATCCCCCATAACTGAGCTCCTCCATCCCCCATAACTGAGCTCCTCTATCCCCCATAACTGAGCTCCTCCATCCCCTATAGCTGAGCTCCTCCATCCCCTATATGTGGGGTTCTCCATCTATCCTCCAAAGATCCACCCCCATAGGCTGCACTGACTTCAATAGCAGATTCAATGTTGAGCTTGTCCCCCCCCCCCCACATGAATCAAACCCTGGTGGATTCATCATCCCTAATAATGGGGTATTGTCCAAGTGTTGAAGATCTTTGTATCATGTGATAATCACCCCCCATCCCCCTACACACAATTATTATCACATCACAGATCAATCTCGATCAATTTTGTTTTATCGTTATTGGAATTAGAAGGATCATTACAAACATTTTCAGGTAAGAGCAGAGAAAGGGTGAGTCTATGTACCCAGCGTACAGCAAACAAGAACATTTATAACCTGCAGCCAAGGTCGTCACCCACCTCATTCTTCCATCTCACACACCAGACACCATGAGATTACTTCTACTTCTTCTAACTGCCGCTCTGTCTCAGGCTGTGGTCAGGTAAGTACTACAAGTTCCAGAACCTGTTCTGATTATCAGCTCTCTAGTCTTTAGAATGCATTCATCAAATCATTATTAGAATTGTATTTATAGGCTCACACTGGAACATTGGATCAGAACACGCTTCTCAATATATACAGGCTTTCTATATCAATATGATGTGTACAGCAGGATTATACAGAGGAGCTGGCACTCCCAAACCCCCAACACACTATTATTATACATTATATAGCTCTGACATATACCGCAGCGCTGTACAGAGATCACTGAGACAGTCACATCAGTCTCTGTACCAGAGGAGCTTACGCTCTAATGTCCCCTCCCCCACAGTCACATCAGTCTCTGTACCAGAGGAGCTGACGCTCTAATGTCCCCTCCCCCACAGTCACATCAGTCTCTGTACCAGAGGAGCTGACACTCTAATGTCCCCTCCCCCACAGTCACATCAGTCTCTGTACCAGAGGAGCTTACACTCTAATGTCCCCTCCCCCACAGTCACATCAGTCTCTGTACCAGAGGAGCTTACGCTCTAATGTCCCCTCCCCCACAGTCACATCAGTCTCTGTACCAGAGGAGCTGACGCTCTAATGTCCCCTCCCCCACAGTCACATCAGTCTCTGTACCAGAGGAGCTTACGCTCTAATGTCCCCTCCCCCACAGTCACATCAGTCTCTGTACCAGAGGAGCTTACACTCTAATGTCCCCTCCCCCACAGTCCCATCAGTCTCTGTACCAGAGGAGCTTACGCTCTAATGTCCCCTCCCCCACAGTCACATCAGTCTCTGTACCAGAGGAGCTTACGCTCTAATGTCCCCTCCCCCACAGTCCCATCAGTCTCTGTGCCAGAGGAGCTTACGCTCTAAGGTCCCCTCCCCCACAGTCCCATCAGTCTCTGTACCAGAGGAGCTTACACTCTAATGTCCCCTCCCCCACAGTCCCATCAGTCTCTGTAGCAGAGGAGCTTACACTCTAATGTCCCCTCCCCCACAGTCACATCAGTCTCTGTGCCAGAGGAGCTTACACTCTAATGTCCCCTCCCCCACAGTCCCATCAGTCTCTGTGCCAGAGGAGCTTACACTCTAATGTCCCCTCCCCCACAGTCACATCAGTCTCTGTACCAGAGGAGCTGACACTCTAATGTCCCCTCCCCCACAGTCACATCAGTCTCTGTACCAGAGGAGCTTACGCTCTAATGTCCCCTCCCCCACAGTCCCATCAGTCTCTGTGCCAGAGGAGCTTACGCTCTAAAGTCCCCTCCCCCACAGTCCCATCAGTCTCTGTACCAGAGGAGCTTACACTCTAATGTCCCCTCCCCCACAGTCCCATCAGTCTCTGTAGCAGAGGAGCTTACACTCTAATGTCCCCTCCCCCACAGTCCCATCAGTCTCTGTGCCAGAGGAGCTTACACTCTAATGTCCCCTCCCCCACAGTCCCATCAGTCTCTGTGCCAGAGGAGCTTACACTCTAATGTTGGCATTGTAAAGACCATTAACACAATAATATCTGGTTCTCTCTGCTTTCTCTTGAAGTGGATCTCCTTCTCTCCATTTCAGGGTCCCTCTGACCAGAATGAAATCCATCAGGAGGACATTGCAGGAACATGGACTTCTCCAATATTTCGCAGCCAGGGAGCCTTTGGTGAACTATATGGATGTGAGTGGTGGGTTTACCTTTTGTGTCCATCCATTTGGAACTAATAACAGGTTTCCTGGAGGACAATGAGGAACCTGACAACCCATTCTCCATTATTCGCATATTTACAGCAGTGGTTCTCAACCTTTCTAATGCCGCGACCCCTTAATACAGTTCCTCATGTTGTGGTGACCCCCAATCATAAAATTATTTTCGTTGCTACTTCATAACTGTAATTTTGCAGTGGGAGGAGTAGTGCCCCATCATTGGTGTCAGTGGAAGGAGTAGTGCCCCATCATTGATGTCAGTGGGAGGAGTAGTGCCCCATCATTGGTGGTGGAAGGAGTAGTGCCCCATCATTGGTATCAGTGGGAGGAATAGTGCCCCATCATCGGTGGTGGGAGGAATATGCATCATTGTGTGGGAGGAATAGTGCCCCATCATCGGTGTCAGTGGGAGGAATAGTGCCACATCATTGGTGTCAGTGGAAGGAGTAGTGCCCCATCACTGATGTCAGTGGGAGGAATAGTGCCCCATCACTGATGTCAGTGGGATGAATAGTGCCCCATCATTGGTATCAGTGGGGGGAATAGTGCCCCATCATTGGTGTCAGTGGGAGGAATAGTGCCCCATCATTGGTGTCAGTGGGAGGAATAGTGTCCCATCATTGGTGTCAGTGGGAGGAATAGTGCCCCATCATTGGTATCAGTGGGGGGAATAGTGCCCCATCATTGGTGTCAGTGGGAGGAATAGTGCCCCATCGTTGGTATCAGTGGGAGGAATAGTGCCCCATCACTGATGTCAGTGGGATGCATAGTGCCCCATCGTTGGTATCAGTGGGAGGAATAGTGCCCCATCACTGGTGTCAGTGGGAGGAATAGTGCCCCATCACTGGTGTCAGTGGGAGGAATAGTGCCCCATCACTGGTGTCAGTGGGAGGAATAGTGCCCCATCGTTGGTGTCAGTGGGAGGAATAGTGCCCCATCGTTGGTGTCAGTGGGAGGAATAGTGCCCATCGTTGGTGTCAGTGGGAGGAATAGTGCCCCATCGTGGGTGTCAGTGGGAGGAATAGTGCCCCATCGTTGGTGTCAGTGGGAGGAATAGTGCCCCATCATTGATGTCAGTGGGAGGAATAGTGCCACATCATTGGTGTCAGTGGGAGGAATAGTGCCCCATCATTGGTGTCAGTGGGAGGAATAGTGCCCCATCATTGATGTCAGTGTGGTGGAGGGGAGAATAGTGCCCCATCATTGGGGTCGGGGGAGGGGGAAATAGTGTCCCATCGTTGGTGTCAGTGGGGGGATGAATAGTGCCCCATCATTGGTGTCAGTGGGAGGAATAGTGCCCCATCATTGATGTCAGTGTGGTGGAGGGGAGAATAGTGCCCCATCATTGGGGTCAGGGGGGGGAAATAGTGCCCCATCGTTGGTGTCAGTGGGGGGAGGAATAGTGCCCCATCGTTGGTGTCAGTGGGGGGAGGAATAGTGCCCCATCGTTGGTGTCAGTGGGGGGAGGAATAGTGCCCCATCGTTGGTGTCAGTGGGGGGAGGAATAGTGCCCCATTGTTGGTGTCAGTGGGGGGAAAGGAATAGTGCCCCATCGTTGGTGTCAGTGGGGGGAGGAATAGTGCCCCATCGTTGGTGTCAGTGGGGGGAGGAATAGTGCCCCATCGTTGGTATTAGTGACACAAATGATGGGGCACTATTCCTCCACTGACACCAATGATACTTACCTTGCTGACCCCTGCTCCAGCCTGGGCTCGCTCTCTCACTTACCTGTCAGCTGTCTTCCTTCTCTGGCCGCTCTCCTCTTCACTCGCTCCGGCAGCTCCCTCGATCTTCTTAGATCTCCGCGCGCTGCCGCTCGGCTCCTCCTCTCCAAGCTCCACCTCCTCGCCGGTGATTGGCCGCCTGGGTGCCTCTCCTGAGCTACAGTTCCGGTGGCCAATCAGCGGCGAGGAGGCGGAGCTGCTGAGCGATCCCGGAGGTGTGGCCAGGTGACAGGAGCAGCGTATCATCCCGCCCACACATCGCCTGAGACGGAGGAGCGGCGTCTCGGTTCCTAAGACCATCGGAAATATGTGTTTTCCGATGGTCTTAGGCGACCCCTGGGAAATGGTCGTTCGACCCCCAGGTTGAGAACCGCTGATTTACAGGATAACAGACATGAAAATAATCCAATGTTTGACTCATGATATTCTTTGTATCATTCTCTCTTTTTCTCTGATCAACAGAATGAATACTTTGGCACCATTTCCATTGGAACTCCACCCCAAGACTTCTCGGTTGTGTTTGACACGGGATCTGCCAATCTGTGGGTGCCCTCTGTCTCCTGCTCCAGTGCAGCTTGCAGTAAGTCTGTCTGGTGACACCAGATATGGAAATGTAGGTGGGGGGTTCCTTTATCTTCTGGGGACATTTGCTGGTTTCTTCTTCTGCTTGCCATGCCAGTCAGTCTGTGATGTGTATAAACTATATGTAGTGCACCCCCGTAGGTGAATACAGTCCTATTTCCTCCACTTAGTGCAAACACAGCCAGGTACACAGCATCTTCATTCTTCTACTGGCTCAAAAATAGTCTAGGCATTCTTTTAGGATTTATATTGAGAACAATGAACTGGAATAGGGAGAGGATGGGATACCCCCCAAAACACTGTAGACCTGGACAACTAGAGGACTCCTAAGCTGAACAGTACACAAAAGAGTGAAAGTCCCTCAGGATCCCTATGTTGATAGTGACTAGTAGTTCATCCAGACTCTAAAAGCTACACACAGTTACTGACTCCTTAGCAATGGGGTTGCTTATCCACTCAGCCACAGGATCATTAGTTGTCACCTGCAGATATCCTCCAGGCTCTTCCTAGTGAGGGAGATGTAGACTCACACCACCTAAGGACAGCTGAACTCCTTCCCACCAACCTCCTCCTGGCTCTCTCTAAGTCCCAACTTGATCCCTGGACATAAGCTTCCAAATAGCCACCTCAGCTAAACCTACCTCAGTGTTTTCCGGACAGATCCTTCCAGACATTTTCCCCAGGGCAGAGCCCCTACAAAGAAGTCTCCTTCTGCAGGACTGGACCCTGGAACTCTGCTCTTCTGCCCCAGGCCTCAGTCTATTTATGAGCTTTTCCGCCACCTTCTGGGCACCCCCCCCAGAGATTGGCTGGAGACCCATAAATATTCAGGCTGCCTCCTCTGTCCTTCTCCCACTATAATTCTAGAATCCTATAGAATACAGGGGAAGCAATCAAGAGCATCAGCCTTGAGACACTGAGCAGACCAAAGCAATCCACTGATTAAAGAGGAGCTGAACTACAGTTACCTAGCAGCCTACTCTACTTTAGGAGGGAGCTACATATATATTTCTAAAAGTTTCAGTTCGCTAAACTAAAGCCATTGTTCTTTTTTAAAAATAAGTCATTTGTTATGGTAAGTGACCCGTCATACTGCAATAAATTGCGCTGATGACAAGCTGTGTATATAAATGTTTTGTCTTTTTCCCTCCAGCAAATCATCATAGGTTTAATCCTCACATTTCCTCCAGCTTTCAACCTTCCAGTCAGACAGTCTCCATCTCCTATGGCACAGGCAGTATAAGTGGTGATCTGGCATACGACACGGTGCAGGTAGGAGCATCTAAATGTAACACTTTATGGGTTATGAGCGCTGAACCTTCACAATGATATAAAGCAATAGGGGCAAAGGTCCTCTTTGGGATCCTTCTTCTTCCATGCTTTGACCATTTTGGTCTCCAGGCTTCCTGCCGTGTGTGCTAGATGAAGCATCATCAGTAGATGATTATCTGCAGGTAGAGATTTTCATGGCAAAGTCTGTTGTATTAATAGAGTGAGTATTATTGTTGGTATCAGTACCAGGAACCCCTCTGTGTGTTGGTGGGGTCTTGAGCATACAAGGAGGATGGTGTGTGGGGTCTAGTACCCTTTCTCTGGGCACATTGAAGACTATAAGAGATATTTAGAGAAGTCTCTTTTTTCCTTTTTCCTGTAGCAGACAATGCCCTATGGCAATGGCTCTCTCATTATAATTCTGGAAACTGATAACAGCATTTTAAACAGTTTATCCTAACCCTTCAGCCCTCTGTGAGATACAGACACCACGTTCTTCTGCCTCTTGTGAAGCATGTGGACAGGACAGCACCATTATTGTTCAGTATTCAGGTGTAGTGAATGTTGCAAGGTCAGCCTTAGGGGGTTACGTGAAGTCTGGTTGTGTGGCCAGTTCTAGGTGGACCATTTCATGATGGTTGTTTGTCCCTCTGACCAGGGTATTATTTATACACAGTCATCTGCTGTGAGTGTTCCAGATTCTGTGTTTTACCATTTCTGACATATCACATCTAACACTTTCTCTCCTCTACAAGGTGGCAAATATTGCAGTTCAGAAACAAGCTCTGGTTCTAACTGAGACAGAGTCCATTTTCCTCTTCTACTCCCACTTTGATGGAATCTTGGGGTTGGGGTATCCCAGTCTTTCAGTGTCTGGGACACCTCCTGTGTTCGATAACATGTGGAGTGAAGAATTAATTCCAGAAGATATCTTCTCTGTTTATCTCAGCAGGTAAGTGCAAGGGTCACAGTCTGTTCTTCAAAACCAAAAAGGACTTTTGGGCAATGAATTTTTTTAGTGGGTGAAACTCACCCATTAGATGTTTAAAGTAATCACATGGCCTTTGATGAACCAAAATCTGAATCTGTTCCAAGTATTGTGTTAGCCTGACTGGCAAAATCAACATGGAGATGGTGGTAGTTCTGGTCAGAGTTCAGATTGTGGTGGTTTATGTAAGGATATATATTATTTATAAAGGGCGTGTCCCTTTCCCTTAGATGAAATATTACAGTGCCTCCAGCCGTTAAAATACGGCAAATATTTAGTAAACCAATAATTTGGACACCTTGATAATTTGATCACCACTTATTATTATACCTTGAATTCTTTTAGCCAATATGATTTCGTACCATACACACAAAATTTGCCTTATAATAGATAAATATAAAAATTTATTTATGTACAAAAATTATATATATATTAACACAAAACGCAAAAGACTGGTGATAAATGAATATTGGTACACACAATCAAAAATATATCCTACCAATGTAAGACACAATAATAAGGTTTCTAACTAATTACATCAATATCACAATTTTTAAATGATCTGATTATTTATTAAATTTATTAATAATTAATAATTTCGAGTATCTCAAAGGTTATATTCTCACAAGCCGTGGCCATAGGATTGCAAGAAGCTAGCCCTTGATATATTATACTCTGATTATTAATATTCAATAAATTATGAAATATGGAAAAAAAAAAATTATAATATGGCAACAAACAATTTTTAACAGTAAAACAGGATCTCTCTACATATATCTAACTACCCAATATTGTTGTGATACACTAAGGTAATTTTATGATTCCACACAACAGAGAAAATAGGTGATACAAAATCAAATAAACAATCTCACCGCACCCGGCATTCAGACTAGGCAACTCTCCCGTGGATTTAGCTGGCAGTGGAACGCCTTTAGAAATGATATTATAGGGCAAGTGATAGATATTTAGTATGGGAATGTAGGAAGTTATAAGGATAGAGGTTTAGAAATTTAGTAAAGTTTTAGGAAGTTTGAAAGTATGGAAGAGTAGTTATTCAGAATCAGGTCTTTCTTCAGTCAGGTTTTCTTTTGCTGAGGTCTTTTCTTTTGATGAGTTTTTTCTTGATGAGGTTTTTTTTTTTTTAAAGGTACAAGGGCTTTTATACCAACTAATCCATTGTTCTAAGATACCTTCCCACCAGGCTTCTTGATTGGCTAGTTGAGAAATGTGTGTACATAAGCTATTTCTCACCTGCCCGCCAGGTGGCGGTCATGTATCATAGAACAATTTGAGTATTTGAGATGACTCATACCTCGGGTGGAATCTTAAGGTTATTTCAGGGATCAAATATACGTCTTTTTCCAGATATAAGTGATCATACCTATAATATTCTAAATAGGGACCATGGAATATAGGTGTATATTCAGTTATTCCTTCTTGAAATACCATCCTGTTTGTTTCCTGATAAGACATGTAACTAATGCTAGTTTATAATACATCTTACTTCCCATCATCTCAATACTCAAGTTAGTGATATATAGTTCCCATTGCTGAATATTTAGTGGTGTGTAAAATCTATAACATCTCATTTATAATATGTTTTTGTAGTATATCTTTGTAATTATATACAGTCAATTTTTAGACTTAAATGTCCTGAATTTCACTTCTTTGTTTTAGAACCAACATTTTCTATGTGTAGGGAAAAACTCTCTGTTTGCCTGGCTCTTGTATTGGAATCATGGTAAACAACTGTTAATGCTTTCACCCTTGGTGGACAATAGTATATTGTGATAGTTTCAGAGGTCTGTTGGTTCATCACACTTGGAAAAGTCTCACTTCCCCCATTCTATCCATTTCTTAACTAGAATCCTTGAGGGTTCAACCAAGACAAAATTAACTCTTAGCATCCGGCTATACTGAGCTGCTTGTCATATAATGTTATGTCTTGATAAAGTCATGTTTTTGAGACATAAATTCAAAAGGCCCACAACAAGATGGCTCTGTGGTTCTGTTCAAAAAGGAGATGGTGGTGGTGGTTCTGGTTAGCATCAAGATAGTGGTGGTGATTCTGGTCAGTGTGGAGATATTGGTTCTGGTTACCATTGCATTGATGATTTTGGTGGATCTAATTATCATGCAAAGCTCCATTAAAGTGACTTCAGTAGAGTACATGCCAAAAGAGAGACTATAGGCCAATGTTCCCTCAGGTATGTAAGAGGAGAAAGGACTTCTGGGTCCTCTCTCTTAAGTTGTCTTTTCTTCACCCCTCTTCTCCACTTAATTGGACAACTATGGGGCCAATCAGTTTAATATTGACAAATGTAAGGTTCTGCACTTGGGCTAAGAATATGCATGCATCATACATACTGGGGGGGGGGGGGTAAACTGGGGGGGGGGGGGCTCAAGGGTGGAGAAGGATCTGGGGATCTGGTAGATCACAAGCTTAATAATGGCATGCAATGCCAAGCTGCGGTTCTAAAAGCGAGCAAAATCCTCTCTTGTATACGGCGAGGTATAGACTCCAGAGGGAGAGATACACCCCCCCCCCCCAGTACAAATCATTAGTAAGACCTCATCTGGAATATGCAGTTAAGGTTTGGACTCCAATTCACAAAAAAGAACATTGGGGAACTGGAGAAAGACCTACAGAGAAGGCTATGAGGAAAGAAACTGATACGAAGAGCATGGAGGGGGGATATCATGCTATTGAATACAAAAGGGGTGTGAAATGATCTTCCCATTATAATTACATAAGAGGAACTGATAATACATAAGGGGGGATATGATCTCCCATGTATAATACATAAGGAGGGGATATGATCTCCAATGTATATATACATAAGGGGGGGGATATTAATGTATAATACATAATGGGGGTATATGATCTCCATGTATAATAACATAAGGGGGGATATGATCTCCATGTATAATACATAAGGGGGATATGATCTCCATGGATATAATACATAATGTATAATACTTAAGGGGGGGGGGATATGATCTCCATGTTACTAATACATAAGGGGGATATGATCTCCATGTATAATACATAATGGGGGTGATATGATCTCCATGTATAATACATAAGGGGGATATGATCACCATGATTATAATACATAAGGGGGATTATGATCTCCATGTATAATACATAAGGGGGATATGAATCTCCATGTATAATACATAAGGGGGGATATGATCTCCATGTATAATACATAAGGGGGTATGATCTCCATGTATAATACATAAGGGGGGGTATGATCTCCATGTATAATACATAAGGGGGATATGATCATCCTATGTATATAATACATAAGGGATATGATCTCCATGTATAATACATAAGGGGGATATGATTCTCCAATGTATAACATACATATTAGGGGGGATATGATCTCCATGTATAATACATAAGGGGGATATGATCTCCATGTATAATACATAAGGGGGATATGATCTCCATGTATAATACAATAAGGTGGATCTGATCTCTCCATGAATAGATACATAAGGGATGGATTATGATCTCCATGTATAATACATTAAGGGGGGATATGATCACCATTGTATTATACATAAGGGGGGGATATGATCTCCATGTATAATAACATAAGGGGGGATATGATCACCATGTTAATAGCATTACATAAGGGGGGGAATTATGATCAACCATGTATAATACATAAGGGGGGATAAGAGATTCTCCAAGTATAAATACATAAGGGGGATATGATCTCCATGTATAATACATAAGGGGGGATATGATCTCCATGTATAATACATAAGGGGGGGATATGATCTTCCATGTATAATACATAAGGGGGGATATGATCTTCCATGTATAATAAGGGTGGGATAATGATCTCCATGTATAATACAATAAGGGGGGATATGATCACCATTTATAAGACCTAAGGGGGGATATGATCTCCATGTATAATACAATAAGGGGGATTTGATCTCCATGTATAATACATAAGGGGGGGATTATGATCTCCATGTATACATACATAAGGGGGGATATGATCTCTCCATGTATAATACATCAGGGGGGATATGGTCATCCAATCTGATGAGGACACCTGATGTAAGGAGGTGTTATTCTTTTTTACTTGATCTATGGATGTGATTGGCCTATTTTTATGATATGTTAGAGAGACTTTGGCTGGAAGAAAGTTTTAGTAAGCGGACCTCCTTCAATTATAATTTGTTACTCCTGCCTTAGGGGGCATTTTTGTGGTACTCAATATTGTGTGCATTCCTGCAATGTACACGAACACAGACAACCCTTTACATCCGCACACCATTCTTTTGCACCCATTCACCTGTGTCACATCTTATACTATCAGAATTCCAGGCGCATTGGTGCAGCACAATTTTTAGAAATGATATACCAGTTTTACGTGGATTTGTACTCCATTTGTTTTGCATGGTAAAATGTATTCCTCTGCCCTGCTCATGTGTTCGGGTGTGGCTTGAAGAAATCGTGGCAGCACCATAGATGTTCTTGCTGCCCATTTGCCTTTCTCCACCCCTATGTTCCAGAACTTTCTAGGGGGCTCTGGACTAGGGTATGGGGGGGGGAGAGAGGAGCTTGGTGCTGGGAGGGGATGTGGGAGGAAAGAGGAGCTCTGCACAGGGCATGTGTGTGTGTGTGGGGGGGGGGGGGGGTTGTAGGAGGAGGGAGGAGCCCTTTACTGGGGGGGGTGGAAATGGAGCACTGTACAAGGTGGGGGGGGGGGGGGGTTGTAAGAGGAGGAGGGAGCTCTCTACTAGGGGGTGGGGTGGAAATGGAGCTCTGTACAAGGGGTTTTTTTTTTTTTAGAGGAGGAGGGAGCACTCTACGGGGGGGGGGGGGGGTTGGATTTGTAGCTGTGTACAAGGTGGGGGGGGTTGTAGGAGAAGGAGGGAGCTCTGTACTGGGAGATAAGGGTGGGAGAGGAGCCTTTGTACAATGGGAGTTGTAGGAGGAGGGGGGCTTTGTACTGGGGGATGGGGAGTGAGGGTGGGAGAGGAGCTTGTAGGCAAGTGCACTCTGTTTATTAAACTGTAGGTGGCGCTTATATGAGTGCTACCACAGCCTGGAGAGGAAGGCAGTGGAAACGTGGTTTCTCTGTGGCTTCCTCGGTCATGGGGCGGTGCCGAGTGCCAGTTGGCTATGCTGCATCCTTGTGACCCCTGGCGGCCATCCTGGGTCATCAGGGTCTTTATAAGTCTCTGCCCCTGGGTTTTGGCACGCATTTGCAAACTTGGCACATAGTTACATAGTTAGTCTGGCTGAAAAAAGACAAAAGTCCATCCTGTTCAATCATAGAAAAAAAGTTCTAATCCTACACCCACAGCTGATCCAGACGAAGGCAAAAAACCCAGCAAAGCGCGCTCCAATCTCCTCCTGCAGAGGAAACATTCCTTCCTGATCCCCCGAGAGGCAATCGGATATTCCCTGGATCAATAATCGGATATTCCCTGGATCAACTTTCCCTATAAATGTTCTATCCAGTTATATTCTGTGTATCCAAGAAAGAAAACCAGGACTTTCCTACAGAAATCAAGGTTTGCAACAGAAGTAATGATAATCAGCGCAAATCTGGACCAAAGTCCGAAAAGTCTAGTAGTATTTTTAGTAGTCCGGGTGACTTGGATAGGGGGGTCCGTGTGGAACTTAGGGCAAGCTCCATGCAGTACTGTAGCAGACTCTGTGTAGGAAAGGCGAGAAGAAGAAGCGCCTCTAAGTGCAGCAGACCACTTTAATATATAATAAAAGTAGGAACACTCACATGGTAGTAGAGTAATAAAAGCATGTAGGGTATTGTGGTGTAGAAACACCGTGTGGAACGGCTGTCACTGGTGCCTGTACCGTCCACGTCTCAGTGGTAGGGAGCGTGGTTCAGGAGGGAGACAGATGTGGAGCCGGCCGTCATGCACGTACTCCTAAAGATGGCGGCTGAACTGCAACGTCAGTGTAGGCGTGATGTCGTCACTGACCAAGATGCAATGTGACGCGTTTCAGAGCATGTGCTGGCTTCAAATGGCGGAAGCGCGCTCCTTTCTCAAGCAGGGGCCCCGGCTCCACATCTGTCTCCCTCCTGAACCTCCTACCACTGAGACGCAGACGGTACAGGCACCAGTGACAGCCGTTCCACATGGTGTGTCTACACCACAATACCCTACATGCTTTTATAACTCTACTACCATGTGAGTGTTCCTACTTTTTATTATATATTAAAGTGGTCTGCTGCACTTAGAGGCGCTTCTACTTCTCTCCTTTCCTACAGCAATCCATTGAGCTGGCCAGAACCAACTCTTGAGGGAGAGTAGGGCGAGAGATCCCAAATGACAGAGAAAGTGACTTGAGTGGCCAGGAAAAGCTCCTGACGAGTAGGGACAGGTTAAGGATTCACTGTCCTCAAGGAAGCCTCCCCTGCTGGGACCAAAGTGGCCAGGCCACATATCACTCTCTGAAACAGACTCTGTCGGTGCACCCCTCTCTGCTGCATCTCTGCCTTTGAACTGAATTGCAAGTGTTTTCCTCAGGTGGCATTCTCCCGCTGGGGTGTTTGTAGTCTGGCATTCTCTTCAGTACAAGTTCTGAGTTTTATTGCAACCAAACTCTGTGTCTTCGCACCATGCTGCACCTCTCCAAAAGCTCTATACAGGGGTGTGTGTGGGAGGAGGGGGGCCTCTGTACTGGGGGCTGGTGGTGGGAGAGGAGCATTGTAGCAGTGGTGTGTCCAGTGATCATCAACACAGGGACATTTTTGTCTTTTCAGTAACACCCCGGGGGGAGGGGGGGTGCCCGGGGTGGAGGGACAGGGCACAATTTACCATATTTGACTGAGCCCTCAAAAAAAGTCAGAGTGGAATAAAGAATGCCCAGTACAGTGAACAGAATGTGAAAGTGTGCAGTACCATCAGTATTATCTCATGAGCTCCACCCAGATTATCTCATGAGCTCCGCCCATATTATTCCATGAGCTGTATCTAAATTATCCCATAAACTCCGCCCATATTATTCCATGAGCTGTATCTAAATTATCCCATAAACTCCGCCCATTTTATTCCATGAGCTCCATCCAAATGATTATTATTATTATACAGAATTTATATAGCGCCAAGGGGTTTGCTCAGCGCTGTACATTATAGTGGGGACAGAACATGAGACAATACAGTAACAATACAATACACGAGGGGGGGGAGGGCCCTGATCCTGGGAGCTTACAATCTAGGAGGGAGGGGAGAGTGGTACAGGAGGAAGTGGCTGTGGGGGATGCAGTGGTGGGAGGAGTGGAGGAGAACGGCTGTTAGGTGAGGGTGGGGTAGGCTTCCCTGAAGAGATGGGTTTTTAGGGCGCGCCTGAAGGTGAGGAGGGTAGGTGACAGTCTGATGGATTGGGGTAGGGAGTTCCAGAGGATGAGGGAAGTCCTGGAGAAGTCCTGCAGTCGGGTGTGGGAGGAGGAGACTAGGGAGCTGGAGAGTAGGAGGTCCTGTGAGGAGCAAAGGGCACGGGTTGGGTGGTATTTGGGTATCAGGTCGGTGAGGTAGTTTGGGGCGGAGTTATGAATGGCTTTGTATGTCAGAGTTAGTAGTTTGAATTTAATGCGTTGGGCAATAGGGAGCCAGTGGAGGGAATGACAGAGGGGGGTGGAGGACACTGAGTGGAGGCCAGTGGAGGGAATGACAGAGGGGGGGTGGAGGACACTGAGTGGAGGCCAGTGGAGGGAATGACAGAGGGGGGGTGGAGGACACTGAGTGGAGGCCAGTGAGGGGATTGGCAGAGGGGGGTGGAGGACACTGAGTGGAGGCCAGTGGAGGGATTGGCAGAGAGGGGTGGAGGACACTGAGTGGAGGCCAGTGGAGGGAATGACAGAGGGGGGTGGAGGACACTGAATGGAGGCCAGTGGAGGATTGGCAGAGGGGGGTGGAGGACACTGAGTGGAGGCCAGTGAAAGGATTGACAGAGGGGGTGGCAGAAGTGGAGCGGTTGGTGAGGTGGATGAGTCTGGCCGCTGAGTTCAGGATAGACTGGAGTGGGAATAGCATTTGTTTGGGTAGGCCGGTGAGGAGGGAGTTGCAGTAGTCCAGCCGTGATATGATGAGGGAGGCCGGTGAGGAGGGAGTTGCAGTAGTCCAGGCGTGAGATAATAAGGGAGTGAACGAGTTGTTTAGTGGTGTCTGGGGTGAGGAACGAACGTATCTTGAAGATGTTGCAGAGGCGGAGCCTGCATGAATTTGATAGTGATTGGACATGGGGTTGGAAGGACAGGTTTGAGTCCAGGGTGACACCTAGGACTTTGGCTTGTGGGGTGGGACTGATGGTGGCGTTGTTGGTCGTGATGGAGAGGGTGGAGGGGGGGGCGCGGCTGGGGGGGAAGACTAGGAGCTCGGTTTTGGAAAGGTTTAACTTGAGGAAATGGAGCGACATCCAGTCTGATATGTCATTCAGTAGATGGGTGGTACGGGCGGAGAGTGAGGGGGTGAGGTGGGGGGTGGAGAGGTAAATTTGTGTGTCGTCGGCATAGAGGTGATAGTTGAAGACCGTGAGAGTGTATCAGTTTGCAGAGGGAGGAGGTGTAGATGGAGAAGAGAAGGGGCCCGAGGACAGAGCCTTGAGGGACCCCAACAGAGAGGGGGAGTGAGGGGGAGGTGGTAGCGTTATAGGTAACGATGAAGGAGCGTTGGGATAGATAGGAGGAGAGTCAGGAGAGAGCAGTGTCCCTGATGCCAAATTATCCCATAAAACTCCGCCCATATTATTCCATGAGCTCAATTCAAATTATCCCATAAACTCCACCCATATTATTTCATGAGCTCCAACCAAATTATCCCATAAACTCCGCCCATATTATTCCATGAGCTCAATTCAAATTATCCCATAAACTCCACCCATATTATTTCATGAGCTCCATCCAAATTATCCCATAAACTCCGCCCATATTATTCCATGAGCTCCAAATCCAAATTATCCCATAAACTCCGCCCATATTATTCCATGAGCTCAATTCAAATTATCCCATAAACTCCACCCATATTATTTCATGAGCTCCATCCAAATTATCCCATAAACTCCGCCCATATTATTCCATGAGCTCAATTCAAATTATCCCATAAACTCCACCCATATTATTTCATGAGCTCCATCCAAATTATCCCATAAACTCCGCCCATATTATTCCATGAGCTCAATTCAAATTATCCCATAAACTCCGCCCATATTATTCCATGAGCTCAATTCAAATTATCCCATAAACTCCGCCCATATTATTCCATTAGCTTGGCCCATATTATTCCATTAGCTCCGCCCATATTATTCCATGAGTCCCATCCAGTGAATGATGAAGCAATGGACGACTTTTGGGTTTTTTGTTTTTCAGTGGAAGTGGAAGTGTTGTGGTATTTGGCGGAATTGATGATTCTCTGTACACTGGAAATCTGCATTGGGTGCCGGTCACAGAACAGAAATACTGGCAGATTACAATAGACAGGTAAGCTTGAGTCAAGTCTTTCCCTAATAGACAGGTCAATACGAGCCAATCCGATCTCCTATAGACAGGTCAATACGAGCCAATCCGATCTCCTATAGACAGGTCAATACGAGCCAATCCGATCTCCTATAGACAGAGGTCAGTACGAACCAATCCGATCTCCTATAGACAGAGGTCAGTAGAACCAATCCGATCCGATCTCCTATAGATAGAGGTCAGTACAAACCAATCCGATCTCCTGTAGACAGAGGTCAATACGAACCAATCCGATCCGATCTCCTATAGACAGAGGTCAGTACGAACCAATCCGATCCGATCTCCTATAGACAGAGGTCAGTACGAACCAATCCGATCTCCTATAGACAGAGGTCAGTACGAACCAATCCGATCTCCTATAGACAGAGGTCAGTACGAACCAATCCGATCTCCTATAGACAGAGGTCAGTACGAACCAATCCGATCTCTCCTGTAGACAGAGGTCAGTATGAACCAATCCGATCCGATCTCCTATAGACAGAGGTCAGTACAAACCAATCTGATCTCCTATAGACAGAGGTCAGTACGAACCAATCCGATCTCCTGTAGACAGAGGTCAGTACGAACCAATCCGATCTCCTATAGACAGAGGTCAGTACGAACCAATCCGATCCGATCTCCTATAGACAGAGGTCAGTACGAACGAACCAATCCGATCTCCTATAGACAGAGGTCAGTACGAACCAATCCGATCTCCTATAGACAGAGGTCAGTACGAACCAATCCAATCCGATCTCCTATAGACAGAGGTCAGTACCAACCAATCTGATCTCTCTATAGACAGAGGTCAGTACCAACCAATCCGATCTCCTGAAGACAGAGGTCAGTACGAACCAATCCGATCTCCTGTAGACAGAGGTCAGTACGAACCAATCCGATCTCCTGTAGACAGAGGTCAGTACGAACCAATCCGATCTCCTGTAGACAGAGGTCAGTACGAACCAATCCGATCTCCTATAGACAGAGGTCAGTACAAACCAATCCGATCTCCTACAGACAGAGGTCAGTACGAACCAATCCGATCTCCTATAGACAGAGGTCAGTACCAACCAATCCGATCTCCTATAGACAGAGGTCAGTACGAACCAATCCAATCCGATCTCCTATAGACAGACGTCAGTACGAACCAATCCGATCCGATCTCCTATAGACAGAGGTCAGTACGAACCAATCCGATCTCCTATAGACAGAGGTCAGTACGAACCAATCCGATCCGATCTCCTATAGACAGAGGTCAGTACGAACCAATCCGATCTCCTATAGACAGAGGTCAGTACCAACCAATCCGATCTCCTATAGACAGAGGTCAGTACCAACCAATCCGATCTCCTGTAGACAGAGGTCAGTACAAACCAATCCGATCTCCTGTAGACAGAGGTCAGTACAAACCAATCCGATCTCCTACAGACAGAGGTCAGTACCAACCAATCCGATCTCCTATAGACAGAGGTCAGTACAAACCAATCCGATCTCCTACAGACAGAGGTCAGTACGAACCAATCCGATCTCCTATAGACAGAGGTCAGTACAAACCAATCCGATCTCCTACAGACAGAGGTCAGTACGAACCAATCCGATCTCCTATAGACAGAGGTCAGTACCAACCAATCCGATCTCCTATAGACAGAGGTCAGTACGAACCAATCCAATCCGATCTCCTATAGACAGACGTCAGTACGAACCAATCCGATCTCCTATAGACAGAGGTCAGTACGAACCAATCCGATCTCCTATAGACAGAGGTCAGTACCAACCAATCCGATCTCCTATAGACAGAGGTCAGTACGAACCAATCCAATCCGATCTCCCTATAGACAGACGTCAGTACAAACCAATCCAATCCGATCTCCTATAGACAGAGGTCAGTACGAACCAATCCGATCCGATCTCCTATAGACAGAGGTCAGTACGCACCAATCCGATCCGATCTCCTATAGACAGAGGTCAGTACGAACCAATCCGATCTCCTATAGACAGAGGTCAGTACGAACCAATCCGATCCGATCTCCTATAGACAGAGGTCAGTACGCACCAATCCGATCCGATCTCCTATAGACAGAGGTCAGTACGCACCAATCCGATCTCCTATAGACAGAGGTCAGTACGAACCCAATCCGATCCGATCTCCTATAGACAGAGGTCAGTACGAACCAATCCGATCTCCTATAGACAGAGGTCAGTACCAACCAATCCGATCTCCTATAGACAGAGGTCAGTACGAACCAATCCAATCCGATCTCCTATAGACAGACGTCAGTACAAACCAATCCAATCCGATCTCCTATAGACAGAGGTCAGTACCAACCAATCCGATCCGATCTCCTATAGACAGACGTCAGTACAAACCAATCCAATCCGATCTCCTATAGACAGACGTCAGTACAAACCAATCCAATCCGATCTCCTATAGACAGAGGTCAGTACGCACCAATCCGATCTCCTATAGACAGAGGTCAGTACGCACCAATCCGATCTCCTATAGACAGAGGTCAGTACCAACCAATCCGATCTCCTATAGACAGAGGTCAGTACCAACCAATCCGATCTCCTATAGACAGAGGTCAGTACCAACCAATCCAATCCGATCTCCTATAGACAGACGTCAGTACAAACCAATCCAATCCGATCTCCTATAGACAGAGAGGTCAGTACGAACCAATCCGATCTATAGACAGAGGTCAGTACCAACCAATCCGATCTCCTATAGACAGAGGTCAGTACGAACCAATCCGATCTCCTATAGACAGACGTCAGTACAAACCAATCCAATCCGATCTCCTATAGACAGAGGTCAGTACGAACCAATCCGATCCGATCTCCTATAGACAGAGGTCAGTACGAACCAATCCGATCCGATCTCCTATAGACAGAGGTCAGTACGAACCAATCCAATCCGATCTCCTATAGACAGAGGTCAGTACGCACCAATCCGATCCGATCTCCTATAGAGAGAGGTCAGTACGCACCAATCCGATCTCCTATAGACAGAGGTCAGTACCAACCAATCCAATCCGATCTCCTATAGACAGAGGTCAGTACCAACCAATCCGATCCGATCTCCTATAGACAGAGGTCAGTACCAACCAATCCGATCCGATATGACAGATTAGTATAAGCCGTTTTCTCTCCCTATAAATCTCTCTCTCAGGATTACCATGAATGGTCAGGTGGTGGCCTGTCTAGAGGGATGTCAATCTATAGTGGATACGGGGACATCGGTCATCGCTGGTCATCCAGGCGCCATCAGTGGGATCCAAAGAGCCATTGGAGCAACTCCGGACACATACGGACTGGTGACTAACCTTCATATATCTCTCCTTACGTGAATGAACACCCTTCTCATATCTCTCCTTACATGAATGAACACCCTTCTCGTATCTCTCCTTACATGAATGAACACCCTTCTCGTATCTCTCCTTACATGAATGAACACCCTTCTCATATCTCTCCTTACATGAATGAACACCCTTCTCTTATCTCTCCTTACATGAATGAACACCCTTCTCGTATCTCTCCTTACATGAATGAACACCCTTCTCGTATCTCTCCTTACATGAATGAACACCCTTCTCTTATCTCTCCTTACATGAATGAACACCCTTCTCGTATCTCTCCTTACATGAATGAACACCCTTCTCGTATCTCTCCTTACATGAATGAACACCCTTCTCGTATCTCTCCCTACATGAATGAACACCCTTCTCATATCTCTCCTTACATGAATGAACACTCTTCTCGTATCTCTCCTTACATGAATGAATGTCCTTCTGGTATCTCTCCTTACGTGAATGAACACCCTTCTCGTATCTCTCCTTACGTGAATGAACACCCTTCTCGTATCTCTCTTTTACGTGAATGAACACCCTTCTCGTATCTCTCTCTTTACGTGAATGAACACCCTTCTCGTATCTCTCCTTACGTGAATGAACACCCTTCTCGTATCTCTCCTTACGTGAATGAACACCCTTCTCGTATCTCTCCTTACGTGAATGAACACCCTTCTCGTATCTCTCCTTACGTGAATGAACACCCTTCTTCTCGTGACCTCTCTTTACGTGAATGAACACCCTTCTCGTATCTCTCCTCCTTACGTGAATGAACACCCTTCTTCTCGTATCTCCCCTTACGTGAATGAACACCCTTCTCCCCACTTATGTGAATGAACACCCTTCTCATATCTCTCCTTACATGAATGAACACCCATCTCGTATCTCTCCTTACATGAATGAACGTCCTCGTATCTCTCCTTACATGAATGAACACCCTTCTCTTATCTCTCCTTACATGAATGAACACCCTTCTCGTATCTCTCCTTACATGAATGAACACCACATCTCGTATCTCTCCTTACATGAATGAACGTCCTCGTATCTCTCCTTACATGAATGAACACCCCATCTCTTATCTCTCCTTACATGAATGAACGTCCTTCTCATATCTCTCCTTACATGAATGAACACTCAGGACCATCAGTCCAACATACATTCACCAGCCACTTTATTAGGTCCACCTTGCTAGTGCCCAGAAAATCTCCCCCAAACCATGACACCATGACACCACCACCCACCAGCCTGAACTGTGGATACAAGGCAGGATGGATCCACCACACCATGACACCACCACCACCAGCCTGAACTGTGGATACAAGGCAGGATGGATCCACCACACCATGACACCACCACCACCAGCCTGAACTGTGGATACAAGGCAGGATGGATCCCCCACACCATGACACCACCACCACCAGCCTGAACCATTGATACAAGGCAGGATGGATCCATGCTTTCATGTTGTTTACACCAAATTCTGACCCCACCATCTGAATGTCGCAGCTAAAATCCAGACTCATCAGACCAGGCAACGTTTTTCCAATCTTCTATTGTCCAATTGTGGTGATCCTGTGTGAATTGTAGCCTCCGTTTGCTGTTCTTAGCTGACAAGAGTGGCACCCGGTGTGGTCTTCTGCTGCTGTAGCCCATCTGCTTCAAGGTTAGATGTGTTGTACGTTCAGAGATGGTATTCTCCATACCTTGGGTGTAAGGAGGAGTTATTGGAGTTACTGTTGCCTTTCTATCATCTGGAACTAGTCTGCCCATTCTCCTCTCACCTCTGACCTCAACAAGTAATTTTCCTCCACACAACTGCCGCTCACTGGATATTTTCTCTTTTTCGGACCATTCTCTGTAAACTCTCTAGAGATGGTTGTGTGTGAAAATCCCAGGAGATCAGCCCAGAGAAATACTCAGACCAGCCCGTCTGGACCAACAACCATGCAACGTTCAAAGTCACTTAAATCCCCTTTCTTCCCCATTCTGATGCTCAATTCAGAACTTCAGCAAGTCATCTTCACCACATCTAGATGCCTAAATGCATTGGATTGCTGCCATGTAATTGGCTGATTAGCCATTTGTGTTACCAAGCCATTGGACAGGTGGACCTGATAGGGTGGCCACTAAGTGTATTTTATTAGTGTTGTCCCATGCAGGAAATAGTTACCTTGGGTATAAAGGGTGTAAAAATGGAGGTCGGTTGTGGACATAAAGGAAACTGATTGAACCCTAACCCTACATTGACCATGGGGAGAAAGTATTGTGGGATATAGTGTAGGGGAAGCATAGGGGGTGCTGATCATGGATGGGAGGAGAGGGGGTGCTGATTATGGACTGGGGTTTTAGGGGAGGTGTGAGGTGTTGATCATGGACTGGGGTTTTAGGGAAGGCAGAGGCGGTGCCAATTATGTACTGGGGGTTTAGGGGAGGTGAGGGGTGCTGATCATGGACTGGGGTTTAGGGGAGGCAAAGGCAGTGCCAATTATGGACTGGGGGTTTAGGGGAGGTGAGGGGTGTTGATCATGGGCTGGGGTTTAGGGGAGGTGAGGGGTGCTGATCATGGACTGGGGTTTAGGGGAGGCAAGGGCAGTGCCATCATGGACTGGGGGTTTAGGGGAGGTGAGGGGTGCTGATCATGGGCTGGGGTTTAGGGGAGGTGAGGGGTGCTGATCATGGACTGGGGTTTAGGGGAGGTGAGGGGTGCTGATCATGGACTGGGGTTTAGGGGAGGTGAGGGGTGCTGATCATGGACTGGGGTTTAGGGGAGGCAGAGGCAGTGCCAATTATGGACTGGGGGTTTAGGGGAGGTGAGGGGTGCTGATCATGGGCTGGGGTTTAGGGGAAGTGAGGGGTGCTGATTATGGACTGGAGGTTTAGGGGAGGTGAGGGGTGCTGATCATGGGCTGGGGGTTTAGGGGAGGCAGAGGCAGTGCCAATTATGGACTGGGGGTTTAGGGGAGGCAAAGGTGGTATTGATTAAGGACTGGGGATTAAGGAGAGGCAGAGGGGGTGCTCATCATGGACCAGGGAAGAATTTAGGGGTAGGACAGGGAGAGCTTATCATGGACATGGGTAGTGGGGGGGGATGTGTAAAGAGAAGGTAGAGTGGGGGAGGGGGTATTAAATGGGGGTAGAGTTGGGGAGGGGGTATACTATGGAGGTAGAGTAGGGGAGGGGGTATTAAATGGGGGTAGAGTAGGGGAGGGGGTATACTATGGAGGTAGAGTAGGGGAGGGGGTATTAAATGGGGTAGAGTGGGATATTTATGGATAATGACAGGAATTAATAGACAGAGGGAGTTCCTCAGGACCAGAGAAGATGACCATGGATGGTGGCAGAGAAGATGACCATGGATGGTGGCAGAGAAGATGACCATGGATGGTGCAGAGAAGATGTTTATTACTTTCCTGGATTCAGCACGGATTGCCACTAATATGTTGAATCTTTTCCTTCAGTATCATGTGAACTGTGACACCATCAGTCATCTTCCAGACATTATCATATCCATTCATGGGAGGAACTACCCTCTGCCTGCCAGAGCCTACATCAACCAGGTGAGTGACAACACCGTGTCCATATGGTGTCACCGTCAGATGAGGATTATTATAGAGGTAGTTTACACAGAGCTCTACAAGATACAGGGAGACAGTACTGCTAAAATACAAGAGGGCTAAGAGGGCCCTGCTCCCAAAATCTTACAATCTATTAGGGTGGGGCAGGTGGTAGAAAAGGTAATACCTGAAGCAGAGGGGGGTGCCGATTATGGACTGGGAGAGTTTAGGGGAGGTGAGGGGTGCTGATTGTGGACTGAGAGGAGTGGAGGACACTGAATTATTATTATTATTATTATTATTATACAGGATTTATATGGCGGCAGAAGGTTTGCTCAGCGCTGTACATTATAGTGGGGACAGAAGATGAGACAATACAGTAACAAAACAGAACACGAGGGATTCAAGGGCCCTGCTCTTTCCAGTTTACAATCTAGGAGGGAGGGGAGAGTGGTACAGGAGGAAGTGGCTGTGGGGGATGGAGTGGTGGGAGGAGAGGAGGAGATCGGCTGTTAGGTGAGGGCGGGGTAGGCTTCCCTGAAGAGAAGGGTTTTCAGGGTGCGCCTAAAGGTGAGGAGGGAAGGTGACAGTCTGATGGATTGGGGTAGTGAGTTCCAGAGGATGGGGGAAGTCCTGGAGAAGTCCTTCAGTCGGGCGTGGGAGGTGGAGACCAGGGAGCTAGAAAGTAGGAGGTCTTGTGAGGAGCAAAGATTATGGGTTGGGTGGTATTTGGGTATCAGGTCGGTGAGGTAGTTTGGGGCGGAGTTATGAATGGCTTTGTATGTCAGTGTTAGGAGTTTGAATTTAATGCGTTGGGCAATCGGAGCCAGTGGAGGGAATGACAGAGGGGGGTGGAGGACACTGAGTGGAGGCCAGTGGAGGGAATGACAGAGGGGGGTGGAGGACACTGAGTGGAGGCCAGTGGAGGGAATGACAGAGGGGGGTGGAGGACACTGAGTGGAGGCCAGTAGAGGGAATGACAGAGGGGGGTGGAGGACACTGAGTGGAGGCCAGTGAAGGGATTGACAGAGGGGGGTGGAGTGGAGGGAATGACAGAGGGGGGTGGAGTGTGGAGGCCAGTGGAGGGAATGACAGAGGGGGGTGGAGGACACTGAGTGGAGGCCAGTGGAGGGAATGACAGAGGGGGGTGGAGGACACTGAGTGGAGGCCAGTAGAGGAATGACAGAGGGGGGTGGAGGACACTGAGTGGAGGCCAGTGAAGGGATTGACAGAGGGGGGTGGAGGACAGTGGAGGGAATGACAGAGGGGGGTGGAGGACACTGAGTGGAGGCCAGTGGAGGGAATGACAGAGGGGTGGAGGACACTGAGTGGAGGCCAGTGGAGGGAATGACAGAGGGGGGTGGAGGACACTGAGTGGAGGCCAGTAGAGGGAATGACAGAGGGGGGTGGAGGACACTGAGTGGAGGCCAGTGAAGGGATTGACAGAGGGGGGTGGAGGACAGTGGAGGGAATGACAGAGGGGGTGGCAGATGTGGAGCGGTTGGTGAGGTGGATGAGTCTGGCCGCTGAGTTCAGGATAGACTGAAGCGGGGATAGTCTGTGATGAGGGAGGCCGGTGATGAGGGAATTGCAGTAGTCCAGACGTGAGATGATGAGGGAGTGAACGAGTAGTTTAGTAGTGTCTGGGGTTAGGAACAAACGTATTTTGGAGATGTTGCAGAGGCGGAGCCTGCATGAGTTTGCCAACGATTGGACATGGGGTTGGAAGGACAGGTTTGAGTCCAGAGTGACACCTAGGACTTTGGCTTGTGGGGTGGGAGTGATGGTGGCGTTGTTCGTCGTGATGGAGAGGGTGGGGGGAGCGCACGGGCTGGGGGAAAAATCAGGAGCTCGGTTTTGGAAAGGTTTAGTTTGAGGAAGTGGAGTGACATCCAGTCTGATATGTCATTCAGTAGGTGTGTGATTCGGGCGGAGACTGAAGGGTTGAGTTGAGTGGTGGAGAGATAGATTTGTGTGTCATCGGCATAGAGGTGATAGTTGAAGCCGTGGGAGTGTATCAGTTTGCCGAGGGAGGAGGTGTAGATGGAGAAGAGAAGGGGCCCGAGGACAGAGCCTTGGGGGACCCCAACAGAGAGGGGGAGAAAGGGGGAGGTGGCAGCGTTATAGGTAACGCTGAAGGAGCGCTGGGATAGATAGGAGGAGAGTCAGGAGAGAGCGGAGTCTCTGATGCCAAGGGAGTGTAGTTTAGTAAGGAGGAGGGGGGGTGGTGGACTGTGTCGAAGGCCGCAGAGAGGTCAAGGAGTAGGAGCACTGAGTAGTGGCCATTAGCTTTGGCGGTTAGTAGGTCGTTGGAGAGTTTTTGAGGAGGGCGATTTCAGTGGAGTGTAGGGGACAGAAACCGGACTGTAGTGGATCAAGGAGGTTGTTGTCGGTGAGGTCGGAGCTCAGGCGATTGTAGACTAAGCGCTCAAGGAGTTTGGAAGTAAATGGCAGCAGGGAGATGGGTCTAAGGTGGTTCAGGTCGGTGGGATCCAGTGAGGGTTTTTTGAGTATGGGGGTGATGTGCGCGTGCTTTAGGGGGGAGGGGAATGCACTAGTAGAGAGGGAGAGATTGAAGATGTGGGTGAGGGAGCATAGGATGGAGGAGGAGGGTGACCGGAGGAGTTGTGTGGGGACAGGGTCAAGGGGGCAAGTGGTGAGATGGGCTTCTGAGAAGACCTTAGTGACCTCCTCAGTGGTAGCAAGGCTGAAGGAGCGGAGTGTTGGGGAGGTTATAGTGTCCGGGACGTTAGGTGTGGTGGGGGTAGGGCGGTTGCGAGGTCAGAGGAGGGGAGAGTTGGAGGGGTTGTAGTGGGAAGGGAGGCTAGGTGGGGAGGTAGGTTGAGCATTGGCGATGTCCTTACGGATTGCGTCGATCTTATTTTGGAAGTGATTGGCAATCTCGTGGGCGGTGAGTGAGGTACTGGGTGGGGGCGGGGAGCGGTGAGTGAGGTACTGGGTGGGGGTGGGGGGGGGGAGAGTAGAGAGTTGAAGGTGGAGAAGAGCCGGCGGGAACAGGTGGAGAAGGTGTTGATGAGGGTTACAAAGTAGGCTTGTTTGGTGGCGTGGAGGGAGGAGGAGTAGGTGAGGAAGGCGGATTTGTAGAGGGAGAACGCTCGAGGCGATCTGGTTTTGCGCCATAATCGTTCCAGCGCACGACTGCGTTGTTTAAGATGTTTAGTGTGGTCGTTCTGCCAGGGTTGAAGTGGTCGGGGTCTGATGTTTAGTGTGGTCAGTCTGCCAGGGTTGGAGCGGTCGGGGTCTGATGTTTAGTGTGGTCATTCTGCCAGGGTTGAAGTGGTCGGGGTCTGATGTTTAGTGGGGTCAGTCTGCCAGGGTTGGAGCGGTCGGGGTCTGATGTTTAGTGTGGTTAGTCTGCCAGGGTTGGAGTGGTCGGGGTCTGATGCTACGTGTGGTTAGGGGTGCCAGGGAGTCTAAGGCAGCTGACAGAGTCGTTGTACACAGTAGTGGCCAGGTCAGGGCAGGACAGGGGAAGGATACTGTCGTACAGACGATCAGCTGCAGAGTGGAGGGGGGCCGGGTTCAGGTTGCGGAGGTTATGGCTGGTGATGGTTGGACGTTTGGGGGGGAGGCGTTATAGGACGGGGAGATGGAGAACGTAATGAGGTTGTGGTCAGAGAGGGGGAAAGGGGTGTGTGTGAGGTTGTGGGGGGTGCAGAGATGGGAGAAGACGAGGTCCAGGGTGTTCCCATTGGTGTGGGTGGAGGACTGTGTGCACTGTGTGAGTGCAGAAGAAGAGGTTAGGAGGAGGAGTTGGGATGTAGCCGGGTTGTTGATATTGATGGGGATATTGAAGGATGATGGTGGGGAGCTCAGAGGAGAGGAAGAAGGGCAAATAGGCGGAAAAGTCATCAAGGAAGTGGGATACGGGTCCAGGAGGCCGATAGATTACTTCAATCCTCAGAGGGGTGGAGGAGAAGAGTCGGATGCAGTGGGCCTAGAAGCAGGAGGATAGGGAGGGGAGGTTTGGGAGGACCTGGAAGGTGGTCAGCGGTGACAAGAGCACGCCGACTCCCCCCTCTGCAGCCACTCGGTCTGGGTGAATGGGACCAGACTAGACCTCCATAGGAGAGTGCCGCAGGGGAGGCGGAGTCAGTGGCTTGGATCCAGGTTTCGGTGACTGCTAGGAGGTTGAGGGAGTGGGGGATAGAGAGGTCATGGATGGCGGTGAGCTTCTTGCAAACCGATCGGGCGTTCAGGAGTGCAGTGCAACCGAGAGAGGAGGGGGGTGGATGCGGGGAGGAGGGGGGGGACAGGTATAAGGTTGAGGGGGTTGCGGCGGTTTGTTGGAGTAGGAGGGTGCCTAGTGGGTGAGTGAGGTGCTGGAGGACCAGGGTTTGGGGAGATATCCCCAGAGGTTAGGAGAAGAAGTGTGAGGAAAGTAAGATGGGAGTGGGATGTACACGAGCGCACATGCCTTCCAGTCCTGGTGTTTGGGTCAGCAGGAGGTGATGAGAGCAGTAGTAGGGAGATGGTAGCAGTGTGGGGGATGTACAAGTTTTGGGGTGGAGCAGAGGGGTAAAGAAATGAGATTTTGGGAACGCAAGAAAGTAATATGAAAAGGAGGAGTAGAGGGGACATATTAAAAAGGTACTCGGAGTGGGACTCAGACTTGTAAGAGACGTTTCCCGGGGGGGTTTGCTTGCAGTCTGTCCAGCATGCAGGAGAGTTTCTTGCTGTTGTTGTGTCTTCCTGCTGCTTGACTTCTCCCTGCTTTAGTTCAACTGCTTCTTAGCACTCCATCAACGCAGCACTCACACAATGCAGCACCCCCAATAGAGACTGTGCCCCCCCCATGGAGGCCATTGGAGGTATTGGCAGAGAGGGATGGAGGACACTGAGCGAAGACCAATGGCAGGATTTTCTAGAGAGGGGTGGAGGACACTGAAGGGAAGCCAGTGAAGGGATTGATAGAGGGGGTAGAAGACACTGAATGGAGACCAGTGGAGGGATTTATAGAGAGGGGTGGAGGACACTGAAGGGAAGCCAATGGAGGGATTGGCAGAGAGGGGTGGAGGACAATGAGTGGAGGCCATTGGAGGTATTGGCAGAGAGGGGTGGAGGACACTGAGTGGAGGCCAGTGGAGGAATATGCAGAGAGGGGTGGAGGACACTGAGTGGAGGCCAGTGGAGGGATTAGCAGAGAGGGTGGAGTGGAGGCCAGACACTGAACTGAATGGAGGCCATTGGAGGTATTGGCAGAGAGGGGTGGAGGACACTGAGTGGAGGCCAGTGGAGGAATATGCAGAGAGGGGTGGAGGACACTGAGTTGAGGCCAGTGGAGGGATTAGCAGAGAGGAGTGAAGGACACTGAATGGAGGCCATTGGAGGTATTGACAGAGAGGGGTGGAGGACACTGAGTGGAGGCCAGTGAAGGAATATGCATAGAGGGGTGGAGGACAGTGAGTGGAGGGATTAGCAGAGAGAAGTGGAGGACACTGAATGGAGGCCAGTGGAGGAATTGGCAGAGAGGGGTGGAAGACACTGAATGGAAGCCAGTGGAGGGATTGGCAGAGAGGGGTGGAAGACACTGAATGGAGGCCAGTGTAGGGATTGGCAGAGAGGGGTGGAAGACACTGAATGGAGACCAGTGGAGGGATTGGCAGAGAGGGGTGGAGGAAACTGAATGGAGGCCAGTGGAGTGATTGGCAGAGAGAGGTGGAAGACACTGAATGGAGGCCAGTGGAGGGATTGGCAGAGAGGGGTGGAGAACACTGAATGGAGGTCAGTGTAGGGATTGGCAGAGAGGGGTGGAAGACACTGAATGGATGCCAGTGGAGGGATTGTCAGAGAGGGGTGGAGGACACTGAATGGAGGTCAGTGTAGGGATCAGCAGAGAGGGGTGGAGGAAACTGAGTGGAGGCCAATGGAGGGATTGGCAGAGAGGGGTGGAGGACACTGAGTGGAGGTCAGTAGAGGGATTGGCAGAGAGGGGTGGAGGACACTGAGTGGAGGCCAATGGAGGGATTGGCAGAGAGGGGTGGAGGACGCTGAGGGGTTGGTAAGGTGGATGAACCTAGCAGCCTCATTCATGATGAATGGATGGAGGGGATCGCCTGTGGAGAGGTCATTGGTGTCATTGGTGTCATTGGTCACGGTGAGAGATAACAAGGGAGGGATGAAGTATCTTTGTGGTTTCAATGGTTTGATGGGTTAGGGTCAGGTGCAATGCTTTGGCCAATCACAGCACAATTGGGTGGGGCAAGCAGTGATATCACCAATAGCTCCGCCCAATTGTTTACATCTGCGGTGAGTGCTCAGGGGTGCGGATGGGTCAGCAGGATTTTTTTTATGTCGGTGAATCGTTCGTCGTTGTGACAACACTGGACGCCATGATTGACGATGGATTACAACGATGGAAACATTTTTTTGGCTTTTTTTCCAATAAAGGACTTGTCATAGACTGTCGTGTATTTATTCAGAGTTTACACTTCTTTGGTGGATGGGTAGTGGGACTTTGTACCCCATACTCATTCACAAGGGGGGTGGGATCTTGTTAAAGGGGGCTTCGAGATTCCAGCCCAGGGTTGTGGGGAAGAGGCACCTGTCCCCTACGGCATGCTTTTCCCCTCCTTTCCTGGCCTGCCAGGTCTGTGCTCCGATCAAGGGACTGGTAGGATTTTAGGGGGGACCCCATGATTCCACCATTGGGGGGTAGGGTTCCCCTTAAAAGTCCTACCAGGCCTAAAGGGTCTGCTATGCTGGTGAATAGGATCTCAACCCTGCCTTCATCCAGTTCTGTCAAGGGTCCCAGGGACACATTTGGGCATGACTTCCTTTCCTCAGCCTGAATCTACCGGGCTACCCCAGGTGTATAGGGTCCAACAGGGCAATCCAGCAGGTCCAGGGTGAGGAAAGAGAAGTCATCCCAGAAATGTGAACCAGATTTGGGAGCACAGTATGCCAGACCAATGTCCTTAATGGCAGTACCCAGAGCTTCTTCCCATGGATGATTAGGAGCATTTCTTTAGCTGAGAAGACTTTTGGAATAAATGTACTCTGATACTCAACTCTCCCACCCCATATTTTATAAGTGGATTGTAACCTTTTCCTCTTTATTAATCTGTATTTCCATTCTATGGCTCTCCTGCTGTCCATCTTCTTCTGAATTAAGATTTTTGTACCACTAACTCAGATACATGCATGCATTGGGTTTGTATGGCCAGTAGATGATGCTAGTGACCCGGACAGAGAAGATTCTAGAAAAGATGCAGCTAAGACTGGGAACAAAGAACCACTGTCTGGCCTATGGTGGTCATCAGGGTCACAGGTTTCATTAATCATGTCTGAGGTCTCTGTAGAAATCTTCCAGGTTAGAAGTTAAAGAAAAATTCCCCAAAACTCTAATAAATGTTCTAGTCCACCAAATGTTATCTATCTGAACCTTCCTGGCTGTGTCAGTCTGCAGAAGTCTAAAGGGAAATTCAGGCGCCCAAAAGATGGAAGATAAAATGTCAGATTCAGTCTCCCATCAGTCAATCTTTTCCACCAAGGTCTTCCAGGGGAGGACTAAGGCTATCCTTGTGTTTGCATATCCTCCTTCTATCACACATGACTACATGGCATCAGGGTTGCAGCAATTCTAACCAAGACAAAGGCACACCTGGGATCTAACTGATAAAACATTGTATTTGTTCTTTTCATGAATAAAGTCACAATGATCTCCACACTGAATTGTAGGAGGTTCTGTATTGACACCGTTCTTTGTATTGTGTGCAGTTCTCTGGATCCTGCAGCAGTGGCTTCCAGTCCACCTCTGGCCTTTGGATTCTTGGTGACATTTTCATCCGGGAATATTTTGTGGCATTTGATCGGGGAAATAACAGAGTCGGATTTGCTCCTACTATCAAGTCATAACTTGTATTCTCCACGAAAAGGTTCATATGTGAGACTACGGTTCATGATTTCTGAATAAAGTTGGTGCAGTTCACTCTGTGCTTTGTCTTCCCCTCATTGAATCTCTCCCACGTTTATTGACAGCAGTGTGAGTGTATTGAGTGCCATGTGCTTCTGGGGATCAAGCAACACTCAAGGATGCATTGGAGTTCATACCATCAGTGAACCTTCTGTACATTTGTAGTACCCTGGGTAGTGTAGGACCCCCAAGTGGCTCGGTAGGCTAGCATTCCAACTCTCAGGGTGACCTCCTTGGGGTGGATGAAATTAGAGTTTGTCATTTTAAAACATTTCAGGCATTTATTAGGAACTTGGGAAAGAAGGCTGGGGCATGGGATACCCACAAAGACAACATGAATATCTCCAGACTTCTGCTAGTCACAGCGACTTACTGACTATCCAGCAATCTGTGTGCACTGAAGAGTGAACACCACCAGGGAGCACAAATACCTTCTAGACAGGTAGAAAGGACCCCTGCAATGCCCTTTGACAGAGTTCCAGTACATGGGAAGGTGCCAAGCATGACACCCATTCACTACCAGAGCCTCCATCACCCTTGCAATGTCACCCGCTTCCTGGCTGGTTGGTTGCTTAGGCATGTGACAGATGTATGGTAGTCATTAGCAACTACAATATAACCTCCTTAGGACAGCTCCTCTGCTCATTAGACCCATGTACTGTATCCTCTCCTCCACGTCAATGGGCCCTGTACATGCATGCACCCTTTAATGACTTCAGACTGGGCAGTAGAACTGAATAACAAGTTCTTTTACTAAAATAGTTGAAAGAAGTACAGAAGCAGTCCTCATTCCTGACAAATTTCCCAAAGTACCCCGGGTGTAGTGACCACTGAGGTAGTTATACCCCCTGGATGTCTGACATGGCTCCCACAAAGGGTCTCAGTGCAACCAAGTAACAGCTTCATCTTCAACTCTCTCTCTTCCTCCCTCTTTCTGGTGGACTAGGGAGCCCCTATTTATATAGTGTGACCTGTAGGGGGCAGTAACCTACTGAGAACAGCAGTGTTAACCCTTCCTTCTCAGGATCCACCAGCCCAGCAGGTCAACCAAGGACAACAATGCAAAGAACCTACAATGTAGCAGATGGTTCTTACACACATATCCAGGTGAAATAACCAGATCCAGGGTAATCATGAGAAGAACACATTGAACACTAAAAGAGCCTGCTTACATGTTTGTATCCGTGTTCTCAGCCAATCTGTATTGTCAGTTATCCCGCATTCTGACCGAAAATGCCAGTCGTTCATCTCTGGTCAGTTGGCTGATAATGTTACTGTCACGATATGGGTCTCTGCCAATCCCAGATATTAGTTCCTTGTTCCTAATTCCTCCTGGCCATAGGAAGAGATTTCTTCAATTAGTATTCACTCCTCTGTGTCAAAGGCCCCTAGCTGTAATTACCTCGCCCCTCCACAAAAGGTCCCAAATTTAGGAAGAGCTTCCTCCAATTAGTATTCACTCCTGTGTGCCAAAGGCCCCTAGCTGTAATTAACTCGCCCCTCCACAAAAGGTCCCAAATTCAATTAGTGTATACATCCCTAAATATAGTGCCTTACTTTTGTATTAATGTATTTCCCCCACTATTTATCCTGTCCAACCAGTCCTTTCTGTGTACAGCCACAAATTAAATTACTGTAGTTCCATTCTCTTCATTGTCACCTGCTAATGACCCCCCTCTGCCTCTCTCTTCCTGCTCAGGGGGTTTTAAGAGGCCAGTGCTGGTCTCTCTTGGTGTGCCATTCTGCTGGGCAACCACTGAGAGGTCCAGCTGGACTCTAGTGGCCCCCCGGCTCTGCCTGAGCCCCATTGGAGGAAGGGGGATCCCAGAAGCTACATCAGCCCTGCCTGGAACGCTGTCAGCTCTGCCTGAGACTATCGCATCAGCTTTGCGTGAGTGTATGCTCCCCTTGTGCTATCTGACTGCTTATGAACTGCCTCTTGGATTACAAATTGCTGTGAAGCCTTTAACTTTGCCCACCAGGGATGGATTACAAGTATTTTGGACTCTCTCTCCCTGCACTGCTCCCCATTGAGTGACTGTTGTCTGTTTTAATAAAGCTTTAAGTGTTTGCCATCTGCCTTGTGTGTTCTGTCCCGCTTACCCTCCGTCACACTGGTGGCAGCGGTGGGATCAGGACACTGAGGAGATGGCAGACAGTGAAAGCCAGCCGATGCGGGAACAGGCCCGGCCCAGCGAATACAGGAAGTGGACTGTGGCCTATCTGCAGGAGAGGGCCGAGCAACTGGCCCTTTCCTGGAGGGGCCTAGCCAAAGAGGATCTGATTGCAGCCATTGAGGAAGCTGATCCCCAGGACGCCCCAGCAAGGGCGGAGAGCAGGACAACCCCAGCCACCCCAGCACGCCATGACCCAGGGCCCAAGAGCCCCTGGCTGACTCGGGTGGAGGAAGAGATGGCCCTCCTGCGGTCAGGCGCCACGGCTATCCAGAGGCTAGGGCGCATGAAAGAGAGAGCCAAGGAAGCCACCATGAACTAAGCTGCCCTTCCAGCCCCAGGGCCGCGGGTTACCCCCCTCCCCGGGTCAGCCGCAAGGACTTTAAACCCTTCAACGAAGCCACCGGGGATGTGGAGGGGTTCTTTCAGGACTTTGAGCAGCAGTGCCAGCTCATGGAGGTGCCAAGCACGGATTGGATACGGCACCTCGTGGGTCTGCTAGAAGGGGGTGCAGCTGCGGCCTACCGCACTCTGGATTATGTGGATGGCCGGGATTACACCCGGGTCAAACAGACTGTGTTGGAGTATTATGCAGTGACCCCAGAAGTGCACCAGGTGCGCTTCCGTGATCTGCCCTGCCATGCGGAGCCGTCCTATCGGATGTATCCGCACAAGATGTCGCAGTCCTGTCGGAGGTGGCTAGAGGGGGAACAGGCCCGCACCGCAGAAGAAATCCTTCAGGCCTTCCTGAAGGAGAAAATTCTACAACCAATGCCCGGCGGAGGTGTGCGGATGGGTAAGAGAAAGAGCCCCTACCACCCTCGCGAAGGCCCTGGCTGATGAGATCCTGGCCATCAAGCCACATTGGAAACGGCGGGCCCCTGAGCCACCAAGGGCCCCACCCCCTGTCCGGCCACCCCTCTATCCTGCCACCACCTCTGTCAAAACGGCCCCCCCCCACCTACCACTGCCAACCCTGCGGGCCCGCCACCCAGAGCCCAGTTCACAGGGCTACCCATGGACCGTCGCTGATATGGGTGCAACCAGCTAGGGCACTTCCAAGCCAACTGCCCAACCTCCTGAAGCCGCCGATTCACCCGTCCGGTCCACTACCTGGAGCTACATCCCGCAGAAGAACCCCTTCCCCCGCCCCCCAGCGAATGGATGGACCCTCCAGAGGCCAACCACCTTCAAGGAGTCTGCAGTGTCCACCCCCCGGGGGCTACATACCCCACCCAGAAGCAACGCCACCTGCAGGCCGTGCGGGTGGACGGGCACCCCGCCACCAGGTTTCGAGATACGGGGGCCTTCTTGACCATCGCCGACCCTCGAGTGATCCGGCCGGAAGCCATCCACCCTGGCCCTGGATTCGCCATCGAGCTGGCAGGAGGAGCCAGACATCATATTCCCAGGGCATCCGTACGCCTCGACTATGGATTCGGGGAGCAACAGTGCCAGATCGGCATCATGGCCGGCCTCCCAGCGGATGTTCTGCTCGGAAATGACCTAGGGGAGCTGCGATGCAAGTACGTCGAGGCGGTGACCCGGAGCCAAGCAGGTCAAGGTCCTCCGGCAGACGAAACCACCACGGGACCTTCCTCCCGCATGGACTCGGTGAGTGTCCCCCCACCTGACCCAGACATTCCCCTGACCTGGGACCAGGAGACCTTTAAGAGGGAGGTATCCATCGTCTGATCATCCATCATCCAATCATCCGTCATCCATCATCTCATCCATCATCCAATCATCCGTCATCAATCATCCGTCATCCATCATCTGATCATCCATCATCCAATCATCCGTCATCCATCATCTGATCATCCATCATCCAATCATGGACAGTGATTCCAGCACAAGACCTCCTCTGTAACTCTGGTTACCTGTAAAAGTGCCGCCTCTGAATGGTAACAATGCACAATTGTAAAGCGTGACATGTTTGGGATCTCTTTACTCATTATCTTTTTTTTTATCAAATCCAAAAGAGAGCAAATACTGTGCGACAATTTAGAGAAAAGAAAATACATAATGGGGGCTGATCCAACCAGCCAGGAAGCGGATGACATGGCAACGGTGATGGAGGTTCTGGTAGTGAATGGACGAGGAGGAGAGGAGGATCAGTGGGGGCTGATCATGGACGAGGAGGAGAGGAGGATCAGTGGGGGCTGATCATGGACGAGGAGGAGAGAGGAGGATCAGTGAGAGGCTGAATGGACATGAGAGGCATGAACATGGACAAGGAGGAGAGGAGGATCAGTGGGAGGCTGAAAATGGATAAGGAGGAGAGGAGTATCAGTGGAGGCTGATCATGGACGAGGAGGAGAGGAGGATCAGTGGGGGCTATCATGGACGAGGAGGAGAGGAGGATCAGTGGGGGGCTGATCATGGACGAGGAGGAGAGGAGGATCAGTGGGGGCTAATCATGGACGAGGAGGAGAGGAGGATCAGTGGGGGCTGATCATGGACGAGGAGGAGAGGAAGATCAGTGGGGGCTGATCATGGAAGAGGAGGAGAGGAGGATCAGTGGGGGCTGATCATGGACAAGGAGTGGATCAGTGGTGAGCGGGAGTGGAGGGTGAAGCGGGTGAGCCGAAGAGGAGGTGCAGAATGACTTTCCATCATGTTTTGGCTGAAAAACTACTTTGGGTACGATGAGGGCCACATGAAATGACTTGGTGGTCCCGACTTCGGCCATGATCCTTGTGTTGGACAGATCCTCTAATATCTGATCTGCCCCCCCCCAATCTCCTTCTCTGACTCTCCCCGACCTCTAATATCTGATCTGCCCCCCCCCCATCTCCTTCTCTGACTCTCCCCATCCTCTAATATCTGATCTGCGCCCCCCCCCCCCCATCTCCTTTTCTGACTCTCTCCCGTCCTCTAATATCTGATCTGCCCCCCCCCCTCATCTCCTTCTCTGACTCTCCCTGTCCTCTAATATCTGATCTGCCCCCCCCCATCTCCTTCTCTGACTCTCCCCGTCCTCTAATATCTGATCTGCCCCCCCCCCCCCCATCTCCTTCTCTTTGACTCTCCCCGTCCTCTAATATCTGATCTGCCCCCCACCCCCCATCTCCTTCTTTGACTCTCCCCGTCCTCTAATATCTGATCTGCCCCCCCCATCTCCTTCTTTGACTCTCCCCCGTCCTCTAATATCTGATCTGCCCCCCCATCTCCTTCTCTGACTCTCCCCGTCCTCTAATATCTGATCTGCCCCCCCCCCCATCTCCTACTCTGACTCTCCCCATCCTCTAATATCTGATCTGCCCCCCCCCCCCCATCTCCTTCTCATGACTCTCCCCGTCCTCTAATATCTCCCCCCCCCCCACCCCATCTCCTTCTCTTACTCTCCCTGTCCTCTAATATCTGATCTGCCCCCCCCCCCCCCCCCCCTCTGTATCTCCACTCCCCTAATATCTGATCCCCCCCCCATATCCTGTCTTCTCCCCATCCCCTAATATCTGATCCCCCCCCCCCCCATATCTCTGTCTTCTCCCCGTCCTCTAATATCTGATTCCCCCCGATATCTGTCTTCTCCCCATCCTCTATATCTGATCCCCCCCCATATCTCTGTCTTCTCCCCATCCCTCTAATATCTGATCCCCCCCCCCCATATCTCTGTATTCTCCCCCCTCTAATATCCCCATCTCTGTATTCTCCCCGTCCTCTAATATCTGATCCCCCCCCATATCTCTGTCTTCTCCCCATCCCCTAATATCTGATCCCCCCCCCCCCCATATCTCTGTCTTCTCCCCGTCCTCTAATATCTGATCCCCCCCGATTTCTCCATCTTCTCCCCATCCTCTAATATCTAATCGGACTGTTTCTTCCACTCTTCGTAGCTCCAGCTCGGCTCTCCACCTTCCTCTCCAGTTACAATGTCTGCCTAGAGCAGCCTTGGGGAGGAATCGGGCCCGGAGTCCAGCCTGGATTGAAGCTTTCCAACCTTCCAGTGTATAATGATTGTGATGTGTTATGACAAGCCGTGATAATAGTTTTAGGATCTCAGAGCTTCCAGATGACCCAATAATCCTTCCATGGAGTGAAATCTGAACGTCTCCTGCCGTAATGGAACTCAGCCGTCACTTCATGAACCGGAGTATTCTGTGCAGATACAAGTGCTGCAACGTTCACACAGCTGATGGGGTCCTCACTATACCAGGGATCTCATCTACAAAGGATCTGGTTATACCAGGGATCTCATCGTACAAGGGATCTGGTTATACCAGGGATCTCATCGTACAAGGGATCTGGTTATACCACGGATCTCATCGTACAAGGGATCTGGTTATACCACGGATCTCATCGTACAAGGGATCTGGTTATACCAGGGATCTCATCGTACAATGGATCTGGTTATACAAGGGATCTGGTTATACATCGTCATCAACAAGGGATCTGGTTATACCAGGGATCTCATCGTACAAGGGATCTGGTTATACCAGGGATCTCATCGTACAAGGGATCTGGTTATACAGGGATCTCATCGTACAAGGGATCTGGTTATACCAGGGATCTCATCGTACAAGGGATCTGGTTATACCAGGGATCTCATCGTACAAGGGATCTGGTTTATACCAGGGATCTCATCGTACAAGGGATCTGGTTATACCACGGATCTCATCGTACAAGGGATCTGGTTATACCAGGGATCTCATCGGTTTATACCAGGGATCGTACATCGGTTATACCACGGATCTCATCGTACAAGGGATCTGGTTATACCAGGGATCTCATCGTACAAGGGATCTGGTTATACCAGGGATCTCATCGTACAAGGGATCTGGTTATACCAGGGATCTCATCGTACAATGGGATCTGGTTATACCAGGGATCTCATCGTACAAGGGATCTGGTTATACCAGGGATCTCATCGTACAAGGGATCTGGTTATACCAGGGATCTCATCGTACAAGGGATCTGGTTATACCAGGGATCTCATCGTACAAGGATCTGTTTATACATCTCACCGTACAAGGGATCTGGTTATACCAGGGATCTCATCGTACAAGGGATCTGGTTATACCAGGGATCTCACCGTACAAGGGATCTGGTTATACCAGGGATCTCACCGTACAAGGGATCTGGTTATACCAGGGATCTCACCGTACAAGGGATCTGGTTATACCAGGGATCTCATCGTACAAGGGATCTCATCTGGTTATACCAGGGATCTCATCGTTCAAGGGATCTGGTTATACCAGGGATCTCATCATTCAAGGGATCTGGTTATACCAGGGATCTCATCGTACAAGGGATCTGGTTATACCAGGGATCTCATCATACAGGGGATCTGGTTATACCAGGGATCTCATCATTACAAGGGATCTTGTTATACCAGGTGTGACACACATGTGACATGAATGTACAGATTTGAGTAGATAAGATATGACCTGTAGAGAATATAACAATGTAAATCTAGTTCATTCCGTGTCATTAAAAAATATTCAGTCATAGGTACTCAGACAGATGGTCACCAATTAACATCTGAAAAGAGACAGAGCAGCTTCCTCAGGCTGGAAGTGACACCTGAGTGCTAATAAGATTTTGTCACCTATACGTAATCAGACTTGGCCACCTTCCTGAAGCTGAAAAGAGAAACGCAGATGTTTCGGCTTCATGACACCAGGGGGTCTCTGATCTGTCTAGAGAGCTCTAAAAGAAATACATACATCAAAGGAAATGTTTCATCTCTCATAAAAGCTAAAATATTAGTTGCAGAGAGATGAAAATACTTCCCTCTGATAGGGCACTCTGTGGGTCACATCGACATATAAAAACCATATTTGTGGCTTAGGTAGAAGGTCAGGAAAATGCAGGAAATGGTTAGGTGGCGCTGGATTGCGACAGTCAAACAGTGATTGGTACTGCCGCGATCGGACTGATGCGCTGGTGTCGGAAATCCAATCCCTGACTGGGTGATTCAAGCCGGTCTTGATCCGATTGAACTTGGGCAGGTCAGCACCCAGAACATCCTGTGGGCGGGTACAGGAACACCCCCCAGGGTCAATTGGCCAAGGACTAATGTCCCGCCTACCTCCATATCCTCATAAATTGAGGACCTGGACATTGGGACATGGTAATTTGTATGGAGCCGGTTCTATTTGACTGACGGATTGCTGACGCTCTGGCTTGCTCCAGTCGCAGGATAGATCTCGGTAAAAGTTTTATTCTGTTTTATTCCCTTTTATTTTATAGTGAATAGTTATTTGTGTGTCTTCTTGTATTTTTAGTATTTCTGTAACTTTTTATATTTTGTACATATTTTATGCACCGCCCACTTTCCGGAAATTAAATCTTAAAATGAATTAGTGACTTCTGTGTATTTAAGCTCGGGCTCATATTTATTAGAGAGGTTAGATTGGATTAGATTGGATTGTATTTTAGTGCCTTTAAATGCTCGGTCAAGCTCATTGGCAATCTGTATGCAATTGCACTGTGTGTGGGCAGATTGCATGCAGATAGTAAAGGTAATAGATCGGCCAGACGGAGATCTGTGTGTGTGGGGTGACCGTTCTGCGGATAAACTGCTGGGTGGTGGCAGGCTACCATTTGTGGTGTGTCTGGTGTGGGGGGGTGTGTGGGACAGTGGAAGAGTGATAACACCGGGGTTCAAGCTGTAGGTAGCTGGAGGGAATCTAGAAGGGTGTGATTACTAAGCTGGTCCTCAACTCTAATCAGGGCACCAGATTGTCTGTAAGATTTGTATCTGCCAGTGTGTGGTCAGCCATCTGGATTGGAGTGGAGTCTCCCCCCGGTGGTGGGCAGAGGTAGTGCGGGCTGTGGAAGGATATCACGGCTGATCTTATATACGGTTTTATATATTCAGAGTTAGTTCCCCTTTATTCCCTCTTACCCCAAGTCACGGGCACACGTGTGCACCTCGGTTAGCTAGTCGCTGTGGGCGTGGTGTGACACCAGGGATCTTATCGTACAAGGGATCTGGTTATACCAGGGATCTCATCATACCCAGAGATTTGACAATAATGGAGATCTGGCCATGAAAGGAATCTAATCATCACCGACCTAATATCCAAGTACCACCCAGCACGCACACTCCGCTCCTCACAAGACCTCCTTCTCTCTAGTTCCCTGATCTCCTCCTCCCATGCCCGCCTCCAGTACTTCTTCAGGGTGTCACCCATCCTCTGGAACTCCCTGCCCAAACCCATCAGATTATCACCTACTCTCCTCTCCTTTAGGCGCACCCTGAAAACCCACCTCTTCAGGGAAGCCTACCCCACCCCCTGCTAATTACCGATCTCCTCCACTCTTCCTACCACTCCATCCCCCACAGCTATCTCCTCCTGTGCCACCATCCCCTCCCTCCTAGATTGTCAGCTCCCAGGATCAGGGCCCTCGATCCCCTCATGTATCACATTGTATTGGTATTGTTCTGTCACATGTTCTGTCCCCCTCTGTAATGTACAGCGCTGAGCCAACTATTGGCGCTTTATAAATACTGTATAATAATAATAATCATACCAAAGATTTGATCATACAAGGGATCTGGTTATACTAGGGATCTCATCATACAAGGGATCTGGTTATATCAGGGATCTCATCATATAAGGGATCTCATCATACTGGAGATCTGGTCATAAAAGGGATCTAATCATAGCAGAGATTTGATCATACAAGGGATCTCATCATACAAGGGATCTGGTTATATCAGGGATCTCATCATACAAGGGATCTAGGTTTACCAGGGATCTCATAATAAAAGAGATTTCACAATACTAGAGATCTGGTCATGAAAGGGATCTAATCATATCAGAGATTTGATCATACAAGGTGTCTCATCATACAAGGGATCAGGTTATACCAGGGGTCTCATCATACTGGGGATCTGGTTATACCAGGGATCTCATCATACAAGGGATCTCATCATACTGGGGATTTGGTTATACCAGGAATCTGTTAATACTAGGGGTCTCAATATACAAGACATTTGATTGTGGACAGGACCGACTTGCCCGGTGCTCATGGGGCCCTTTGTTTTCTCTCATCACTTTTCTTCTTCCTCCCGACTCTTCAGTGTTAGCGCTCACTAATGCCCCCGGGACCAGGCGGGGGCCACGTTCTTGTGACATCAACATTATGGCAATACCCTAAATTAGAAACAAAAACCGTACATCCTGGTGTTTCTGTATCATAACCTGGTGCTGTATACAGGTGCCTTCCGGTCCCATGATATATACACCTGGTCAGGATGTGACATTGTGGAGGAGACACCAAGGAGCCGTGTCCTTCAGTCCAGCTTGACTCTGCCACCCATCTCCCAGTGATAGTACGGGGTCCCTCCAGACACCAGAGTGGACCCCTGCACGTGCATAATTAACTCTTTTCTCTTCCGTATCATGCGGCTCGGTCCCTAGAGTCTCCACCATGTGAGTCCATTCCCGGTTGCTGGGGCACTGACCGCTCAGGAGGTAGGCTATGAACCTCTCCCCTCACTATACATGAGACCCGTCACCACTGCTAAAACATTCTCTCCCGCCATCAGACTGTCATATCATCCTTCTCTTGTACTTGTTGCCCCTAGCAATGGAATGTCACCACTGTGCATTACAGGCCCTGTTCTTCCATACGCCATTACCACCTTGAGCCCCTTTCAGTAACTTCAGGCATGATAAAGTTTCAAAAGCTTTACTGGAAATTCTTAGTGTAAGAGTTCCATAACAAAGACTTTTCCCTAAACTAATTCCTAACTTGGCTGCCCCAGCACACCAGCACAGAGAGTCCATACACCGCAGAGTTCTCAGTGGCAGATCTCCAGAGCTGCTGTTCCTCTGGGAGGATTGCTGGTTACTGCACTAAATCACACATAGTCTCTCATAGTTGAGGTCTCCCTATGATGCCAATTACAGGCCTCTCTCATCTCTGTAAGTGGGGGAACTTACACAATTGGTGGGGACTAAATACTTTTTTGCCCCACTGTATCTCTCATCCCATATACATTCCCTTATCCCCTATACATATTTATCTTTCCCTATACATACCTCTCATCCCCTATACATACCTCTCATCCCCTATACATACCTCTCATCCCCTATACATATCTCTCATCCCTATACATACCTCTCATCCCCTCATATCTCTCATCCCTATACATACATACCTCATCCCCTATACATACTTCTCTTGCCCTATACATATATCTCATCAATCCCTATACATACTTCTCTTGCCCTATACATATCTCTCATCCCCTATACATACTTCTCTCCCTATACATATCTCTCATCCCCTATACATACTTCTCTTGCCCTATACATATCTCTCTTGCCCTATACATACCTCTCATCCCCTATACATACCTCTCATCCCCTATACATATCTCTCATATACCCCTATACATACCTCTCATCCCCTATACATACTTCTCTTTGCCCTATACATACCTCTCATCCCCTATACATACCTCTATCCCCTATACATATCTCTCTTTCCCTATACATATCTCTCATCCCCTATACATTCCAGCTATCCCCTATACATATCTCTCTTTCCCCATTATACCATGTGGTTCTCAACCTTTCTAATGCCGCGCGACCCCTTAATACAGTTCCTCATGTTTGTGGTGACCCCCCAACCATAAAAATTATTTTCGTTGCTACTTCATAACTGTAATTTTGCAGTGGGAGGAGTAGTGCCACATCATTGGTGTCAGTGGGAGGAATAGTGCCCCATCACTGATGTCAGTGGGATGAATAGTGCCCCATCATTGGTATCAGTGGGAGGAATAGTGCCCCATCATCGGTGTCAGTGGGAGGAATAGTGCCCCATCATTGGTATCAGTGGGAGGAATAGTGCCCCATCATTGGTAGTCAGTGGGAGGAATAGTGCCCCATCACTGATGTCAGTGGGAGGAATAGTGCCCCCATCACTGATGTCAGTGGGATGAATAGTGCCCCATCATTGGTATCAGTGGGAGGAATAGTGCCCCATCGTTGGTATCAGTGGGTGGGAGGAATAGTGCCCCATCATTGGTGTCAGTGGGAGGAATAGTGCCCCATCGTTGGTATCAGTGGGAGGAATAGTGCCCCATCACTGATGTCAGTGGGAGCATAGTGCCCCATCGTTGGTATCAGTGGGAGGAATAGTGCCTCATCACTGATGTCAGTGGGATGAATAGTGCCCCATCACTGGTGTCAGAGGGAGGAATAGTGCCCCATCACTGGTGTCAGTGGGAGGAATAGTGCCCCATCATTGGTGTCAGTGGGAGGAATAGTGCCCCATCACTGGTGTCTGTCAGTGGGAGGAATAGTGCCCCATCACTGGTGTCAGTGGGAGGAATAGTAGTGCCCATCACTGGTGTCAGTGGGAGGAATAGTGCCCCATCACTGGTGTCAGTGGGAGGAATAGTGCCCCATCGTTGGTGTCAGTGGGTGGAGGAATAGTGCCCCATCGTTGGTGTCAGTGGGAGGAATAGTGCCCCATCGTTGGTGTCAGTGGGAGGAATAGTGCCCCATCGTTGGTATCAGTGGGAGGAATAGTGCCCCATCGTTGGTATCAGTGGGAGGAATATAGTGCCCCATCACTGGTGTCAGTGGGAGGATAGTGCCACAGCATTGGTGTCAGTGGGAGGAATAGTGCCCCATCATTGATGTCAGGTGTGGTGGAGGGGAGAATAGTGCCCCATCATTGGGGGTGGGGGGGGGGGAAATAGTGTCCCCATCGTTGGTGTCAGTGGGGGGGAGGAATAGTGCCCCATCATTGGTGTCAGTGGGAGGAATAGTGCCCCATCATTGATGTCAGTGTGGTGGAGGGGAGAATAGTGCCCCATCATTGGGGTCAGGGGGGGGGGGGGAAATAGTGCCCCATCGTTGGTGTCAGTGGGGGGAGGAATAGTGCCCCATCGTTGGTGTCAGTGGGGGGAGGAATAGTGCCCCATCGTTGGTGTCAGTGGGGGGAGGAATAGTGCCCCATCGTTGGTGTCAGTGGGGGGAGGAATAGTGCCCCATCGTTGGTGTCAGTGGGGGGAGGAATAGTGCCCCATCGTTGGTGTCAGTGGGGGGGAGGAATAGTGCCCCATCGTTGGTGTCAGTGGGGGGTGGATTAGTGCCCCATCGTTGGTATTAGTGACACAAATGATGGGGGCACTATTCCTCCCACTGACACCAATGTTATTACCTTGCTGACCCCTGCTCCAGCCTGGGCTCGCTCTCTCACTTACCTGTCAGCTGTCTTCCTTCTCTGGCCGCTCTCCTCTTCACTCGCTCCGGCAGCTCCCTCGATCTTCTTAGTTCTCCAGCGCGCTGCCGCTCGGCTCCTCCTCTCCAAGCTCCACCTCCTCGCCGGTGATTGGCGCCTGGGTTATCTGCCTCTATCCTGTGCTACAAGTTCCGGTGGCCTAATCAGACGGCGTGGTGGAGGCGGAGCTGAAGCTGCTGAGCGATCCCGGTGGTGTGGCCAGGTGAAGCATGGTGCTGCGGTGATCCGACACACTCATCGCAGGTGACGGTGAGGAGAGGAGGAGCGGGGAAGTTGTACTAATGAGGTTTGTGGGGGTGGTTTCCGATGGGTCTCTTGGCGTAACAGGGGTTTGGGGAGGGAGTAACAAAAATTTGGGGGAGAGTAAAACCATGGGGGTGTTCCAGAGGCAAGGACCTAGTGTATCGGACCTTATCGCGTGAAAAGTGTATGTGGGGGGGGAGGGAGGGGGGTGTGGGGTGGGAGATGGTGGGGGGGGGAGGGGGGGGGGTGTATGTGGAGGGGAAAGTGTATGTGGGCTAGAGGAGAAGGGTGTATGGTAAGGATGAAAAGTGTATGTAAAGATGTAAAGAGTGTATTGTAAGAGATGCGGGCAAGGTGTTGTATGTAAAAGATAGAGTGTATTGTAGGAGATGACAAGTGGTATGTAAAAGGTGTGAAAGCACGTGACTGTAAGAGATGAAAAGAAGTATGTGCAAAAGGTAAAGAGTAGGTGTGAGTAAGAGATGAAAAGTGTATGTTAAAAGACTAGGGGTGTCTCGTTACAAGAGATGAAAACCAGAGTGTATGTAACGACCTGAGGTGAAAGTGTATGTAAGGATGGAAAGTGTATGTAAAATATAAAGAGTGTATGGGAAGGATGGAAAAGGGTATGTGAGAGATAGGGAAGTGTATGTAAGAGATGAAGGTAAGTGGGGTATGTAAAGATAAAGCGTGTATGTAAGAGATGGAAAAGTGGTTGGTAAAAGATGGGGGGAGTGTATGTAAGAGATGAAAAGGTGTATGTATAAGGTGGGAAAGTATGTAATGGAAGCGTGTATGGGAAGGTGAAAAGGGGTATGTGAGGGAGGGAAAGTGTTGCTGTAAGAGGCGAAGGGTGTATGTAAGGAGGGAATGTGTGTTGTAAACTACGATGAAAAGGTGTATGTAGGGGAGAGGAACGGTGGTATGTAGGAGTAATGGGAAAGTGTTTGTACGGGATGAAAAGTGTATGGGCTAGAGATGAAGAGGGGGCGTATGTAAGAGAGGGAAAGTGTTGTGAGCGAGATGAAAAGTGTATGGGTAGAGATGAAATGTCGGAGTTTGTAAGAGGGAAAGTGTATGTGGAGGGGGAAAAGGCTGTGTATGTGGTGGGGGTGTAGTACGTGGAAAAGTGGGTGGGAGGTGAAAAGGGGTATGTGAGAGAGGGAAAAGTGTTTAAATGTAAGAGAGGAAAAGTGTATGTGCGCGAGGAAAAGTGTATGTAGGGATGAAAAGTGGGTTGTAAGAGAGGGAATGAAGGGTATGTGAGGGGGGGAAAGGTATGTAAGAGGGAAAGGGGGGGGGTGTATGTTTAAGAGAGTGAAAAGTTTATGGTAAGAGATGGGGAAGTGTTGGGAGTAAGAGAAGGAAAAACGTGTATGTAAGGCAGATGGAATATGTATCAGTAAGAGGAAAAGTGTATGTAAGGGAGGGAAAGTGTTGGGGGGTGTTCAGTTGGAGAAGGTAAGGGTGGTGTATGTAAGGAGGGAAAAGTGTATGTAAGGGGAAAAACTGGGTACGGCATGGGGACGGGTGTATGTGAGAGTGAGGGTATGTGATCAGTTGGGGTGTGGAAAAGAAGGGGTATGTAAGAGATGAAAAGTGTAGGTAAGGGGATGAAAGGTGTAATGTAAGAGATGGAAGGTGTATGTAAGGAGAGGGGGAGAAGTGTTTGATTGAAAGAGAGGAAGGGGTATTGGTGAGAGGAAACCCTACTGGGTAGGGGTGTAGAGAGGAAACATAAGTGGTGTTGTAAGGGATGAGGAAAAGTGATGTAAGAGGGAAATGTGTATGGGGTTGAGGGGGATGTAGAGCGTGAAACATGTGTATGTAAGGTGGGAAACGAGTGTATGTAAGGAGTGGAAACGTGGTATATACGAGGGATGGCAAAGTGGGGGGGGTAGGGTAGGTGGAAGAGTGGGGGGAGGTGTAATATAAGGGATGAAGGCGGGTTCTGTATGTAGCTAGATGAAAAAGTCAGTATCGTGGGTAGAGTGGAAAAAGTGTATATGGGGGGTGGAAGAGTGTATGGGTAAGAGGATGGAAAAGGTGGTCGCTATGGCTGAGGGTATCTGAAGAGTGTATGTAAGAGTGGACAAACCAAGTGGTAGTAAGAGTGGAAAGTGTATATAAAGGATGAAGAGTGTATGTTAAGGGGAGGAAAAAGTGTGTATGTAAGAATGGAAAATGTGTATGTAAGAGCTGGTGTGTATGGAGGAGGAGAAAGGGGGGGTATGTAAGAGGGGCCAGGAAAAGGAGTTGTATGTAAGAGAGGAAAAGTGTATGGTAAGAGTGGAAGGCGTAGTATATCCGGGATGGGAGAAGTGGGGGGGGATGTAAGAGATGGAAAACCGTGTATGTAGGATGAAGTGTCATGTAAGAGTGGAAAAGTGTATGTCCAGAGTGGGAAACAGTGTATAGTAAGCTGATGGACAAAGTGTTATGTAAGGTGGGTAAGTGTATATACGGGATGAAGAGTGTATGTAGAGGGAAAAGTGTATGTAAGAGATGAAACAGGTTTGGGTGGTGGGTAAGAGTTTGGAAAAGTGGGGGGGTCAAAAGATGAAGGAGTTATCTTACGTTGTAAGAGGGGGGCAATGATGTGTATCTGTAAGGTATGGGAAATGTATGTCTAGATGAGGAAATTCGTTATGTAAGAGTGGACAGGATAGGGGAGGGGGGTAAGGAGGGGAAAAAGGGGTATGTTTTAGCGTGGAAAGTGTATATAAGGGGATGCGGCAGTGTATGTAAGGATTCAAATAGTGTATGTAGCGATGAAAAGTGTCATGTAAGAGTTGGGAAACGGTGTTGTGGTCAATACATGGAAAAGGTGGTGGGAAGAGATGGGGACCGGTGGTGTTATGTAACTTGGCTGGAGGGTGTATATAAGGATTATGAAGGGTGTTTGTAAGGAGTGGGATGAAAGTGTGGGGGGGGAATGTGGATGAACGTGGGTGTCTGTAGAGGAGTGGGAAGGATAGGACCCCATGTTGTAAACAGATGGGGGAGAGTGTAGTGGTAAGAGCTGGAAATGGAGTGTACTGTACGGGTGGGAAGGGTGGGGTATCCGTCGTGATGATAGCAGAGAGGCACAATGTACGTGGTATGAAGTTGGGGACATGTTATGGTGCTCTGGGACCAAAGAACTGGGGCGTATTTAACCCAGATGACATTTCCGGGGGCAGAGTGGTACTGTTACCTCGATGTGGGGGGGTTGGGACATACTTTTACGAACCCTATTACACCTAAGGGCCGACTTTCTCATTGTTTGGCTTTGTGTCCTATTCTCATAATCACCACTGAAATTCAGGCTCTCAGCTACCCTCGGGGCTTCGTATGGTAAGACGCGTGTAACCCTATTGACCTTCGGCCTCTTCTCCTATCTGGTCTGATTTATACCGCGGTGGGGGGGGGTAGTATTTTTAGGTGGAGAGTATGCTATTCCAGGGTATTTTAAATATAGCGCATATGTTGTTGAGTCGGCGCTGCCTGAGGGCTTTTGGAGGGGGGGGTGGGTGATTCTTGTGTGGTTACTATTGCCCTCAATTACCTTTATTGAGGAGGATTGAGGGCCTGTTCCTCCCCGTGGTTGGGGATTATAGCTTGGTGGGAGGGGGGTGGTGGGCGGGGGGTCCTGGAGTCGGTGGAGAGGTGCTTGTGGGGGAGGGTCTGGGGGGGGGTGGTTGTAGAGTTGGTGGTGGGAGGGCTTGGGGGGCTGGGGGAGGGGGTGGCGGTGAGCTTCTCCATGGCAGAAGGGGTTTGGGGCAGGGGGATAGCCGTTATAGGTGTGGAGTGTGGGGGGGTGATGGATTTGGTGGGGGGGGGGCGCCCCGTAACATGTGGTGGGGGTTGGTATACAAGGGTGCATCGGAAGGGTGGAGGGGCTGTGTATAATAAGGGAATGACCGAGGGTATTCACCTAAGCAGATTGTAAAGTGTATGTATAGAGTGGAAAAGTTTGGTATAAGGGATGAAGATGTTTGTTGCGTAAGAGTGGGAAAAGTGAAGTAGTGTTGTAAGCGTGGAAAAGTGGTGTATAAGGGAATCAAGAGTGTATGTAAGGGCGAGGGAATATGAGGTGTATGTAAGAGGAGGGAAGTGTATTAGCTGAGAGAGGACAAGGTGTATGTAAGAGATGGGGGGGGGAGTGTATGTAAGAGAGGGGAAGTTGTCCGTATGTGAGGGGGACCTGGTATGTAAGAGGAGGAAAAGAGGTGTATGTAAGAGAGGGAAAAGTGTTGTAAGGAGGGGCATGAAAAGTGTATGTTAAGAAGGAAAAAGTGTATGTAAGAGATGAACGAGCTGTGATATGTACAAGAGTTAGAGTGAAATATGTGTATGTAAGAGACATGACTTATAGTGTATGTAAGAGAGGGAAAAGTGTATGTAAGAGAATGGAAGGCGTGTATGTAAAGAGAGCGGTGTCATGTGGTGTCTACACTACATACAAGAGGACATTATTTATAGGTCTCATCCCCTTAGAGAGGGAAGAGTGTCATTCCCCTGGAGGGGAAATACTGTATGTCAGGGTCCTCTAAATTGTGTATGTTTACATGGACCTAGTGTTATGTAAGAAAGGAAAAGTGTATGTAAGGGATGAATCAGCGTATGTATACCGAGGACTGTCATGGTAAGAGTGGATACAAGTGTTCTTTTTAAAAGTATGTGGAGGGTAAAAGTGTTTATCCTATAGCGATAAAAGGGGTATGTGAGAGATGCAAAGTGTATATAAGACGAGGAATAGAGTGTATTCCCCTATAAGGGATGAAGTCATCGTTTTAACCCTAAGAGAGAGGAAATGTGTCCCTGTAAGGGATGGACTTTTCTCATGTCTATGTAAGAGTGGAAAAAATGTCTATCAGGGGCATATGATAGCGTTCATGTAAGAGATGAACAAGTGTTTAAGGAAGTGGAAAGTGGACCCGTCTATAAGGGATTGAAGATATCCTCTAAGAAGAGCTAACATGATTATGTAAGAGTAAACAGGTGTTATAACGGATGCCTATAAGTTTATGTAAGAGATACCATAGTGTATGTAAGAGTGGTAAAAGTCGTATATGTACTAGAGGATCGTCTTGTGTCCTCCTATAGGCGAATGGACCTCTCTTCCCCTGTATGTAAGATATCTCTTTCCCCTATACAAACCTCTCATCCCTTGTCATACAACCTCTGTTTTATGTACAGTACAAGGTTTCCTATATTCCCCTATACATACCTCTATGTTACCCTATAATACACCTGTCATCCTCTATACATACCTCTCATCCCCTATACATACCTCTTACATACCTCTCATCCCTTATACATACCTCTATTCCCCTATACACACCTATCATCCCTTATACATACCTCTATTCCCCTATACATACCTCTATTCCCCTATACACACCCGTCATCCTCTATACATACCTCTCTTCCCCTATACATACCTCTATTCCCCTATACACCTCTCATCCCTATACATACCTCTCTTCCCCTATACATACCTCTCATTCCCCTATACATACCTCTATTCCCCTATACATACCTCTCATCCCCTATACATATACATACCTCTCGTCCCCTATAATACCCCTCATCCTCTATACATACCTCTCTTCCCATATACATACCTTTATTCCCCTATACATACCTCTCTTCCCCTATACATACCTCTATTTCCCTATACATACCTCTCTTCCCCTATACATACCTTTCATCCTATATACATACCTCTATTCCCCTATACATACCTCTATTCCCCTCTACATACCTCTCTTCCCCTATACATACCTCTATTTCCCTATACACACCTGTCATCCTCTATACATACCTCTCACCCCTATACATACCTCTATTCCCCTATACACACCTGTCATCCTCTATACATACCTCTCTTCCCCTATACATACCTCTATTCCCCTATATACACCTGTCATCCTCTATACATACCTCTCATCCCCTATACATACCTCTATTCCCTTATACACACCTGTCACCCTCTATACATACCTCTCTTCCCCTATACATACCTCTATTCCCCTATACATACCTCTATTCCCCTATACATACCTCTCTTCCCCTATACATACCTCTCTTCCCCTATACATACCTCTATTCCCCTATACATACCTGTCATCCTCTATACATACCTCTCATCCTCTATACATACCTCTCATCCCCTATACATACCTCTCATCCCCTATACATACCTGTCATCCTCTATACATACCTCTCATCCTCTATACATACCTCTCTTCCCCTATACATACCTCTCTTCCCCTATACACACCTGTCATCCTCTATACATACCTCTATTCCCCTATACATACCTCTATTCCCCTATACATACCTCTATTCCCCTATACATACCTCTCTTCCCCTATACACATACCTCTATACATCCTCTATACATACATCTCTATCCCCTATACATACCTCTCATCCCCTATACATACCTCTCTTCCCCTATACCCCTATATACATACCTCTATTGCCCTATACATACCCTCTATACCCTCATCCCCTATACATACCTCTCATCCCCTATACATACCTCTCATCCCCTATACATACCTTCATCCCCCTATACCTTCTATTGTGGGTGTGGTGACTGTGATATAACACTTCCTCCTCAGGGATTTTATTTCAGCTCCTCCAGACTATTAATCTTTTATTAAACTTGGAAACCTTCTTTGAAGTTGAAGGCACCTCGCCCTTAGAGCCTGTATGAGGGGATATCCAGTCAAGAAAAGAATAATGAATTATCATCTCCAGGGAATCCCTCAACACAAATGTACAGATTTCTTATTTCACTTCTAATGTGAGTATGAAGAATCCTCGGCTCGGCTCGGCTCGCTCTGACCGCGTTCTCATCAGGGAATAGACAACTACAAGAATGATTGTCTAAAACTAAAACTTCTTTTTATTGGATAAAGTAACTTCCGACCTTCCAGTCTTTTCTTGCTGATATAAATCCAGAACAATTGTCAGCCTGTAATCACATTTATCAGGAATAATGAGATGGCAGAATTCGATTTCCAGCCTAGCACACAAGACAGAGATGTCATTGGAAATCATGGGGTCCCATAAAGACTACTGGACAGGACCCTCCACCTGCAAGGGCCTGAGCCCAACCAGCCTGCAGGCAGCCAGCAAAATAAAATGAGGCAGCATGCTGTACAATGCGCCAATCAGGACAGTGGGTGGGGCTTAAAATGTGAGTCAATGTGCACAGCACAGGGGTCAAATCCACTCATTTTTTGATATGTAATGGCATGATGTGTAAATACCTTCTCTTATAGGATGACAATCTACCGGGTCTGTGGAGGACTGTTTGGTTTGGCCTTAAATTAGTGCCTTCTATCCATAATCCTCTATTTTAGTTTCTCTATTTCCAGGATCAACTCCATGACCGCATCCTCCCCCTGTCCTGCCCTGACTTGGCTATGACCGCCTACAACAATGCGCTGTCAGCAGCCCTTGACTCACTAGCACCTTTAACCACACGCAACATCAGACCCCGACCGCTCCAGCCCTGGCAGACTGATCACACCAAAACCCTCAAACGACGCAGTCGTGCCCTGGAGCGACTATGGCGCAAAACCAGATCCCAACAAGCTTTCACCCGATACAAATCTGCCTTCCACACCTACACCTCCTCCCTCCATACTGCCAAACAAGCCTACTTCCTGACCCTCATCAAGGCCCTCTCCTCCAATCCTCGCTGACTCTTCTCCACCTTCAACTCTCTACTCTCTCCACCCCCACCTCCACCCAGCACCTCACTCACTGCCCTTGAGATTGCCAATAACTTCAAAAACAAGATTGACACAATTCACAAGGACATTGCGCAACTCACACGCCTTCTCAACCCGTCCCCTCTCACACAGCTACCCCCTCATCCCCCTCCCCCTCGACATAACCCGCAGGGACTTTGTCGCTGCTCAAACTCCCTCCAACCCCCTTCCCCCTCACTCAGCTACCCCCTCTACACCCCCTCCCACGGCCCCACCACTGCTCTGACCTCCTCTCCCACCCCACCCTACATTCCTCATACTGAAGCTCCCCCAACACTCCGCACCTTTGACCTTACTACCATCGAAGAAGTCTCCAAGATCCTCTCTGATGCCCGCTTCACCACCTGCCCCCTCGACCCTATCCCCTCACAACTCCTACGACCTCCCTCCCCCTCCATCCTACGCTCCCTCACCCACATCTTCAATCTCTCCCTCTCCTCCGGCACTTTCCCTTCCCCTCTGAAACATGCACACATCACTCCCATACTTAAAAAGCCCTCCCTGGACCCCAATGACCCGAACAACCTCAGACCCATCTCCCTGCTCCCATTTACATCTAAACTCCTCGAGCGCCTAGTCTACGCCCGCCTATGCTCTCATCTCAACGACAACAACCTCCTCGATCCCCTACAGTCCGGCTTCCGTCCCCTACACTCCACCAAAAAATTCCTTACTCAAACTGTCCAACGACCTGCTAACCGCCAAAGCTAATGGCCACTATTCAGTGCTCCTACTCCTTGACCTCTCTGCGGCCTTCGACACAGTCGACCACCCCTTCCTCCTCAAAAAACTGCACTCCCTCGGCCTCAGAGATTCTGCTCTCTCCTGGCTCTCATCCTACCTGTCACAGCGCTCTTTCAGCGTTACCTATAATGCTACCACACCCCCCCCACTCCCCCTCTCTGTTGGGGTCCCTCAAGGCTCTGTCCTCGGGCCCCTTCTCTTCTCCATCTACACCTCCTCCCTTGGCCAACTCATACACTCTCACGGCTTCAACTACCACCTCTATGCCGACGACACACAAATCTATCTCTCAACCCCCCACCTCACCCCCTCGGTCTCCGCCCCCAAACCTCACCCCCTTGGTCTCCGCCCGAATCACACACCTGTTGAGCGACATATCAGACTGGATGTCGCTCCACTTCCTTAAACTGAACTTCTCCAAAACCGAGTTTCTTGTCTTCCCTCCAGCCCGGACACCACCCCCCATTGACTTCTCCATCATGTCCAACAACGCCACCATCAAACCCGCCCCGCAGGCCAGAATACTTGCTGTCATTTTGGACTCCAACCTATCCTTCCAGCCCCAAGTCCACTCTTTAACAAACTCGTGCAGACTCCGCCTCCGCAACATCGCCAAAATCTGCACGTTCCTAACTCCAGAAACCACTAAACAGCTCATCCACTCCCTCATCATATCACGACTCGACTACTGCAACTCCCTCCTCACTGGCCTGCCTCGCCGCTGGCTATCCCCGCTTCAGTCCATCCTGAATACGGCTGCTCAGACTCATCCACCTTTCCAACCGCTCCGTTTCCGCCACCCCCCTCTGCCAATCCCTCCACTGGCTCCACCCCCCTCTGCCAATCCCTCCACTGGCCTCCACTCAGTGTCCGCCACCCCTCTCTGCCAATCCCTCCACTGGCCTCCATTCAGTGTCCTCCACCCCCCTCTGCCAATCCCTCCACTGGCTTCCGATTGCACAACGGATCAAATTCAAAATCCTAACGCTGACGTACAAAGCTGTCCATCATACTGCCCCGAACTACATCACTGACCTAATATCCAAGTACCACCCAACACACACACTCCGCTCCTCACAAGACCTCCTTCTCTCTAGTTCCCTGGTCTCCTCCTCCCATGCCCGCCTCCAGGACTTCTCCAGGGTGTCACCCATCCTCTGGAACTCCCTGCCCCAACCCATCAGATTATCACCTACTCTCCTCTCCTTTAGGCGTACCCTGAAAACCCATCTCTTCAGGGAAGCCTACCCCGCCCCCTGCTAACTTGCCGACCTCCTTCACTCTTCCTACCACCCCATCCCCCACAGCTATCTCCTCCTGTACCACCATCCCCTCCCTCCTAGATTGTAAGCTCCAAGGATCAGGGCCCTCGATCCCCTCATGTATCACATTGTATTGGTATTGTTCTGTCACATGTTCTGTTCCCCTCTGTAATGTACAGTGCTGAGCCAACTATCAGCGCTTTATAAATACTGTATAATAATAATAATAATAATAATAATAAAATAATCAGGTGAATCAACAGACACTTGCAAATACAAAGAAAACTGCAGATCTTCTAACTCCATCCCTGTGATTATGTCATCTCTTCAATAAAATGGCATCAGACATGGCTTCCCTTAGGATGTGTTACAGGTGGAAGTAGTCACCTAATCAAAGCCACATGAGGTCACCACCTCCCAATCCCAGAGGAAATAATAATAAACCAGCTTATTCCATTTCTTCATCTGTATATATCAGCTATGAGCTAGCAGTGGTAATCTTCTTTCAGGCAAACTGTTTTTTACTGTTGCCTCATGTGCTGGACAAGAAAGGGTCATAGTGATGCTATTGTGATGGACAGTTGCTTACATGTGGACAGGAATAGATCTGTCATGTTAGTGTGATGGACAAAAGGTCCAGTCATGGTCTGTAGAGGATAAACAGGAAAGGGTCATAGCGATATTGATGTAAGATATATATTATGGGGTGATGGACATGGGGTTCAGTCATGGACTGTGGAAGGTGGACAGGAAATGGTCATAGTGATATTGATGTAAGATATATATTGTGGGGTGATGGACATGGGGTTCAGTCATGGACTGTGGAAGGTGGACAGGAAAGGGTCATAGTGATATATATTATGGGGGGTGATGGACATGGGTTTCAGTCATGGACTGTGGAAGGTGGACAGGAAAGGGTCATAGTGATATATATTATGGGGTGATGGACATGGGGTTCAGTCATGGACTGTGGAAGGTGGACAGGAAAGGGTCATAGTGATATATATTATGGGGTGATGGACATGGTGTTCAGTCATGGACTGTGGAAGGTGGACAGGAAAGGTCATAGTGATATATATTATGGGGTGATGGACATGGGGTTCAGTCATGGACTGTGGAAGGTGGACAGGAAAGGGTCATAGTGATATATATTATGGGGTGATGGACATGGGGTTCAGTCATGGACTGTGGAAGGTGGACAGGAAAGGGTCATAGTGATATATATTGTGGGGTGATGGACATGGTGTTCAGTCATGGACTGTGGAAGGTGGACAGGAAAGGGTCATAGTGATATATATTATGGGGTGATAGACATGGTGTTCAGTCATGGACTGTGGAAGGTGGACAGGAAAGGGTCATAGTGATATATATTGTGGGGTGATGGACATGGTGTTCAGTCATGGACTGTGGAAGGTGGACAGGAAAGGGTCATAGTGATATATGATGATATAAAAATGGGTGCAGCGCTAAAAAATAAATATGCAAAATTCTGAATATAGATAATATCTAATGTACATAAAGTGCTGATCATAACCAATAAAGTGACATATGCTTTATGACATCTGTAAATACAGTAAATAAAGTGCACAAAATAAAAACCACAGGCCGTGGTTAAAGCAATAAGTGAATGTCCAAAATTATTGAACGTGAGGATCATAGGATCTCCAAGAAGTGGTCAATCAATATCCGGAGTGGTAGATGGGGTGACCAGTATGAAGTAAATTGTGCACTTACCAGAAGAGCGACTTAATCACGCATTAAAGATAAGCTATATCATCAGGTCAGCCATGGCATCCACTCTGGAAATAGTCAGATTCCTGCTCCCTTCAGGGTCTTCCAAAATGGTATCAGCAACATCGGGCCTCCTTTATGGTGGGCTCTGCGTATGCTTACCCCCTATGACTAAGTGCCATTGCACGAAACGCGTAAGGGAGGAGCTACAGCGCCCTGACGTCACGCCGCCGCTGGCTGCCCTCTTTTGGATACATGGTCAGTCTTTTGAATCTTTTGTCACTGTACCCCCTTTTTGGAATAAACATTCCTCTGGTAAACAGTATCACACTATTGTGGCATCCTTTCTTGGGCTCTTTGTGAGCCTCACCATTCGCAGAGCCCACCATAAAGGTGACCGATGTTGCTGATACCATTTTGGAAGACCCTGAATGGAGCAGGAATCTGACCATTTCCAGAGTGGATGCCATGGCTGACCTGATGATATACAGTAGCTTATCTTTAAGGCGTGATTAAGTCGTGCTTGTAACGGAACCAGACCCCAGACCGCACTTGGGTATTTTCCGTTATACTGCAGCTTCCCTGTCCAAACACCATCCACGGACCACACCCGCTGATCATGCAGGAAAGTAAGGCAGCACCCGACTCTTCTTAAGACAGGAAGTCAACTCTTTTATTTTAACACAAACACAAGATATATACACAGGGCGGGGAAACACAACCAGGGACAGGAAACACATCATCAGCCCGCCCCATCAGTGGGAAGGGCTACAGGAAATACATCATCAGCCTGCCCTATCAGTGGGAAGGGCTACAGGAAACACCCCCCCCACCCAACCAAGACACAGAACAATGGGATGCAGCACATGGCAAAGGACAATGGACAGCCACATGGCAGGGAACAAAGGACAACACACCAATACACAATAGACATTCACATCCACACCCTGTACCCCTAACAGGCACAGGGTGCCTTAAACATAAGAACATGAGCCCCCCACCCCCAAAGGTCACTCCCGTCACAGTGCTTCTGATAAGTGCGCAATTTACTTCATACTGGTCACCCCATCTACCACTCTGGATATTGATTGACCACTTCTTGGAGATCCTATGATCCTCACGTTCAATAATTTTGGACATTCACTTATCACTTTAACCACGGCCTGTGGTTTTTATTTTGTGCACTTTATTTACTGTGTTTACAGATGTCATAAAGCATATGTCACTTTATTGGTTATGATAAGCACTTTATGTACATTAGATATTATCTATATTCAGAATTTTGCATATTGATTTTTTAGCGCTGCACCCATTTTTATATCATTTGTTTAGAGGTTTTTTGGTGAGCTTGGTGTTTCAGCTGCTTTTTCACTCTGCAGCGCTCGCTTGTCTTTTATCTTTCATAGTGATATATATTGTGGGGTGATGGACTTTTCATGGCTGTAGGGGTGGTTCATAGTGATATATATTGTGGGGTTGGACATGTTCAGTCATGGTTTGTAGAACGTGAACAGGAAAGGGTCATAGTGATATATATTGTGGGGTGATGGACATGAAGTTCAGTCATGGTTTCTAGAACGTGGATAGGAAAGGGTCATAAATGATATATATTGTGGGGTGATGGACATGAAGTTCAGTCATGGTTTCTAGAACGTGGACAGGAAAGGGTCATAGTGATATTTATGTAAGAGATGTATATTATGGGGTGATGGACATGGGGTTCAGTCATGGTCTATAGAGAGTGGACAGGAAAGGGTTATAGTGATATATATTAGGGGGTGATGGACACGAGGTTCAGTCATGGTCTGTAGAATGTGGACAGGAAAGGGTCATAGTGATATATATATTGTGGGGTGATGGACATGAAGTTCAGTCATGGTTTCTAGAACGTGGACAGGAAAGGGGTCATAGTGATATTTATGTAAGAGATGTATATTATGGGGGTGATGGACATGGGGTTCAGTCATGGTCTATAGGGGTGAGAGTGGACAGGAAAGGGTCATAGTGATATATATTGTGGGGTGATGGACACGAGGTTCAGTCATGGACTGTGGAAGGTGTACAGAAAAGGGGGATAGTGATATATATTGTGGGGTGATGGACACGAGGTTCAGTCATGGTCTGTAGAGGGTGGGACAGGAAAGGGTCATAGTGATATATATGATATATATTGTGGGGTGATGGACACGAGGTTCAGTCATGGTCTGTAGAATGTGGACAGAAAAGGGTCATAGTGATATATATTGTGGGGTGATGGACACGGGGTTCAGTCATAGTCTGTAGAATGTGGACAGGAAAGGGTCATAGTGATATATATTGTGGGGTGATGGATATTGGCTTTAGTGATGATCTATAGAATGTGGACAGGAAAGGGTCAGAGTGATATTGATGTAAGAGATTTATATTTTGGGGGTGATGGCCATTGGGTTCAGTCCTGGCCTGTACAAGGTGGACAGGAAAGGGTTGTCATGGATAAAATGCATGCCTACAGCCAGTGACTAGCTAACCGAGGCATGGTCCATGACTTGGAGTAAGAGGGAATGAGGGGGACTTTGAGGATATAAGACTGGCAGTGATACACTTTCACAGCCCGCACTGCCTCAGACCACTAGAGGGAGACTCCACTCCAATCCAGCTGGCTGGCCACACACAGGCAGATACAAATCTTATATACAATCTGGTGCACTCTAAGGGTTGGGGAGCAGTCTAGCAATTAGCACACCCTTCTAGTATTCCTCCAGCTATACTACAAAGCTAGATCCCCGTTCATCACTCTTCCACTGTCCACCCCCCCACACACCAGACACACAACAAATGGTAGCTTACCACCACCCAACAGTTTGTCCACAGACTGGTCTGGTGGTGGGCCACCATACACACACAGATTTCTGTCTGGCAGATCTGCTACTTTACAATCTGCATGCAATGTGCCAACACACAGTACAATCGCATACAAATTGGCAAAGAACTTAGACCAAGCACATAGACACTACAATACAACACCCTCTCCAGAGATCTGAGCCCGAGCTTAGTACACAGAAGTCACTTATTAATTTTATGATTTAATATCCCAAAAGTGGGCAGTGCATAAAATATGTACAAAAAAAAAAAACAGTTACAGAAAATACAAAAAGAAGCACAATTGGATATTCACTATGAAATAAAAAGGGAATAAAAAACAGAAATAAAACTATTACTAATATTTATCCTGGATATACTGGAGTAAGTCAAAGAAAGTTCGCGATTTGCCAGTCACATGGAACCGGCTATGTACGAATCACCCCGCCTATATCTCAGGGTCCTCAATTTATTGAAATATGGATTTGGGTGGAACTTTAGCCCTTGGCCAATCAACCCTGGGGGGTGTTCCTGTACCAGCCCACAAGACGTTTTGTGTTCTGAAGTGCCCAATATCGAATGGGCCAGGGATGATTTGGATCACTGGGTCAGGGATAGGATTTCTGACACCAGCGCATCAGTCCGATAGCTACAGTACCAATCATTGTTCAGCTGTCACAATCAGGTGCCATATAACCATTTTGTGTGTTTCACGGGGATTCTACAGAGTCTACAAATACAGTTTTACATGTAGGTGGAGTCTAAAATGTGTCTAGTCAGAAGGAATGATTTTCATCTCTCTGCAACTAATATTTTAGCTTTTATCAGAGATGAAATAGATTCCTCTGTTCTGTGGATATAACTCAAAGCTGGCAGACATTTCGAAGCCTTCTCCCGCTCTTCTGCCAATTCTTGCAGCAGAAATGACTTGGATTCTTCTTTTAAGTTCAACAAGGTGGCAAACTCTGGATACATAGGTGACAACATTGTATTGGCATCTAGGTGAAAACTTTAGCCTAGAAGCTGCTCTGTCCTTTCAGATGCTAATTAAAAAAAAAACATATGTCTATGGCTGATTAACAAATACTGTTTCTCTAATGACACAGGATTAAACTATACAATTACATACTTCTACAAATCACATCACATCTACCCTACTCTTACATTTTCATTAAAAGGGTCATAGAGATATTTATGTAAGAGATGTATATTATGGGGGGATGGACATGGGGTTCAGTCATGGACTGTAGAGGGTTGACAGGAAAGGGTCATAGTGATATATATTGTGGGTGATGGACATGGGTTCAGTCATGGACTGTAGAGGGTGGACAGGAAAGGGTCATAGTGATATATATTGTGGGGTGATGGACATGGGGTTCAGTCATGGACTGTAGAGGGTGGACAGGAAAGGGTCATAGTGATATATATTGTGGGGTGATGGACTCAAGGTTCAGTCATGGACTGTAGAGGGTGGACAGGAAAGGGTCATAGTGATATATATTGTGGGGTGATGGACATGGGGTTCAGTCATGGACTGTAGAGGCTGGACAGGAAAGGGTCATAGTGATATATATTGTGGGGTGATGGACATGGGGTTCAGTCATGGACTGTAGAGGGTGGACAGGAAAGGGTCATAGTGATATATATTGTGGGGTGATGGACATGGGGTTCAGTCATGGACTGTAGAGGATGGACAGGAAAGGGTCATAGTGATATATATTGTGGGGTGATGGACTCAAGGTTCAGTCATGGACTGTAGAGGGTGGACAGGAAAGGGTCATAGTGATATATATTGTGGGGTGATGGACTCAAGGTTCAGTCATGGACTGTAGAGGGTGGACAGGAAAGGGTCATAGTGATATATATTGTGGGGTGATGGACATGGGGTTCAGTCATGGTTTGTAGAAGGTGGACAGGAAAGGGTCATAGTGATATATATTGTGGGGTGATGGATATTGGGTTTAATGATGATCTATAGAATGTGGACAGGAAGGGGTCATAGTGATATATATTGTGGCGTGATGGATATTGGGTTTTAATGATGATCTATAGAATGTGGACAGGAAGGGGTCATAGTGATATTAATGTAAGAGATGTATATTGTGAAGTGATGGACACGAGGCTCAATCATGGACTGTGGAAGGTGGACAGGAAAGGGTCATAGTGAGTGATATATACTGTATTATGGGGTGATGGACACGAGGCTCAGTCATGGACTGTGGAAGGTGGACAGGAAAGGGTCATAGTGATATATATTATATTGTGATGGACACGAGGCTCAGTCATGGACTGTAGAAGGTGGACAGGAAAGGGTCATAGTGATATTAATGTAAGAGATGTATATTGTGAAGTGATGGACACGAGGCTCAGTCATGGACTGTGGAAGGTGGACAGGAAAGGGTCATAGTGATATTAATGTAAAAGATGTATATTGTGAAGTGAAGGACATGGTGTTCAGTCATGGACTGTGGAAGGTGGACAGGAAAGGGTCATAGTGACAATAATTTAATAGATGTATATACAGCTGTGGCGGACTCAGGGTTGTGTTTCTGCTCTTTGCCAGGCACAGAATCAATGTACGGGGAGGGAATAGAGCGCAGAGGAGCCTCCCAACCACTTATCACTTCTCGGGAAAGAACTTTGGCTGGAGGAATTGGCAGGTATTTCTCTACATTCATTCCCCACCCAATCAGGCTTGGGTTTGTGTCCCCCCAAGGACTCATTCCTATATTCAGAGTTGGGTGTGACACAATGTAACATATAAGGATGAAATGATTCATTCTGACACACTTTAATGTACAGCAGGTCCCGACTCAGCCTCTAATCTCCTCATCTGACATTCTATGATATAAATGAGGGTCAGTAGATGGCTTGTCATCTCCCAGAGGCCATGAGCTTTGAAGATCAAACATTAGATGACAGTTGGGTGATCCTCGTGAGTCCTATGATGGGACAAAAAGGAACAGCCTGCAGTGACAATGATCCCCATTCTACATGTCTGCCAGGCACAGGAAAGGGTTAATTATGAGGCTCTATCATTTCCCTTCAGTATTTTATTAGTATTTCATGGTCTTAACACAGACAGTCCAACAATTCCACTTCAGAAAAGAACCTTAACCCCTTCATGATGTAAGGTAAAACAAATTCAAATTTCTAAATGAAGTTTTCCAACTTTGACATATGTTAGTAAAAACTGTCCTTATCAGCACAATGACCTCGTGTATCCATGGGAATTATTCCCCGATCTTTTCAGGATTGTTTTTAACAAAGCAAAACTGACCCAAACTAGAAAAAAAAAAAAAGTCCTATTTCTTATAATTATCATAACTCACCATTAAAAAAAAACTCCAAAAATTCTCCTCCTCTTGATATTCGTGGCAATACCCCTTTTGTGTATATTATTTGTGGTTTGGACCAGTGGTATGCCCCACAAACCATAGTGCATCCTACCTAAACATACTGACCCTGACATTTGACCTTTGACCCTGACAGTATCCTACCTCAAACCCTAATCTATCTTTATTTTACACATACTATTCTCCTCTGAATGGGAGGAATGTAGAGCATCTGTGTGTAGTGCTAAGCCTAATGGTTGCCCTGACCTTGCAAGCCTCCCGATACCTCTGACACTTTAAACATCACAGGACTCAAGTTGCAACATCTAGTTAAAGGGATCTCTTATCCTAAGTGACTCCAAGCGTGGTCCCGTGATAGGTGGCCACCTGGGCAATAAGTCCATCTGTGACATTTCCTGGCTACTAAATATTCCACGCTCAACTGTTAGTGGGATTATAACAAAGTGGAAGCAACTGGGAACAACAGCCACTCAGCCACCAAGTGGTAGGCCACGTCACATGACAGGGCGGGGTCAGCGCATGCTGAAGCGCACAGTGCGCAGAAGTCGCCAACTGTCTGCAGAGTCAATAGCTAAAGACCTCCAAACTTGGTGTGGCCTTCAGATGAGCCCAACAACAGTGTGTAGAGAGCTTCATGGAATGGGTTTCCATGGCCGAGCAGCTGCATCCAAGCCTTTCATCACCAAGTGCAATGCAAAGCGTCAGATGATGTGGTGTAAAGCACATGGCCACTGGACTCTAGAGCAGTGGAGACATGTTCTCTGGAGTGACCAATCACACTTCTCTGTCTAGCAATCCGATGGATGTGTCTGGGTTTGGCGGTGGCCAGGAGAATGGTACTTGCCTGACTGCATTCTGCTAAGTGTAAAGTTTGGTGGAGGGGGATTATGGTGTGGGGTTGTCCCTCAGGGGTTGAACTTGGCTCCTTAGTTCCAGTGAAGGGAACTTTTAAGGCGTCAGCATACCAAGACATTTTGGACAATTTCATGCCCCCATCTTTATGGGAAGAGTTTGGGGATGGCCCCTTCCTGTTCCAACATGACTGCACACCAATGCACAAAGCAAGGTCCATAAAGACATAGAGGAGCCAGTTTGGGGTGGAGGAACTTGACTGTCCTGCACAGAGTCCTGACCTCAACCCCATAGAACACCTTTGGGATGAATTAGAGCGGAGACTGCGAGCCAGGCCTCCTCCCCCGACATCAGTGCCTGACCTGACAAATGTGCTTCTGGAAGAATGGTCCAACCTTCCCATAGACACCCTCCTAAACCTTGTGGGTGGCCTTCCCAGAAGAGTTGAGGCTGTTATAGCTGCAAAGGGCGGGGCCAACTCAATGCTGAATCCTACGGACTAAGACTTGTGTGATGAACTAGGAGCACAGAGAGAGAGCACACAGAGGCAGATCACATGAAACCCGACGTGCGGGTATTTATTGGGGGGACTCAGGGTACAGACAATCAAAAACTCGTTCTCAGAATAACGCAAGACACCGCAATGAAGAATGATTCTCAGGATGGCAACATGGGGGAGCAGAGGGCAGGTGGTCCACAGGACAAAGAGGGCTGAGCAGGGAGGGCACAACAGAGCGGTAAGTCCTCAGCACACAGGGCAAAGGGTTCTGGGCAGAATAGGGTTAGGTCCAGCACACAGGGAAAAGGGTTCTGTGCAGAATAGGGTTAGGTGCAGCACACAGGGCAAAGGGTTCTGTGCAGAATAGGGTTAGGTCCAGCACACAGGGCAAAGGGTTCTGGGCAGAATAGGGTTAGGTGCAGCACACAGGGCAAAGGGTTCTGGGCAGAATAGGGTTAGGTCCAGCACACAGGGAAAAGGGTTCTGGGCAGAATAGGGTTAGGTCCAGCACACAGGGAAAAGGGTTCTGGGCAAATAGGGTTAGGTCCAGCACACAGGGAAAAGGGTTCTGTGCAGAATAGGGTTAGGTCCAGCACACAGGGCAAAGGGTTCTGGGCAGAATAGGGTTAGGTGCAGCACACAGGGCAAAGGGTTCTGGGCAGAATAGGGTTAGGTCCAGCACACAGGGAAAAGGGTTCTGGGCAGAATAGGGTTAGGTCCAGCACACAGGGAAAAGGGTTCTGTGCAGAACAGGGTTAGGTTAAGCACACAGGGCAAAGGGTTCCAGGCAGAGGTCCTTCAACAACTCCTCATGGGTCTTTGGAGGGCTGTGTGTCCTGGCAGCAGTTGACAGAAGAGCAGAAGGTAGAATAAAGTCCAGGTGTCTGGAAAGCCCCACAGATAATGTAGAACTACAAGTCCTAGCCGTGCAAAAAGCAAAGCATAGCCCATACAGATCTGTCTCAGCAGTTCAATGCATCCCCTAGCAAGGCCTGCAGCTATAAGTTCCTCTGTCCATCACTGACTACAGCTCTGCACCTTTTATGATCCTTTCTGCCAGCATAGGGACATTATATTGTCCTTTCAATGCTACCAAACCAAACACTCGTTGTCGATACGTCTTGCTTTCCCAGATGCAGAACACTGTGCTGTCTGTACTTCCCGCTGAGATCAACTTCATCTCCCCCCCCTGCGGGGCACAGGAACTCCAAGATTTAATTAAGCAGACAAGCTGACTGCTGGACACACTTGTTGACTTCAACAAAACAACACAAAAATATAATAATATTTCTGATCTCCGTCACAACCGGGATGCCATTAAAGTTCATGTGCGTGTAAAAGCAGGTCTCCCAATACTTTTGGCAATATAGTATATGTCAGGGATCTCTGCGATCCCCGCAGCGATGGTCTCGGCGCAGGCGCAGTGCGCCGCCCTGTGCAGGGACGCGGGCACTAGGTCCGGGCCGGCCGTGGCGTTCGAGTTCGCGCATGCGCAGTAGAAGCCGCGGCCGCCCGCTGGGCACCAATGGCAGCGCAGGGCGCGATATTTAAACGGCCCTGAGCTGTCATTCAGTGCCTTCTGGTCTTTCCTTGTATCCTGTATCTGCGAACCTGTGTTAAGTGAGTTACTGACCCGGATTGTACCCTGACCTTGTTGTCTTCTCCTGCCCAGACCCTTGCTTTGCCTGACCTCTCTCCTGAATGCCCCCGTTTAGATCTGACCTTCCGTTGCTGACTTGGCGTGTGACCCGACTACTCTCTGCACGCTGCTTTGTACTGCTCCGTCCCCACAGTTACCGACCCGGCCTGTTTGACCTTGCACTTGCTCAGCCATCCATCCATCCCAACGGGATCACCCGACCACCTCATATCAGGCTCTTCCCTGTGGGAGCCCCTGGCGAATACTGCTACCACTGACAGGTGTACTCAGTAGCCACGACCTGGTCTCAGGGTACTCCAAGTCCATCCCCACCATCAGGGGCCCTGGTGAACACGTACCCTGGGGCTTAGATTCTGTGCGCTGGGGACGTCTGACCAGTGGAGTGCTAGTGGTACCGCCAGGCGGTCCCTTACAGTATAGATATAAGTACCATAACTTGATTAACAATGGCCTAAGCGGAGAAGAGATCCCTTTAACTAGAGATTGCAACTTGAATCCTGTGATGTTTAGAGTTCCTGATATGGTGGTGTCCATTGTCCTCTGCTGTCAATGGTGGGGCCCATAAACAGTAGTGAGTACTGGTAATTCAATGAAGTTAAACAGTTAGGCTGTGGTCAGATCAAAGCAAAGATCTCCTGATACTGAGGTGTAAAGGTGTATGCATTCAGTGACTCAAGAGTGATGACAAAAAGAATTTGGGCATCCACCTGCTCACCAATCCCATGGATAGCACAGCCTCCTAGGAACAAGAGTTCTTGCACAGGCTCCTAGCTGTTTGCAGGGATGTGCAGAGTGGCCGCCTGTTGGTCTGTCAGCACAGCAAGCAGAGATGACTGGCTGAAGACTGGATAGTGACAGTCCCAATGCAGAGGAGCTGATGTGATCCCGGTTTGACGATCTACGTCACCTCGGTGGTGAACTGATGTGTAAAGGCCAACAGCAGTAATCAAACAATCTGTCTCAGGAGGAGAATGGTAGTCCCCCTATGTTCAGCTCTGAATCCTGCACCAAGAGAGCGAGCCAGTCCCTTGCTGTAGAATATATCTGCTCTCCCAGCATCTGTCTGGTTAGCCAGCTCTCTGGTAGTTGTAGTTCAATCAGGACTCAGGAATACAGGATATATTGGCTATAGGACTACAGGTCCCAGTATCCTCTGCTGTCAGAAGAACTGGATCCACTCTGTTAAGAGGAAGTGATGTAGCAGTCCCAGTACTGGGCACTAAGGAGAAAGGAGTAATCTTAGTCTCATCTGTAAATGGCCCTGAAAGGCATAATAATTAGAGATGAGCGAATCGAACTTGGCGAAGTGGAATTCGTTTCGAATATTAGGAAAAATTCGATTCGCACCGAATCCGAAAATTAGCAAACTTCGGATGCACGAATCTAATTTTTCCCGATCGGCCGATTTTCATCCCTTCTACAGCCGGCAAAAAGTGTCCCTGCAGAGAGCTCCGCTATTTCTGACAGTTCTCTGACAGTTCCTTCACATTTACAGCAGTTGAAACATTGTATCTATTTGTTTCCATTTAGGATACAGATGTTTTTATATTCGGAAACAAATAGATACAATGTTTCAACCGCTGTAAATGTGAAGGAACTGTCAGAGAACTGTCAGAAATAGCGGAGCTCTCTGCAGATACACTTTTTGCTGTACTGGAATTCTTCTTATTTTCATCCTACTTCTTCTTCTTCTTCTTCTTCTTCTTCATCCTCATCCTCATCTTCCTCATCTTCTTCTTCTTCTTATCCTTCTTCTTCATCTTCTTCTTCTTCTTCTTCATCTTCTTCTTCTTCATCATCTTCTTCTTCTTCATCATCTTCTTCTTCATCATCATCTTCTTCATCTTTCTCTTCTTCTTCTTCTTCATCTTCTTCTTCATCTTCTTCTTCATCTTCTTCTTCTTCATCTTCTTTCTTCTTCTTCTTCTTCTTCTTCTTCTTCTCCTTCTTTCTTCTTCTTCTTCTTCTTCATCCTCATCCTCATCTTCTTCTCTTCTTCTTTCTTCTTCATCCTCATCCTCATCTTCTTCTTCTTCTTCATCCTCATCTTCTTCTTCTTCTTATCCTTCCTTCTTCTTCTCTTCTTCTTCTTCATCTTCTTCTTCTTCTTCTTCATCTTCTTCTTCTTCATCATCTTCTTCTCTTCTTCATCATCTTCTTCTTCATCATCATCTTTCTTCTTCATTCTTCTTCTTCTTCATCTTCTTCTTCATCTTCTTCTTCTTCTTCATCTTCTTCTTCATCTTCTTCTTCTTCTTCATCTTCTTCATCTTCTTCATCTTCTTCTTCTTCATCTTCTTCTTCTTCTTCTTCATCTTCTTCTTCTTCTTCATCTTCTTCATCTTCTTCTTCTTCATCTTCTTCTTCTTCATCTTCTTAATCTTCTTCTTCTTCATCTTCTTCTTCTTCTTCTTCTTCATCATCTTCTTCTTCATCATCATCTTCTTCATCATCTTCTTCATCTTCTTCATCTTCTTCTTCATCTTCTTCTTCATCTTCTTCGTCGTGCCCCGTGACTGCCCAAATGAGTGAAGTGTGCGGTGATTCTAAGATGGACGGCACTCATCTGCATGTCATACTGACTGACAGTATTATTTCTCTTCCCCAGCAGACTCCAAGGGCATTTAAATTAAAGGTACAGTGTTCTGCACTAATATAAAGGCTCTCTGAAGCCTAGAAACCCTTTTAATAAGTTAAATTCGCAGCGAATAAATTCGCATCGAATCGAATTTATTCCGCAAATTCAGCGAATCAGCCGAATCGAATTTTTGAATAATTCGCTCATCTCTAATAATAATATAGCCTATATAGAAGGGGTTCAAGCAAATCATTATCAGTTTCGGGCCTTGGTCAATAAGGTCAGCCTGAATCTCAATGCCCCTTCTCATGGGTGGGCTAGCTGTCTCAGCTTTAACTTTGGTAGTGTCCACAGGTGTGGTATAGATTGCAACTCCTGGCTCTGAGGCCTCGTCTCCTGTTCCCCAAACTGAGGGAGAGGTGTCATTATTCTGAAGCTGTGGCCACAACCAGGCACCATCTCTTTTCCATCACTTCCATCCTCTTCCTCTGTTTGAATGTTAGTTTGACATTGCCAGGTGATCTACTGTAGGCCTTGCATGGTCCGGAGTCAGGAGGATGAGGTATTTGGAAGGCTCATCTGCAATGGGCAGCAAGTAATTTTGGTGCCACATTTTCAGCAGGCCTGTTTTCTCTTCAGGGTGGATTTGATAAACTGGCAGCCCGGGAATTGCTTGCAGACGATATATGGTTGGGATTGCCAACCTTGTGTTTCCTGAGTACTCCTAAGTTTCTACACAAAACATGATGAAGGTCTTGCACTTTCACCTTGAGGTCAAAGTTTCTTTTATTTCTTTGCTCTCATGTGGTTGTAGTCTCTCCCAACTTCTCATAGCCTTGCTTCAAATTTTTCCATAGGTGGTCACCATACCCCGTGTATTAAGTCAGGGATGTGTGATCTGTGGAAGTTCCGAAAGATAGGTAAACTGGCAGTCGAGCTTTGTTCTCAGCATATTCAACAGAGTGCGTTTAAACCATTCAGGCTGAGGATCTCCCTGAATGGTAGGAGGAAGTTCTGGAATTTTGGATGTCCAGCAGCTCACGTAGCTTTTGAACAAGTTTGCTCTCAAAGTCCCTGCCCTGGTCAAAATGTACTCGTTGCAGCAGACCATAGTGCACAAAACCTTTTTTCCACCAGTACTTTCATTACAGTGACTGCTTGTTCATCCTTGGTGGGGATGAAATAGGTTGCAGTAGCACTTCGGCACTCCTGATGGGGTAGCTGCAATGGCCTTAGCTCCAACAGCTCTTTTGTGCTGATGGTGCATGCCTTGGCACAAAGCCTGGACACCCCCAGATGTCACATGACTCCAACTTTCTGAACCTGTGTCCCGATTAGGTTGTCTTCAGGATACAGCATTAGCATCTTGGTTTCCTACTACCTGCTTCAAAGTGAATTGAAAACACTACAAGGTGGCTAGCCAGAGATGTCCAGTGGCTTCTAGCTTGGCTTTTGTTAAAAACTAATTTAGGGGATTATTTTCTGCCTTGACTTTGAAGGAGGCCCTATACAGATAATCCTTCAATCTGTCAATGGCACACTTCAGGGCCAAAAATTCTGATTTATGCACCAGGTATTTTTTTCTCTGATGGAGTAGGGTTTCAGCTTACATAAGCTATGGGACATACCCTCCCATCTTGTTCTTGGTATAGGTTGATATACTGAAGGTTGATAAGGTTAACTCCTTCCTTTAGGGCTCTCTGCTCCCGAACCATCCATCACAAGGCTTGATGCAATTGAGGGTGTATTGCCTCTAGGTCAGTGTTGGTTCCAATTATTAGGGAGTTTTGTCTTGTCCCTGGCAGACTAGAACATACACCTGTAAATGTCTCTGTCTTCCCCGTGGTTGAGGGACCGAAAGTCATTTTGACTTGAATGTAGTCATCATAAGGGAATTTTTCAGAGCCAATACCCCAGATCTTCAACTCTTACAACTTGCGTAAAGAGATATGTTTTAGATACTTGTCATAAAGTTCTCTGTACAGCAAGGTCACCTAAACCCCGGAGTCTAGCAATACCTTAATGTGTATTCCATTCACCTGAACTGACATTAGACTTCTTTAGGGTAATCTGATGTAGAATTTTATCCACTCGAGTAATGTATTCAGAAAGTCTCTTACCCCTACGCTGATAAGTGTGCTCGAACTTATACAAAAGGTCTGGAAGTTTCTCCACTTGGCCAAACACAGCATACAAAGCTTCAATATAGTCCATTGCTACACAATCCTGTTTTCATCCTTGGATTGCGAATCACTTCAGCTGCGGGCCCTCCAACACTTTCACTTACTCTCTGTCTTTTGACTACTTCTGGGACATTTTATTCTTCCACAGCCTCAGCTGCCTGATCCATCCAGGTTTCAAACTCTTCCTCTCACGCAGGGGTCGGAATCTGTCCCAAGAAAAAGTGAAGCTTCCAACATCCTTGAGTGACAGAAGCAGCGCTATTCTTTACTAAGTTCTCAACTAACTTGCTCAATTCTGTGTAGAACAAAGCAGAGGGAAACCCAAATGGGGTGGATCAGGATCCACAGACACCAGACTTTCTGCTCTTTCTCAAGGGTGATCCCTAAATAATTCACCTGTGGGCAGCAATGGGATATCAGGGGCCAAAACCATCTGCCAAACCTATACTGTCCTTCTGGAAACAAGCAGGTATAACTTCCTTCCACTCTAGTAATAAGCGAGTGCAGTCCATAACACATTCTGTACTTATGTCAAAGAGATAGGCCCCCTGGTCTAGCACCAAGGTTCTTTACCAGCCGACAGACTTCCATCTCAGTCCATTCAATTACTGGTATCTCAAACACTGTACACAGTTCCAGATGCTGCCTTGCTCTTGGTACCACTCAACTGCAGCGGCCATCATTTATTCACCCTTTGGCTCATGACTCAGCTTGCTCGGAGTAATCGTGGGAGACATCCCGGAGAAGCCCCCACAAGTAGTGCTACTCAACAGGGACCATTTGATACTGCTTGTCCCCAGTGGTTGCCCTGACCTTACAAGGCTCCCGACACCTACGACACTCTGGGTTCACACATATTTCAACAGTATAGGATAAAAATGCAAGAGACACAATTCTTTAGTAACACCTCTATATTGGTTTTGTTCAAAAGAGTAGACCACAAGAATACTGGGTTTAGGATATACAGCCCCAGTTGATGCATAAAAATAGAACACTTGTAAAATAGAAAACATCAATTAGCAAGGTTAACATATTATACAGACATGAGTAGAAAGCTTCAATTATTAAACTGCAACACCAGCAATAAGAGGGGGAAGAAAAGGCTTGTTGACTTATAACCTCTCTCCGTGCCACCAGTGCCACAATGGTGGATGCAGAGAATTATACTATATTGCCAAAAGTACTGGGATGCCGGCCTTTCTACACACACATGACCTTTAATGGGCCCCCCAGTCTTAGTCCGTAGGGTTCAATACTGAGTTGGCCCCGCCCTTTCCACACACATGACCTTTAATGGCCCCCCAGTCTTAGTCCGTAGGGTTCAATACTGAGTTGGCCCCGCCCTTTCCACACACATGACCTTTAATGGCCTCCCAGTCTTAGTCCGTAGGGTTCAATATTGAGTTGGCCCCGCCCTTTGCAGCTATACCAGCTTCAACTCTTCTCTGTGAAGGCCGTCCACAAGGTTTAGGAGGGTGTCTATGGGAAGGTTGGATCATTCTTCCAGAAGCACATTTGTCAGGTCAGGCACTGATGTCGGGGGAGGAGGCCTGGCTCGCAGTCTCCGCTCTAATTCATCCCAAAGGTGTTCTATGGGGTTGAGGTCAGGACTCTGTGCAGGACAGTCAAGTTCCTCCACCCCAAACTGGCTCCTCCATGTCTTTATGGACCTTGCTTTGTGCCCTGGTGAGCAGTCATGTTGGAACAGGAAGGGGCCATCCCCAAACTCTTCCCACAAAGTTGGGAGCATGAAATTTGTCCAAATGTTACCTTAAGAGTTCCCTTCACTGGAACTAGGGGGCCAAGCCAACCCCTGAAAAACAACCGTGTGGGGTTGTTTTTCAGGGGTTGGCTTGGCCCCCTAGTTCCAGAGAAGGGAACTCTCAAGGTGACCAAACTTTACACTTGGCACAATGCAGTCAGGTAAGTACCATTCTCTTGGCAACTGCCAAACCCAGACACGTCAATCGGATTGCCAGACAGAGAAGTGTTTGGTCCCTCTAGAGAACACGTCTCCACTGCTCTAGAGTCCAGTGGCAGCGTGCTTTACACCACGGCATCCAACGCTTTGCATTGCACTTGGTGATGGAAGGCTTGGATGCAGCTGCTCGGCCATGGAAACCCATTCCATGAAGCTCTCTACGCACTGTTGTTGGGCTCATCTGAAGGCCACACCAAGTTTGGAGGTCTTTAGCTATTGACTCTGCAGACAGTTGGTGACTTCTGCGCACTGTGCGCTTCAGCATGCGCTGACCCCGCCCTGTCATGTGACGTGGCCTACCACTTGGTGGGCTGAGTGGCTGTTGTTCCCAGTGGCTTCCACTTTGTTATAATCCCACTAACAGTTGAGCGTGGAATATTTAGTAGCCAGGAAATGTCATGGATGGACTTATTGCCCAGGTGGCCACCTATCATGGGACCACGCTTGGAGCCACTGAGCTCCTGAGAGCGACCCATTCTTTCACCAATGTTTGTAGAAGCAGTCTGCATGCCTAGGGGCTTGATTGTATACACCTGTGTCCATGGAGGGGATTGGAACACCTGAATCACATGATATGGAGGGGATTGGAACACCTGAATCACATGATATGGAGGGGATTGGAACACCTGAATCACATGATATGGAGGGGATTGGAACACCTGAATCCACATGATATGGAGGGGATTGGAGCACCTGAATCCAATGATTTGGAGGAGATTGGAACACCTGAATCACATGATTGGGAGGGGATTGGAACACCTGAATCACATGATATGGAGGGGATTGGAACACCTGAATCACATGATTGGGAGGGGATTGGAACACCTGAATCACATGATATGGAGGGGATTGGAACACCTGAATCACATGATATGGAGGGGATTGGAACACCTGAATCACATGATATGGAGGGGATTGGAGCAACTGAATCCAATGATTTGGAGGAGATTGGAACACCTGAATCACATGATTGGGAGGGGATTGGAACACCTGAATCACATGATATGGAGGACTGGCCCAATAGCTTTGACAATATAGTATATGCAAATATATACTCCAACATAAATACACTGTTCAAAAAAAATGAAAGGAAGACTTTGAAAACCCATCAGATCTCAATGGGGGGGAATCTCCTGCTGGATCTCTATACTGACATGGACGGGGGTCATGTGTTAGGAATGTAAGGACGCCCCATCGTTTGATATAAATGAAAATTGTCAGCCTGCAGAGCACCGAATTCAAAGACATCCCGAAAATCAAAGTGAAGAAATGGTGCAGCAGGTGAGTGCATTTGGCTGAAATGTCATTGTAGCAACTCAGAATGGTCCTCAGTAGTCTGTGTGGCCCCCACGTGCTTGTATGCATGCCTGACAACGTCGGGGGAGGGTCCTACCACGGATGGTGTCCTGGGAGATTTCCTCCCAGATCTGGACCAGGGCATCCCTGAGCTCCTGGACAGTCTGAGGTGCAACCTGGCGGCGTCGGATGGACAGAAACATGACATCCCAGAGGGGTTCTATTGGATTTAGGTTAGGTGAGCATGGGGGGCCATTCAATGGTATCAATTCCTTCATCCTCCAGGGACTGCCTGCATACTCTCCCCACATGAGGCTGGGCATTGTTCTACACCAGGAGGAACCCAGGACCCACTGCACCAGGAGGGACCCAGGACCCACTGCAGCAGGAGGAACCCAGGATCCCCTGCACCAGGAGGGACCCAGGACCCACTGTACCAGGAAGAAACCAGGACCCCCTTGCACCAGCATAGGGTCTGACAATGGGTTCAAGTATTTCATCCCCATACCTAATGGCAGTCAGGGTGCCATTGTCTAGCCTGTAGAGGTCTGTGTGTCCCTCCATGGAGATGCCTCCCCAGACAATCACTGACCCACCACCAGAACGGTCATGCTGAACCATGTTCCAGGTAGCAGAACGTTCTCCATGGCTTTTCCAGACCCTTTCATGTGTCACATGTGCTCAGGGGGAACCTGCTCTCATCTGTGAAAAGCACAGGGCTCCAGTGGTGGACCTGACAATTCTGGGGTTCAATGGCAAATGCCAATCAAGCTCTATGGGGCCAGGCAGTGAGCACAGGACCCACTAGAGGATGTTGGGCCCTCAGGCCACCCTCATGAAGTCTGTTTCTGATTGGTCAGAGACATTCACACCAGTGGCCTGCTGGAGGACATTTTGTAGGGCTCTGGCAGGGCTCATCCTGTTCCTCCTTGCACAAAGGAGCAGATACCGGTCCTGCTGATGGGTTAAGGACCTTCTACAGCCCTGTCCAGCTCTCCTAGAGGAACTGCCTGTCTCCTGGAACCTCCTCCATGCTCCTGAGACTGTGCTGGGAGACACAGCAAACCTTCTGGTAATGGCAGGTATTGATGTGCCATCCTGGAGGAGTTGGACTGCCTGTGCAACCTCTGTAGGGTCCAGGTATGGCCCCATGCTACCAGTAGTGACACCGACCCGAGCCAAATGCAAAACGAGTGAAAAAACAGTCAGAAAAGATGAGTAGGGAAAAAAATGTCAGTGGCCTCCACCTGTAAAACCATTCCTGTTTTGGGGGTTGTCTCATTGTTGCCCATCTAGTGCACCTGTTGTTAATTTTATTATTCCCAAAGCAGCTGAAACTGATTAACAACCCCCTCTGCTACTTACCTGACCAGATCAATATCTCAGGAGTTTCATTGACTTGATGCTATACTGATTAAAATGTGTTCCTTTCATTTTTTTGAGCAGTGTAGATATACGGTAAGTACCTAAATTGAAAAACAATGGCCTTAGAGGAGAAAAGATCCCTTTAAGTAGAGATTGCAACTTAAGTCCTATGGAATGGGAATATCCTCCTGCGCTTAATATGGATAAGTCCCTTTCCTAACAGCTGCTATCACTCTGCCTTAAACCAATAAGTATTAAAGTATCAAACACAAAAATAGTGAAGCGCTAAAGTGAATCCCTATATACACACACACAGTGCATATAACATTAGACGAAAAACATACCTCATAAATAAAATAAATCTGTGGTATAAAATAATAAATAAATCAATAAAAAAATCAATAAAAAAATATATAGAAAAAAATATAGAGAAAAAATCTTTCCTTGCCCTTAAATGTTTCTTCAAATCAATCAGTGATAAAAATAGAAAATCCATAATAATGCGAATAAACAGTGATACAAAAATAAAATCTGTGTTAATTAATATTCAAAAAAGAATATATATATATATATATAAGTGATAATTCCAATGATATATGTGACAACCTAACAGAATATAAATAAAAATTCATAAATTGTGATTCTCAATCAAATAAACGTGATTAATATTAATTGTGAAAAAAACAAACATTAAACTATTAAATAACAGCCATCTGGACACTGACATAAAGGAGATCAGAGGTAGTCCCTTAAACAAGGGGAGGAATAGAGCTATCAGGATCAAACTACCTTTTTACACAATTTGGAGGATTAACCCCTTAGGTTCCACAGAGGTGGAGTGGAGGTCCTGTGATTCCTTACTGAGCTGCTTGGAAGCAAAGGATTACCTGGAGGAGAGTTATAGCCTTGTGGCCCTTTGCGGGTCGAGTTGGGGAGGTGAGCAGGCATTGCTGCCATTGGAGGATTTCTTCTGTTTTGAGCACTAGAAGTGAAGAACACTGAGTGTCGTTTTTCACCTTATTGCATGGACTGTTTTTGTTCATTTGTGGACACATTTTCATATTTAAACATCACAAGATTTAGTGGATCATTTATTTAATAGTTTAATGTTTGGTTTTTTTCACAATTAATATTAATCACGTTAATTTGATTGAGAATCACAATTTATGAATTTTTTATTTATATTCTGTTAGGTTGTCACATATATCATTGGAATTATCACTTATATATATATATTCTTTTTTGAATATTAATTAACACAGATTTTATTTTTGTATCACTGTTTATTCGCATTATTATGGATTTTCTATTTTTTATCACTGATTGATTTGAAGAAACATTTAAGGGCAAGGAAAGATTTTTTCTCTATATTTTTTCTATATTTTTTATTGATTTTTTTTATTGATTTATTTATTATTTTATACCACAGATTTATTTTATTTATGAGGTATGTTTTTCGTCTAATGTTATATGCACTGTGTGTGTATATTAGGGATTCACTTTAGCGCTTCACTATTTTTGTGTTTGATAACTTAAGTCCTATAATGTTTAAAGTTCCTGATATGGTGGTGTCCATTGTCTTCTGCTAGCAATGGTGGGGCCCAAAAACAGTAGTGAATTCTATTAATTCAATGAAGTTAAACATATAGGCTGTGATACTGCTCAAAGCAAAAAATCTCCTGATACTGAGGTGTAAGGGTGTCTGCATGCAGTGTCTCTAGAGTGATGACAGAAAGATGTTGGGGATCTGCCCCCTCACCAATCCTATGGAAAACATTAGGGTTTAATACAGTGGTATTAAAGCTAAAAAGCAAATTTTTATTACATTGCAGATTGCCAATTTTTAGATGTATTGGCTGCATTAGTTTTCTTGTTTAGGCTTTCTTTCCTTTATTTTCATCTAGTGATCCTGCAAGTAAGTCTGTTGTTTTTCAACAGGACAAGCTCTCCTGCAGATGTAGCAGTCAGAGGGATGAGACAAAACATTCACCTCTGATAGGGGTGCTTACATTAATCAGCTTTTATTTATTGATTGTACAGCAGGGAAGGAGCAGCCCAGCTAGAAGGCCTGGTAGCAGCCACCAACCCATAAGCGGTACAAGAGAAGCACTGAGGGAGTAATCCTGCACCCCCTGGAAAACCTGACTAGCTCTATACCTGGGACTGTTAACTCTTTAAAGCAGCAGCCATCAACTTGCCTAGGGATTCCTCCAGACAGCTGGGTAAAGAAGAGGATTTATCTGGGGTCTGGGGTGGTACACTCTAAGAGGCTGGAGAGCTCTCTTAAAAGAGAATTCCTTATATTGGACTTGAACAAAGTTGCCTGGAAGTTTGTCCTCCGTTCCAGTTCCATTGGGCACCCCTTGGGGCACCCCCTAACCACATCCAAGCTGAAAATTCCCCTAATAAAACTTCAAAACAACAAAGCTCAAGGACCAGTTACTGACTCTGGATGACTCTGTATGAAGATGTGTGTTGCCTGGCTGTGCAGGGGACTATAGGGGGACCCAAAATCCTTTGCAACTCCTAAGGGGGTAGTGCTACAGTAGTATCAGACATTCGCATGGTCCTGGTATGTAGTATCAGATATCTGCATGGTCCTGGTAAGTAGTATCAGATATTGCATGGTCCTCAAATGTAGTATCAGATATCTGCATGGTCCCTCAAATGTAGTATTAGATCCTGCATGGATCATGTATGTGGTAGTATCAGATATCCTGCATAGGTCCTGGTGGTATGTAGTATCAGATATCTGCATGGTCCTGGTATGTAGTATCAGATATCTGCATGGTCCTGGTATGTAGTATCAGATATCTGCATGGTCCTCAAATGTGGCTATCTAGGTATGATGTAGTATCAGATATCTGCATGGTCCTCATATGTAGTATAGACATCTGCATGATCCTGCATGTGGTCTGCATGGGTCCTGGTATGTAGTATCAGATATGCATGGTCCTGGTACAAATGTAGTATCAGATAACTGCATGGTCCTAGTATGTAGTATCAGATATCTGCATGGTCCTAGTATGTAGTATCAGATATCTGCATGGTCCTGGTATGTAGTATCAGATATCTGCATGGTCCTGGTATGTAGTATCAGATATCTGCATGGTCCTGGTATGTAGTATCAGATATCTGCATGGTCCTAGTATGTAGTATCAGATATCTGCATGGTCCTCAAATGTAGTATCAGATATCTGCATGGTCCTCATAGATCAGATCTGCATGGTCCTGGTATGTAGTATCAGATATCTGCATGGTCCTGGTATGTAGTATCAGATATCTGCATGGTCCTAGTATGTAGTATCAGATATCTGCATGGTCCTGGTATGTGTAGTATCAGATATCTGCATGCCTATGTATGTCCTCATATGTAGTATCAGCATCTGCATGGTCCTAGTATGTAGTATCAGATATCTGCATGGTCCTAGTATGTAGTATCAGATATCTGCATGGTCCTAGTATGTAGTATCAGATATCTGCATGGTCCTGGTATGTAGTATCAGATATCTGCATGGTCCTCAAATGTAGTATCAGATATCTGCATGGTCCTCATATGTAGTATCAGACATCTGCATGGTCCTGGTATGTAGTATCAGATAACTGCATGGTCCTAGTATGTAGTATCAGATATCTGCATGGTCCTAGGTATGTAGTATCAGATATCTGCATGGTCCTAGTATGTAGTATCAGATATCTGCATGGTCCTGGTATGTAGTATCAGATATCTGCATGGTCCTCAAATGTAGTATCAGATATCTGCATGGTCCTCATATGTAGTATCAGACATCTGCATGGTCCTGGTATGTAGTATCAGATATCTGCATGGTCCTGGTATGTAGTATCAGATATCTGCATGGTCCTCAGTAGTATCAGATATCTGCATGGTCCTAGTAATGTAGTATCAGATATCTGCATGGTCCTAGTATGTAGTATCAGATATCTGCATGGTCCTGGTATGTAGTAGTATCAGATATCTGCATGGTCCTAGTATGTAGTATCAGATATCTGCATGGTCCTCATGTATGTAGTATCAGATATCTGCATGGTCCTCATAATGTAGTATCAGACATCTGCATGGTCCTAGTATGTAGTATCAGATATCTGCATGGTCCTAGTATGTAGTAGTATCAGATATCTGCATGGTCCTAGTATGTAGTATCAGATATCTGCATGGTCCTAGTATGTAGTATCAGATATCTGCATGGTCCTGGTATGTAGTATCAGATAACTGCATGGTCCTAGTATGTAGTATCAGATATCTGCATGGTCCTAGTATGTAGTATCAGATATCTGCATGGTCCTAGTATGTAGTATCAGACATCAGATATCTGTAGTATCATGGTCCTGGTATGTAGTATCAGATATCTGCATGGTCCTCAGTATGTAGTATCAGATATCTGCATGGTCCTAGTATGTAGTATCATAACATCTGCATGGTCCTAGTATGTAGTATCAGATATCTGCATGGTCCTAGTATGTAGTATCAGATATCTGCATGGTCCTGGTATGTAGTATCAGATATCTGCATGGTCCTAGTATGTAGTATCAGATATCTGCATGGTCCTGGTATGTAGTATCAGATATCTGCATGGTCCTCAAATGTAGTATCAGATATCTGCATGGTCCTATATGTAGTATCAGACATCTGCATGGTCCTAGTATGTAGTATCAGATATCTGCATGGTCCTAGTATGTAGTATCAGACATCTGCATGGTCCTGGTACGTAGTATCAGATAACTGCATGGTCCTAGTATGTAGTATCAGATATCTGCATGGTCCTAGTATGTAGTATCAGATATCTGCATGGTCCTAGTATGTAGTATCAGATATCTGCATGGTCCTAGTATGTAGTATCAGATATCTGCATGGTCCTAGTATGTAGTATCAGATATCTGCATGGTCCTGGTATGTAGTATCAGATATCTGCATGGTCCTAGTATGTAGTATCAGATATCTGCATGGTCCTAGTATGTAGTATCAGATATCTGCATGGTCCTAGTATGTAGTATCAGATATCTGCATGGTCCTCAAATGTAGTATCAGACATCTGCATGGTCCTGGTATGTAGTATCAGATATCTGCATGGTCCTAAGTAGTATCAGACATCTGCATGGTCCTGGTACGTAGTATCAGATATCTGCATGGTCCTAGTATGTAGTATCAGATATCTGCATGTCCTGGTACGTAGTATCAGATATCTGCATGGTCCTGGTATGTAGCATCAGATATCTGCATGGTCCTAGTATGTAGTATCAGATATCTGCATGGTCCTAGTATGTAGTATCAGATATCTGCATGGTCCTCAATATGTAGTATCAGATATCTGCATGGTCCTAGTATGTAGTATCAGATATCTGCATGGTCCTCAAAAGTGTAGTATCAGATATCTGCATGGTCCTCATATGTAGTATCAGACATCTGCATGGTCCTAGTATGTAGTATCAGATATCTGCATGGTATCAAATGTAGTATCAGATATCTGCATGGCCTGGTATGTGGTATCAGATTTCCTGGTATGAAGACCTGCACAGTGTGGAAGTGTCAGGAATGGACTTGCCAATAATGGTGGGACTCACCTGCCTTGTGGGCTGCAGTACCAGGGCTGGCCAGCGGGTGCTCTCAGCAATCAGAGACTCACCCCTGCAGTCAGCCAAAACACCTGAAGCTGATTGCAGGGGTTGTATTTAAGGAATGGCCAGACTCACAGTCAGGGCCTTGGTGTAATGTCAGGGCCTTGGTGTAATGTCAGGGCCTTGGTGTAATGTCAGGGATGCGGGTGTGACCAGAAGTGCGGGTGTGTCAGGGACTGACACAGGGAAACGTAATGGCTGGTTTTCTTGTTGGTTTTCCAATGGTGCAGTGCTCTCCATTCCATCCGGGGCTGCATTCGCATTTGCCATGACAGGCCCTCTGATCACAAGCAGTTCCCATCCAACCCTCGTCGCAGTGGACTGACAGCTGCCTCCGATATACCATGCCATGACCTCCACAATCCGCTGCACAGATTTCTATAGAGCAGATCACAAGCAGTTCCCATCCAACCCTCATCATGGCTGCCTCCGATACACATGCCATGACCTCCACAATCACGTTAGGGTCGCATGTGCACACACCCGTCTCAGAGAGGTACGTTCCATGTCCAGAACACTGGTCAAGGCAAGTGGCTCGCGGGTTCTCACAGCTTGTTCCACCCCACCCAACAGCACAATGGCACACTCCTTGTACGCAGACTCCTCGGCCAGAACACGTGGGGTCTAAGCAATCCACTTCTTCACAATTCTCTCCCTTGTAGCCGGGGTGCAGATACAGGTTCCCGATGATAGTTTTATTGACTCTGGCGAGCTGGATGTTGGTCGGCGGGCCACTCAGAAGATCCCACCTGGAATATTCTGGAGGTCACAAGTGTTCATAGATCACCCTGTTCATTTGAAATTCAATGTGTCCCTGGGAAAAGCAGGCATCTATGGCAGAAGAGGTCTACCACCGTCACACACACAGTTTGACTTTGTTGAGCTGTTGGATGGGAGACGTCTTCTGGCACAGGAGTCTCGCAGTTTGGAGGGTCCTCAAAGGCTGCACAGAGGGGTTGTTCCTATGACGAGTCATGAGACTGGCTTCATCCAGTACCTGGACTCGGGAATCTGGCACCTGGCTTTCTACAATGATGGCAAAGAGTCGGAGGTTGTGTCTTTCCTTACGACAACAATAGAATCAGTGGATGACTGTCCCAGTAACTGCTATGGAAATGGTGAATGCATATCTGGAAACTGCCTGTAAGGGACCGCCCGGCGGTACCACTAGCACTCCACTGATCGGTCATTCCCAGCGTACGGAGTCTAAGCCCCAGAGTACTTGTTCACCAGAGCCCCTGATGGTGGGGATGGACTTGGAGTACCCCAGGACCAGGTCGTGACTACTGGGGACACCCGTCAGTGGTAGGGGTATTGGCCAGGGGCTCCCCCAGGGAGAGAGCCAGGTATGAGGAGGTCTGGAGACCCCATTGAGAGGGATGGATGGATGGCTGAGCAAGTGCAAGGTCAGACAAGCCAGGGTCGGTAACTATGGGGACAGTGCGGTACAGAGCAGCGGGCAAAGAATAGTTGGGTCATACGCCAGGTCAGCAACAGCAGGTCAGATCCAATAGGGGGCATTCAGGAGAGAGGTCAGGCAAGCAAGGGTCAAGAACAGGAGAAAACAGCAAGGTCAGGGCACAATCCAGGTCAGCAACTTACTTTGACAGGTTAACAGGTTCACAGGATACAAGAGACCAGAAGGCACTGAATGACAGCTCAGGGCCGTTTAAAAACATCCCGCGCTGCGCTGTCATTGGTGCCAGGCGCTCGCCCGCGCGGTCTCTACTGCGCATGCGCAAACTTGGTTGCCGCGGTCGGCCAGGTCCCGGCGCCCGCGTTCCTGCACAGGGCGGTGCACTGCGCCTGCGCCGAGCCCAGCGGCGCGGCGATCCCCAACACTGCCACTGTTTTTTAGGCTTTCTTGGGCCTGACTGTGGACGAGCATCCTGCCCGGTACTGTGCAGCGGAAATGGCCAGTACATGAAAGGAAGGTGCTTGTGCCACAGCGGGTGGAAAGGAGCCGAGTGTGATGTGCCCACCAGTCAGTGCATTGATGTCACCTGTAGTAACCATGGCACTTGCATCATGGGAACCCTTTTCTGCAACCCCGGCTAAAAGGGAGAGAATTGTGAAGAAGTGGATTGCTTAGACCCCACGTACCACTCTGAGACGGGTGTGTGCACATGCGACCCTAACGGACCGGCCATGACTGCTCTATAGAAATCTGTGCAGCGGATTGTGGAGGTCATGGCATGTGTATTGGAGGCAGCTGTCGCTGCGACGAGGGTTGGATGGGAACTGCTGTGATCAGAGGGCCTGTCATCCACGATGCAATGAGCATGGAACGTGCCGAGATGGCAAATGCGAATGCAGCCCCGGATGGAATGGAGAGCACTGCACCATTGGAAAACCAACTAGAAAACCAGCCATTACGTTTCCCTGTGTCAGTCCACACACTTCTGGTCACACCCGCATCCCTGACAGGAAGACATCTTTTATCAATGATGAAGTGTCAGGCATTGAGGGTGAAATCAGCCGGTCATAAAATATCTGAAGGTTCTCAATCATGTGATTGCAGATTGTGACTTTTCTTAAGGCTGCTGTTCAGATGGGTGTTCCACAGATTCCAGCTGTTCCAGACAGATCTGTAGATGAGAAATCTTGGATTGTGCAGATTTGGGCGTAGACATTTAAAAATGGAATGTATACAGATGGCTGTGGTGAGGAACATAGGGTTTGATTTTTTGGGTTTTCTCCATTATTCAGAGGCGGCAGCAGACACTTGCCAGAGAGAGACGGTAATGGATCTTTACCACCAAGAAACAACATGAAATGTAATGTGTCCAGCAGAGTTCAATTATACAATGTTCCCATGTTAAGGTTTATCAAATTACGATCGACAGTCTAGAAAAACATTTTTTTGGTCACAGTATTCATGGTAACACATTATGATGGTCCAATGGGTTGCTTCTATTAGGGCTCCTGTGAGTCGGGGGTCAGGCAATGGACAGGAAGTGAACTGCAAATTCTCAGGAGACATTCAATGAAAAAGTTCAATTTCCAAGTTGCTGCTTATCTACAATCAACCCTCTAGATATTCCCAGGAAGACACCAGATCTTCTCCCTCGGATAAGAGGTCCGAAGAAGAACACATTGGGATTTGTGATGGAAGTAAGACATGCAAAGACCCTAAACTTGATCTCTAGCCAAAAAGTGAAGATTTTCTGTTTACAGAGAATATCTAGATGGGGTGTTTAAGGATAGAGACCCCCAGAATCCCTCCATGGTTTCCATACACAGCACTCCTACTGGTCTGGAAGCAGTTTGGAATACATGGCTCTATAATATTAGGTGGCACCTTTGCTGTACCAGTAGTTCTATATGTATTGTGGACTCATTAAACAATTGCATGGCTCCCCCCACTATGCTAAAGGCAGGAATGAACCCCTAATTTTTCAAATGTGTGATGGAGGTGAGACATGCATATACCACATATACCGTATATATTTACGGAGCTCTGCGCTGGTTTAGAGGAAGGTCTGTGGATTCGTTTAGATCCACCTCACCATAACTTGTCTGGTGAGACTTTCCAATGTACAAATAATAATATATCCCCTATGAGGTGTGTATGTGGGGGATGGGTGCTCACTCACTGCCATAATATTACACACTCAGTCTGACCCGACGCCAGCACACCGGCAATGCCAGAACATTAATTGAACACATGCCGTGTTTTCTCTGGAAAGGTTATACAAGCCTGAGAATGGAGGCCACATGTGCTATGAATTAATACAGAATGTAGCCAGGACTTTGGAGCTGGAACTTTCCATGGGGTCCCTTGTTCATGCTCCCAGGGTGGTTGTGCATGGGAGGGTACATAGCACAGGGCTGAATTTTAAAGCCTGACTCCGGCCAAAATGTTTTCTTTCAGTTGTGGATAAAGTGGGCAATTGTTGGGTGTAATCTCTGTCTGTGACCCCAGTGGGGAGATTTTCCATCCCTTACTATCTCTGTGACACCCATAGAAATTTGGGGTACAGTCTTCATTGTTCTAAAGTTTGAACCTTTACCCACTCTTCTAAAAATGTTTTCTTGTTTCTGACACCATTGAAGAGGTTTCACTTCCTGCCGACACTAGAGTCTTCGCTCCAATAAAGACATATAGATTTCAATCCCATAGACCTCCTGTGGAGAGATCTCAGAGCAGCAGTTGGGGAGAGGAACTCTTCAAATCCGAGAGACCTGGAGCAGTTGGAGGAAGAAGAGCGATCCAAAATGCCAGCAGAGACGTGGACGAAACTCGTTGATGGTAACGGGAAGTCACTGATTTCACTTATTTGTTCCAAGGGGTGTGTCACCAAATATTACAATGTGGGTGCCAATAATTTTGTCCAGAAAATTTTTGGGGTTTTGTGAGGAATGTGTCAGATTTGCCTTTTTTATTCTCCACTTTTGTGTGTCACCAATACAAACAAAAGAAAAAAAACATGAAAATGCCGAAACATTTGTCTTTGCAGCAACTTTCTGGGTGAAGCGGTGCTTTGTAGGAACAAAAGGCAGGGGAGTGGGTGGGGTAAAGATTTTTGGCCGTGACTGTATATATATATATATATATATATATATATATATATATATACAGGTGCATCTCAATAAATTAGAATATCATCAAAAAATTTATTTATTTCAGTAATTCAATTTAAAAAATGAAACTCATATAGTCTATATATTCATTAGACACAGAGGGAGATATTGCAAGCATTTCTATGACATCCTCCCATTCTTGCCATACATGCTCGTCGATCAATTGTGAGCTGTGTCCCTCAGGCACAGAACATCATCGATTGGGGTAAAGAGGCAATGACATTGGCTCTTTTCCATGTGATCAGCTGTGTCCAATCACAAATGTAAACAAGGACTAGCTGTGAAGATCGCGCGTCAGACCCCTGACCTTCTCACCAAACTCGTGACCAAAGGACTAGCCAATCTGAAACCGCGCGATGTCACGTGCATAACAATGCCACAACCAGCTGCACCCTGCACACTGATTTTCCAGCTAATGGACCACAAATTGATTTACCGGCAGCCTGAGAGCGATTGTTACTGGGTCAGGTTAATTACGCAATTAACCCTTCACACTGCCACCACCTCCTTTTTGTACAGAGAAAGAGGAAACTCGGCAATATCAGCAATAACACTATAATGGTTGAGATAATCGTCTGTATACCACTGTCACCGCAGGTAGGTTATACAGAGGGTTAAACACACACAGTAGTGTTCTTTTAAAGGCGGGAATTTGTAAGTTGCATTATAGAAACAGTTCAACACTTTCAGAAAGAAAGATTTATTACTAAAAGGTCAAAAGGGTGCAATAAAAATATTTACAGAAAAAAGATGTAACCAATATATATACAGTATATATATAAATATACAGAGACTAACAGCACAGCAAAGAGATAACAGAAAGGAGGTTAAAGGATTAAAGTACTTGTCAATCAGCCTTGGGTTAAGCAGATCAAATTTCAGAGCAAAAGGGCACGTCTCCCAAGTTGGTTCTGATGTTAAACGGGAGAATTCTTCAACTTCCACTCTTAGGCTTGACAGCCTATTTTGTCGTCCCCCAGCATGGGGTGTCTCTGAAGCCAAGGACCAATGCCTCATTTGGGGAGGGATTGTCTGGGCGGAGACCCAAACTAGAACCAAAATCTCTCGTAGCTCAAATATTTGCTCATAACTTTTCCTAGGCACAAGTAACATTCCACCGGCGGGTAGATTAATATGCAGACGCATCTGAGGAACGGTTAGATATGAAATATGAAATACATACTTGAAGGGTTCAAGAGATGTAATTTTCTGCTTTCCTAGGTATTCCAGTCAGGGAGTGTGACCTATCAAACGATTTGTCTAATCGTGGGCCATCTGAAGATAGGCCTGGTTTTTATATAAGTCTCTCATATTCCAAGATGAGACATAGGGGAAAAATGGATTTTAAAAGTGTTATCTAGTTTTTTTACTCCTCTGGAATGTCTTTGAACTCAGGGGAAGGCTTGGGTTATCTTTTTACGAGGTGCCAGATTGCTCAGCTTTCCAGCCAGCCCGGCCCCCAGCTCAGAGATGGTTTATAGCTCGGAGCTTCCTGCTGTGCCCTGTGGCACTTCAAACACACACACACCAACCAAATGTCACTGTGACTCTCAGAGAGGGAGGGGGAGAATGAGGGGAGATATGTTTGTACAAGATGGATGATCCTTTGCCAAGATGGAGGTTGGAGCCAAAATGGTTTAAAAAACCGCGTCCATCTCTGTGGGCATGATTGCTACACCGGCAACTCACTGTTACCGGCTTCTTCTCCTCACATACAGATCCCGTGTGAGGATAAGAGATCCCAGGGAACCGTGAGTTACCGATTACAGCTCAGTGTCTGCACAACACCCACAGCAAAGAGCACCTGTCACATCGTCCGTCTGCCCATCAGCAGATCATTCCCAACTATGACAAACTATACAAAATTCGCCCACTTATTATTTTTTTTCTCCCAGAGATTTGCTGAACTTTATGTCTTTGATCCAAACATCTTTGTGGATGAGTCTCTTGTCCACTTTACTGGCCGACTGGGAATCAAGCAATACATCCCCATTGTAGTGCCCTCTAGTGCTAGATAGGTCTGTTGTTTTTAGACAGGGGCAGCCTGGGATGAGTCAGCTTGGGAGTGAGGTCACCTCAGGACAAGCTGAGAGGCTGTACAGGTCAGGGCTTCTGGAACCCCCCCTCCCTTAAAGAAACGTAGACAACTTTCTGGAAGAGGGGTAGAGGAGGGGAGAAGGCCCAGATATGCATGTTGAAGGGAACTTGGCCAATTCCCAGGCAGGAGGCCAGGAATGGTGACCAAGGACAACCCTTAAATCTGGCAGATCCTGAGCAGCAGAGGATTCAGGTGGAAGATGGACTGAGAGAAGGCTGGACTGTGGAGCCTGGGAGGGGCCCCAGGGAAGGGAGCCTACCTACAAGCAGGATACTGGAAAGAAGCATCTCCACTGTGCCAAGACTCTTAGGTAGGACATCCGGAGCAGCCGGGAAGGAGTCAGCCCAGCAAAAGGCCAGAAAGCAACTACAACCCACCAAGCTAATAGGACAGGGCAGGGTGAGTACTTCTACACCTCCTGGGCCAGATAACAGGAGAGGGCAGTCAGGTGGAAGATCCATCTAGTTCTCATCCACTATTTGGCCTATTTCTTGCTTCCGTTATGTTACTTCTGGAGCTGAGGATTTGATGATTGGGGCGTTTGGAGATATTGAGAGAAGCATTGTCCCTGTCAGGGAATTCCTGACTAATAAAAATGCACATGTACACAGCAATCTTCACAGAATGGCAACCAGGTGTAAGCATACGCACAACGTGTCTTGGCTCCAGACAAACTATTTAGGATGCTCCTACCCGTGCTCCAGATCCTCAGCTGTTCCAGGTGTCCTGCGTTATTCTTGTATGATTTCCCTTGTTGCTGACTCGGCTTGTTCCTGACCCGACTTTGGATTCTGCTCTTGACTTGTCGCTAAGTTCCTGACCCGAGTCTGTTCCTGACTTTGGCTCTACTCATGATTCGGTACCTTGCTGCCTGCCTGTTGATGAACCTGAGTATTCCTGTGACCACGCTCCTATCTTTGATCCCAGTTTCCTGTCCTGTCCGAGTGTCTGCCTGGCTGTCTGCTGTACAAACTCTGCACGCATTGAGTGTTTCTGCTTCAAGTCTGCTGGGAACTCTGACACACCATGCATCCTGAACCTGCAGTGCAACTGGAGTGCCCCTTTAACCTGGACTGGATTCCAGAGCATAGCTACCGTTCCTAAACTGATGGTCCGCCAGTCTCTTCGGGACCATATCTTCAACTGCAAGTTCTTCTGTCATCAGCTGCTGGCACTCTTGTTCCTTCTGTCCCTCTGTACTCTCTGTTCCACTTCCAGTGGGGCCTGGGCTGGAGATACAAGTGAGGCCGACCTCGTCATCTCAACCTCCTATCCGGTACATGACAGTCCTTGTGTTAACAAAGTGCAACTGACCTCCTATGGCACAGCAAGGTCCTACAAAGAAGGTGAGAAGACACCTATGAGGGGTGAAAGCAGGGGCGTATTTACCACAAGGCAAACGACATTTGTGTAGGGCAGCATTTTTCAGGAGGGCAGCTCCTCCCCCCAGAACAAGGAATGAAAGAAGGAACGCATGCTCCATGAGAACCAGGTGGGATCTGAGAGAGGCTGTGGTCTGCTTGATGGTGTATGCAGAGCCTGACTCATGTTCCCGGGATGTCTGGTGGTGTGAAGGTGAGTGAGCGTTTTATCTCTGTCGCTGGAGTGGTGGTAGTGGAAGGGTCTCTCAGTTTGGGGGCAGGGGTGTTCTTGGTCAATGTCCGGCTCTCTCCACGAGAGGGGGAAGAGGGGTCGTGTTGGTTGATGTCCGTTGGGGCAGACGAATTTGTGTTGCCTAGGATAGTACAAAACCTAAGTACACCACTGGATGAAGGGGAACTGTGGTGTATTTAAGGTGAAGAGCATTTTCTGGAAGGAGAATCGCTGACACATCTAGGATTTCACGATAATTTGATGGTGGATTGGACCATTTTTTCTATATTTTTATGGTTAAGTGTCACTATGCACAAGTAGATGTTTCTTCAGAGTTGTTCATGATTTATATTTATTCCTTTTTTCATTTTTGGTATATATCATTGATGAGAATTGAATGGAAGCGCCGCTCCATTTGGGAGATAAATGCATTTTGGGTGATAGCGCTTCCCTGATTATTTATTTTCTTTATCACCTTATTACGTATCCATTGATTATTTGTTTGCAGAATTATTTGGTTTATTCTGAGTGTTTCCCTTTGTTCAGCCTCCTGTACTTCCTGGCCAGTGAACCTAGCATTGTGACATGGGAGAGCCACATACCGGGAGGCTCAGCTTGCTTGGCTTCTAGGAACTGGAACTGCTGAAGGTGACCCTACACTAAGCTATATTCCCTGACCATTTACACCGGGGCGACTGGCACACGTCTTTGGTTTCTATTCAGTGTTGGTTGATTTTTGTGTTACATGGGGTGCAATGTTGGGTACATAATCAGTCCAAACATTGAAAAAGTCCCACACAGGTGGTATCTCCATACCAGGAGGAGGAGGAGCAGAATATGTTTTGGGATGTAATTCTAAGTATGCCCATGCTGTTTGTTAGAAATATCTTATAGATTAATAACTCAGGGTTCGGTTAGTCAGGAAATTAGATATGTAATTTATGACCCTAGAACATCTGAAGGTGCTCCTTGGATGTTGGTCCTCTGTGTGCAGGCTGTCAAAAGTCTCACACATGTGGTATCCCAATACTCAGGAGGAGGAGCAGAATGCATTTTGGGGAGTAATTCTTGGTATGTATAAAGTGTGTGTTTGAAATATCTTATAAATGGACAACTTTGTGTCAAATTATATGTTTTCATTTTCTTTCCACATTTTCCAAAAACTTGTGGAAAAAAGTGACAAGTTCAAAAGACTCATTATGCCTCGTAGGATATACCTTGGGGTGTTTACTTTCCAAAATGTGGTTAATTTGTGGGTGTTTCCACTGTCGAGGCGCTCCAGGGCCTTAGGGTTGACAAAAACGTGACAGGTAATCAGGAAATTAGAAGTGTGATTTATGCCCCTGTCAGGAATGGACTTGCCAATAATGGTGGGACTCACCTGCCTTGTGGGCTGCAGTACCAGGGCTGGCCAGCGGGTGCTCTCAGCAATCAGAGACTCAACCCTGCAGTCAGCCGAAAACACCTGAAGCTGATTGCAGGTGTATTTAAGTGATGGCCAGACCTGCAGTCTCTGCCTTGGTGTGTGTTTTTCTATGGGCCCCTGTATCTTGTTACCTGCAGTCCTGTTCCTGCCTGACTGACTCGTTGCTGACCCTGCCTGATCCGGACCTCTGCTGACTTCTCCTGTTTGATCCCTGGCTTGTGACCCGACCATTCTCTGCCTGACCCCCTGTACCTACCTGCCCGTTAGTTGCTGTACCCGGCTCGTGACCTGACTACTCTCTGCCTGCTCCTCCTGTTCCTACCTGCCTGATTGTTATTGACCCGGCCTGCCTGACGACGCTTGCATTGTATGTACTGTTATCTGTGGGTGGTTTGGTTTGGTTGCACTGTGTTATGTTTTAGTATTGCACTGCGTTTATGTATTGTTAGTCGTTAATAAATTATATTGTTTATAACATATCTGAAGCTGCGTTTCCCTGCGTCAGTCACACACCTCTGGTCATACCTGGGAGCCCTGACATTACACCAAGGCCAATCCTGACCAGAAGTGGCTGCACAGGGAAGCCATCTTGGCTTGTTGCTGGGAAGGATGGATCTGGATGAGGTTGTGTATTTATTTCTGCTGGTTTTTTGATGACAGAGAATATGCTTATCAGACTCTGAGGGAGTATCCCCGGGATGAACTGCTAGAATGTATACGGATCGCTCATGTTCTAGTAGATCAGGGCACAGAGTTCTCTGAGGTGCAGCCATTGATTCAGGTTTGTGTAGAGTTGGCTTCATCTGGTACCCCCCCGAATGCAGGGATGAATTTTTGCCGCCATTTAGTGCAGACCAGGTAGAGTCCCTGGTGTGGTTATTAGAGGATGATGTGGATTGCTTCTTGGAGCGTTATTCCACATGTTCACCACAGGTACTAAGAGATTGTATAAACGCAGTGCAGTCTTTGACAGACAGGCTTTGTGTAAGCTCAGCTTTGTTCAACCCATACTGCAGACATGGACAGACTTGTTGCACCCAGCCTCAGTCAGCTTACAACATCATTCCTCCACTCAAGGCACTCTTCCTGCATCCCCGACAGCACTCCCAGTGACGGCCCAGTATACTCTGCTAACTACCACATACCAGTCCTCTGCTCCCACTCGCTGCACCTATCCTTTCTTTAACCCTGTAAAGAAGTCCTCTGTAGCAACTGCTCCCTCCTCTGTTCCATCTTCCAGCTCTTCCCTGTCCTCAGCTGCTCCATTCGTTTGCAGACCTGCGTTTACTTACAGTGCTCCAGTAGTTAAAACCAGAAAAAAGCAAAATTCTTTCCAACCAATACCATCCTGCCAGTATCCAAACCGGTGAGCCTGCCGTCTGAGAACCCGCCTTCCGTGGTTCAGCCTGGTGCCTCGGCACCCGCACTTCAGCCTGATGCCTGTACCCAGCCTGATGTCTGTACCCAGCCTGATGAACTGATCCAGCCTGATGATCCTATCACGCCTGATGACCCAGTGCCCGCTGTCATACCTGTGACCCGATGCCCGCTGTCGAGCCAGACGATCCAATACCTGATGACCCGGTGCCCGCTGTCATACCTGGTGACCCGATGCCCGCTGTCGAGCCAGACGATCCAATGCCTGATGACCCAGTGCCCGCTGTCATGCCTGGTGACCCGATGCCCCCGCTGTCGAGCCAGACGATCCAATGCCTGATGACCCGGTGCCCGCTGTCGATCCAGACGATCCGGTACCTGATGACCCAGTGCCCGCTGTCATGCCTGGTGACCCGATGCCCACTGTCGAGCCAGACGATCCAGCGCCAGATGACCCGGTGCCCGCTGTCGATCCAGACGATCCGGTACCTGATGACCCAGTGCCCGCTTGTCATGCCTGGTGACCCGATGCCCGCTGTCGAGCCAGACGATCCAGCGCCAGATGACCCGGTGCCTGCTGTCGAGCCAGACGATCCGGTACCTGATGACCCAGTGCCCGCTGTCGTGCCAATTGACTCAGAGCCCACTGTCGTGCCTGGTGACTCGGTGCCCACTGCCTTGCCAGATGACACGGTGCCCGCTGTCGAGCCAAATGACCTGAAACCTGGTGACCCGATGCCCGCTGTCGAGCCAGACGATCCAAGGTCTGACCCAGTGCCCGCGGTCATGCCAGTTGACTCGGAGCCCACTGTCGTGCCTGGTGACTCGGTGCCCACTGCCTTGCCAGATGACGCGGTGCCCGCTGGCGGCCAAATGACCTGATGCCTGGTGACCCAGTGCCCGCTGTCATACCTGGTGACCCGATGCCCGCTGTCGAGCCAGACAATCCAATGCCTGATGACCCAGTGCCCGCTGTCATGCCTGGTGACCCGATGCCCGCTGTCGAGCCAGACGATCCAGCGCCAGATGACCCGGTGCCTGCTGTCGAGCCAGACGATCCGGTACCTGATGACCCAGTGCCCGCTGTCGTGCCAATTGACTCAGAGCCCACTGTCGTGCCTGGTGACTCGGTGCCCACTACCTTGCCAGATGACGCGGTGCCCGCTGTCGAGCCAAATGACCTGATGCCTGGTGATCCGATGCCTGCTGTCGAGCCAGACGATCCCATGTCTGACCCAGTGCCCGCGGTCATGCCAGTTGACTCGGAACCCACTGTCGTACCTGGTGACTCGGTGCCCACTGCCTTGCCAGATGACACGGTGCCCGCTGGCGAGCCAAATTACCTGATGCCTGGTGACCTGATGCCCGCTGTCGTGCCTGATGACCCGGTGCCCGCCGCTCCGCCTGGGGGCCCGATGCCTGCCGCCCCGCCTGGGGGCCCGGTGCCTGCCGCCCCGCCTGGGGGCCCGGTGCCTGCCGCCCCGCCTGGGGGCCCGGTGCCTGCCGCCCCGCCTGGGGGCCCTGTGCCTGCCGCTCCTCCTGGGGGCCCTGTGCCGCTGCCCGGAGTCCAGCCCGATGTGCCGCTGCCCGGAGTCCAGCCCGATGTGCCTCTGCCCGGAGTCCAGCCCGATGTGCCGCTGCCCGGAGTCCAGCCCAATGCCTGCCTGCCTGACTGACTGACTCGCTGCCGACCCTGCCTGATCTGGACCTCTGCTGACTTCTCCTGTTTGATCCCTGGCTTGTGACCCGACCATTCTCTGCCTGACCCCCTGTACCTACCTGCCCGTTAGTTGCTGTACCCGGCTCGTGACCTGACTACTCTCTGCCTGCTCCTCCTGTTCCTACCTGCCCGATTGTTATTGACCCGGCCTGCCTGACGATGCTTGCATTGTATGTATTGTTATCTGTGGGTGGTTTGGTTTGTTTGCACTGTGTTATGTTTTAGTATTGCACTGCGTTTATGTATTGTTAGTCTTTAATAAATTATATTGTTTATAACTTATCTGAAGCCTGCGTTTCCCTGCGTCAGTCACATACCTCTGGTCATACCCGGGAGCCCTGACAGCCCCTCAAACACCTGAAGGTGTTCCTTGCATGTTGTGCCCCTCCATTGGGCAATCTGTGGAAAAGTCTCACACATGTGGTATCCCCATACTCAGGCTGAATAGAAAATGTGTTTTGGGGTGTCATTGCAAATATGCCTATGCCATGTGTGAGAAAAAAACTTATTAATATGACAATTTTGTGTAAAAAAATAATTTCTTCACTTTCTAAAGAATTGTGGGAAAAATACCAACTTCAAAATACTCACCATGTCTCTTACCAAATACCCCAGACCATCTGGGCCATTTGAGGGGGAGGTTTTTAATGTTGTGACATTTGGGGGGTATTTGTACTGTCATGCATTTGGGGGGATTTGTACCTTCCTGACATTTGGGGTGGGGATTTATACTGTCCTGATATTTGGGGGTATTTGTACCATCCTGACATTTAGGGGGGGTTTGTACTGTCCTGACATTTAGGGGGGTTTGTGTTGTCCTGACATTTAGGGGGGTTTGTGTTGTCCTGACATTTAGGGGGGTTTGTACTGTCCTGACATTTAAGGGGTATTGTACAGTCCTGACATTTGGGGGGGGGGGGGGGTGATTTGTACCATTCTGAAATTTGGAGGGGATTTGTACTGTCCTGACATTTGGGGGTGATTTGTACCGTCCTGACATTTCGGGGTTTTGTACTGTCCTGACATTTGGGGGGTATTTCTACTGTTCTGACATTTTGGGAGGATTTGTCCGTCCTGACATTTGGGGGGTTTTGTACCATCCTGACATTTAGGGGGGTTTGTGCTGTCCTGACATTTAAGGGGTATTGTACAGTCCTGACATTTGGGGGGGGGGGGGGGGTGATTTGTACCATCCTGAAATTTGGAGGGGATTTGTACTGTCCTGACATTTGGGGGGTATTTCTACTGTCCTGACATTTGGGGGGATTTTTACTGTCCTGACATTTGGGGGGGATTTATATGGCATTTAGGGGGGATTTGTCCTGACATTTGGGGGGTATTTATACTGTCCTGACATTTGGGGGTATTTGTACTGTCATGGCATTTAGGGGGGATTTGTACCTTCCTGACATTTGGGGGGGATTTGTACCGTCCTGACATTTGGGGGATTTTGTACCTTCCTGACATTTGGGGGGGGGAATTTATACTGTCCTGACATTTGTACTCTCCTGACATTTGGGGGGGATTTGTACTGTCCTGACATTTAATGGGATTCCTGTACCGTCCTGGCATTTGGGGGGATTTGTACCGTCCTGACATTTGGGGGGATTTGTACCATCCTGACATTTGGGGGATTTGTACCGTCCTAACATTTGGGGGGGATTTGTACCATCCTGACATTTGGGGAATTTGTACCGTCCTGACATTTGGGGGGATTTGTACCGTCCTGACATTTGGGGGGATTTGTCCTGTCCTGACATTTGGGGGGATTTGTACCGTCCTGGCATTTAATGGGATGTATACCGTCCTGACATTTGGGGGATTTGTACCGTCCTGACATTTGGGGGATTTGTACCGTCCTGGCATTTGGGGGGATTTGTACCGTCCTGGCATTTGGGGGGATTTGTATAACTTTCACACAGAGTGAATCACATACACTGATTTGGGTTATTTTTACCTTAGAAATGTAACAGCATCAATTTCCACCTAAATATATGAAGAGAAAAGAACTTATTTGCTAAATTTCATAAATAGAAACTAAAAAAAGGTGTTTTTTTTTTTTTCAAAATTATTCTTTTTTTGCTTATATCACATAAAAATAAAATAAAATCCAGTGGTGATTAAATACCACCAAAAGAAAGCTGCATGGCTGAGTGATTGTCAGTCAAAGTGTGAGAGCGCTGAAAGCTGGTCTGGGCAGGAGGGGGGAGGTGAAAGTGACCTTCATTTCTTGTCGTATTCCTTGTAAATCTGGAATGCGGGGGGGGGGGGGGGGGGGGGGGGGTCTCTTCTACTTTGTATATTTTAAAGGCCTGTTTTTTCCCATTTTTTTTTACACTAAAATGTACCCAGATGGGGGGTGCTTGTCTCCCGATGGAATCCAATGACTATGGTACTTGTTTGTGTAATTCATCTCTACATTTCTCCCATTGCTCCCATTGAGTGTTAATTAGGGTTTTTTAATAGTTTTGGGGACCCCCTTTGTATTGTTTTGTATATTGTCTTATGTAAAGGAAGAGATGATCTCCATTGGATGGATGGATGGATGGATGGTGAGCTGCCCATACCGATGGCACAATCTATGGATCTTTCAGCCTTGTATACGGACGGACGCTGAGTCCTCATTGTGACTCATCAATCTAGTAATGATCGCTGTGGTGTCTTCTCTAACATGTGGATTCAGAGATGAGGTCCATGGATGGATGGATGGATGGATGGATGATGAGCTGTCCATACCGATGGCACAATCTATGGATCTTTCAGCCTTGTATACGGACGGAAGCTGACATCTCATTGTGACTCATCAATCTTCTAGTAATGATCGCTGTGGTGTCTTCTCTAACATGTGGATTCAGAGATGAGGTCGGATGGATGGATGGATGGATGGATGATGAGCTGTCCCATACCGATGGCACAATCTATGGATCTTTCAGCCTTGTATACGGACGGAAGCTGAATCCTCATTATGATTCATCATTGGAATCTTTTTATTGGAGTTCTTGTTTATAAATGAAGCTTTCATGACACGGCATGCCTATAAAAGTGTGACGGATTCCTCTCTGGACGGGTTATTGGATGGAAGTCACACGTGTGGAGATGCGACATCCATGGAGATACGATGAAATAAAGTTTACATTTTATATTTAGCCCAACGTGAAGTCATTGCTCAGCGTGTTTCATTCTGGCAGAAGCTGTTATCATCTTCTATGAAGGGAACTCTGCCATCCATGTACCCCCTGCCATCCATGTTCCCCTGCCATCCATGTACCCCCTGCCATCCATGTTCCCCCTGCCATCCATGTTCCCCCTGCCATCCATGTTCCCCGCACATGGTATGTTCAGGTTCTGGTTGGAGCCACAGCCGTACTTCACATGAATCCATTACAAATATGCGAGGGCAATTCAAAGTGGAGGGAAGTGTGGGGTGTTGTCCTACAGATCATACATCTTGTACACGTGTAGCACTTCCCCCTTAGGAGTCGCTGAGTTATTTTTGGGCTCCTTGATGTTCTGGACCCCTTTCTGAAAGCCCAACCCTGCTGACACCACGGTACACTCTAATCCAGAATAAGTCACCAGAAAGTAGACTCCCACCCGGATCGGAGGAAACCGGCATGAGGTTCATAGCAAACTTCAGTGTAGATTGGTTATAAATGAAATTGTCATGTGCAGAGTCAGATGTCACTTTTATCACCCTCAAAGGACGACATTTATCACAGAGTCTCAGTCAGTGTCAGCAGGAACCAACCCAATACCTTCAACCTGAGGTGGCTTTTTAGTCCCCAGTGAGCATAGAGAACTATCAACTATCAACAGGTAGACTAGCTCACTTTGGGTCCTCAGGACCTGATGACCGGGATTTAGTGTGAGATAGAAAGAGTAGCCAATGTTCCTTTAATTGCAGTGAAGAGTCTTTTGCACGCTTGTTGGGGCCCAGCTGGTGAATAATGGGAGGAAGTGTAAATGATAACTCCCTGAAGAACAATGCAATGAAAGAAAAGAAAGATAAGTACTTCTCCTTTAAGTGGCAGTTGACTTGTGTGATGCCCCTTGGAGACATCAGCCACTGGCAGATTTAAGATGTGAAGGCTTGTTGGCAAAGGGCAGCTCCTCTCTGGGCTGTAAGGACTGGTGGCAATGGTAGAAAAGGTCCCTTTGGAAGAGTGGATTGATGACTCTGGTAGCACTGCCGTGGTCTGGCCTGCGAAGTGGGAGCACGGCGTTCAGGTCTGGTTATAAGACTTCACGGCAAGGAGCAGCTGGAAGAAGTAGGCCGCAGATAGTAGGAACTACGTGCAATGTCTGCAAACTGTGTGGGGGAAGGTAACATATGGGGAGGATGTCAGTGTTGATGTATGGGACTCTCTCAACCCAGTGATGGCACCTGGCGGGTCCTGGTGGTCTTTCTCTCTCTCTGCAGATGGGGGGCCCCCATAGACTCTCCGGGTCTCGCCTTCATCATTCCGTCTAGCTAGGCTAGTGATCAGCAGATTCTCAAGACTAGTTTATTAGAACACAGATACAAGATATATACACTCAGGGGACAATCCCCCCTCCCTGCATAATGACACAGGGCGGGACAATCCCCCCTCCCTGCATAATGACACAGGGTGGGACAATCTACATTTAGTAACAAGAGACACACCAGCAGACAATCCCATCAGGAGGGAGAACTGCTGGAGACACCCCCACCAAGCCAATACATAAACACATACATCCCATAATAGTTTTGCTCCCAAGCCAGACACACAATAGAACAATGGGATGCAACCACATGGCATTAAACAATCCACAACCCCCCCCCCCCCCCCAATATTAGGACATTTCACCCTGTACCCCTAACAGGCACAGGGAGACTTACACATAAGAAGGATATGGGGAGCTGAGACAGGGGTCTCCCCACCTCTCCAAAGTGAGCTGTGTTCCATGGGGCCCCACCCAAAGTCACTCCCGTCACATATCTCCCCTTTCGGCAGGAGACTAATGCAGGAGGAGACCCCAGACGGGTGGACTCCAAAGTTAGTCTGTACTTCCAGTCCCCCAATGCCGGCACCCACACAGTACCCCAAACAAGTGGTCCCACACAAAGCATTACTCACCCAGCCAACCTCTGCCTCTCTCGTAGAACATACCCGCCGCTGGGGAGAAGTATGGATCGGTCCTTCTCCCTGAAGTCCTCTCAGACGCTGGAGAGAAGTACGGACTGGTCCTTCTCTCCAATGTCCTCTCAGCCGCTGGAGAGAAGACAGGGAGGCTGGGCCGACTCCATCATGCTGTTGGGGATCTGGGCCGACTCCATCATGCTGTTGGGGATCTGGGCCGACTCCATCATGCTGTTGGGGATCTGGGCCGACTGCCCAGCATCCCTGGGGTATACCAGTGGAGACCGTAGTGGGAAATCTTTGGTTAGTTGAGGGCAGAGTGAAATCACAGATGGTCAACCTGATTTCCATTCTCGACTGCAAGGGGTAGTTGTCCTCAGTGGGGGTGGGGCAGAGGTCATTGACTCCCTGTCCAGCTGCCAGCCCTTCAGCTGTATGGTTTTGAACATTCTGGAGCTCAGTGCTGCGGGGGAGAGCGGCCAATCGCCCCAACTCCCTGATGCTGTGGAGACACTGTAGTTGCTAAGCAGAGGCCAGCACTTCTGCTGGGGACCCCACATCTGCTCCAGCTAACTGTGGAGGAGGGAGGCCGGCTTCCTCCCCTCCCAGACTGTGGATCTGCTGCTGGGGTGGCATTCCTCTGTCACTGTCCCCCTGGTGCACAGATCCTGGCTTGGGAGGGAAGACAGTTTCCTCCACTCTGGCTGCCTGTGGGGGAGGGAGGACAACAACCTCCTCTCCCTTCCCCCCCTGGGCCTCTGATACTACTACAGGTGTGGGGCAGAAGTCCTGGACCCTCTGTCCGGTTGTCAGCGCTTCAGCAGAGAAGTCTATCAATCCCCAGTCTCTGGAATGGCTAAATGGGGCCACGGGCTGGTGGCCCTGGGGCCCAGTGCCAGCACTTTGGCAGGTGACTCATCACCCATAACATCCTCCAGTGAAAAATCCATTAGATCCATCCATGCTGGGATCTGTCATTGGAGGGATGAGCCGACTGCTCCATCTTCCACACCTTCATCCAGTTGTTGGACAGACACGTCCCTCCATCCAAGCTCGTCCCGTGCAGAAACAGGATCATCTAGGTAAGCCAGCACTTGCTGCATCCGCCATAAGACCACCATTTCCATAGCTGGAGGTGGTATCTCTCCTCTCCTGCTATCCGAACCTTGGATCCCGGTGGCGGCTTGGATGTCCCAGACTGCAGGAAGCATCCCACTGCACCAATGTAACAGAACCGACCCAGACTGCGCTTGGGTACTTCCATTAGACTCCCGCTTCTCGTCCGAACACCGACCACAGACACCACAGCCGACCATACACGGCTAATTTATTTGAACACAGATACAAGATATATACACTCAGGGGACAGTCCCCCTCCCTGCATAATGACACAGGGTCAATCCCCCTCCCTGCATAATGACACAGGGCGGGGCAATCCCCCTCCCTGCATAATGACACAGGGCGGGGCAATCCCCCCTCCCTGCATAATGACACAGGGCGGGACAGTCCCCCCTCCCTGCATAATGACACAGGGTGGGGCAATCCCTCCTCCCTGCATAATGACACAGGCGCGGGGCAATCCCCCTCCCTGCATAATGACACAGGGCGGGACAGTCCCCCCTCCCTGCATAATGACACAGGGCGGGGCAATCCCCCCTCCCTGCATAATGACACAGGGCGGGGCAATCCCCCCTCCCTGCATAATGACACAGGGCGGGGCAATCTACATTTAGTAACAAGAGGCACACCAGCAGACAGTCCCATCAGGAGGGAGGGCTTCTGGAGACACCCCCCCCCAAAGCCAATACACAAACACTTACATCCCATGATAGTTTGCTCCCAAGCCAGACACAATAGAACAATGGGATGCAACCACATGACACCAAACAATCCACAACCCCCCCCCAATATTAGGACAGATCCCCCTGCACCCCTAACAGGCACAGGGGGACTTACACATAAGAGGGATATGGGGAGCTGAGACAGGGGTCTCCCCATCTCTCCAAAGTGAGCTGTGTTCCATGGGCCCCCCACCCAAAGTGACTCCCGTCACACATACGATGATCAGATCATACATGTCATACGAGAATCAGAACATACATATCATACGAGGATCAGAACATACATGTCATACCAGGTTCAGATCATATATGTCACAAAGATGATAGTAGTAACTTTAAGGTTCAGCTCAGTTCCTCCTACTCCCCCCCCCCAGCAGTGACATGACAGCTCAGTTCCTCCTACTCCCCCCCTCCCCAGCAGTGATGTGACAGCTGAGTTCCTCCTACTACACCCCCCCCAGCAGTGACGTGACAGCTCAGCTCCTCCTACTCCCCCCTCCCAGCAGTGACGTGACAACTCAGTTCCTCCTACTCCCCCCTCCCAGCAGTGACGTGACAGCTCAGTTCCTCCTACACCCCACCCCAGCAGTGACGTGACAGCTTAGTTCCTCCTATTCCCCCCTCCCAGCAGTGACGTGACAGCTCAGTTCCTCCTACTCCCCCCTCCCAGCAGTGACGTGACAGCTCAGTTCCTCCTACACCCCACCCCAGCAGTGACGTGACAGCTTAGTTCCTCCTATTCCCCCCTCCCAGCAGTGACGTGACAGCTCAGTTCCTCCTACTCCCCCCTCCCAGCAGTGACGTGACAGCTCAGTTCCTCCTACTCCCACCTCCCAGCAGTGGCGTGACAGCTCAGTTCCTCCTACTCCCCCCCAGCAGTGGCGTGACAGCTCAGTTCCTACCTACCCCCCCCCCTCCCCAGCAGTGACGTGACAGCTCAGTTCCTCCTACTCCCCCCCCAGCAGTGACGTGACAGCTCAGTTCCTCCTACTCCCCCCTCCCAGCAGTGACGTGACACAGCTCAGTTCCTCCTACTCCCCCCTCCCAGCAGTGGCGTGACAGCTCAGTTCCTCCTACTCCCCCCCCCCCAGCAGTGTGACGTGACAGCTCAGTTCCTCCTACTCCCCCCTCCCCAGCAGTGACGTGACAGCTCAGTTCCTCCTACTCCCCCCTCCCAGCAGTGACGTGACAGCTCAGTTCCTCCTACTCCCCCCCCCAGCAGTGGCGTGACAGCTCAGTTCCTCCTACTCCCCCCCCCCAGCAGTGACGTGACAGCTCAGTTCCTCCTACTCCCCCCTCCCAGCAGTGACGTGACAGCTCAGTTCCCTCCTCTCCCCCCCTCCCCAGCAGTGATGTGACAGCTCAGTTCCTCCTACTCCCCCCCCCAGCACTGATGTGACAGCTCAGTTCCTCCTACTCCCCCCTCCCAGCAGTGACGTGACAGCTCAGTTCCTCCTACTCCCCCCCCCCCCAGCAGTGACGTGACAGCTCAGTTCCTCCTACTCCCCCCCCCCAGCAGTGATGTGACAGCTCAGTTCCTCCTACTCCCCCCCCCAGCAGTGACGTGACAGCTCAGTTCCTCCTACTCCCCCCCCCCAGCAGTGGCGTGACAGCTCAGTTCCTCCTACTCCCCCCTCCCAGCAGTGACGTGACAGCTCAGTTCCTCCTACTCCCCCCCCCAGCAGTGACGTGACAGCTCAGTTCCTCCTACTCCCCCCTCCCAGCAGTGACGTGACAGCTCAGTTCCTCCTACTCCCCCCTCCCAGCAGTGACGTGACAGCTCAGTTCCTCCTACTCCCCCCCCCCAGCAGTGGCGTGACAGCTCAGTTCCTCCTACTCCCCCCCCCAGCAGTGATGTGACAGCTCAGTTCCCTACCTACTCCCCCCTCCCAGCACTGATGTGACAGCTCAGTTCCTCCTACTCCCCCCTCCCAGCACTGATGTGACAGCTCAGTTCCTCCTACTCCCCCCTCCCAGCAGTGGCATGACAGCTCAGTTCCTCCTACTTCCCCCCCAGCAGTGACGTGACAGCTCAGTTCCTCCTACTCCCCCCTCCCAGCACTGATGTGACAGCTCAGTTCCTCCTACTCTCCCCCCCCCCTAGCAGTGACGTGACAGCTCAGTTCCTCCTACTCCCCCCTCCCAGCAGTGACGTGACAGCTCAGTTCCTCCTACTCCCCCCCCCCCCAGCAGTGACGTGACAGCTCAGTTCCTCCTACTCTCCCAGCACTGATGTGACTCAGTTTCCTCCTACCTCCCCCCCCTCCAGCAGTGACATGACAGCTCAGTTCCTCCTACTCCCCCCCCCAGCAGTGACGTGACAGCTCAGTTCCTCCTACTCCCCCCTCCCAGCAGTGATGTGACAGCTCAGTTCCTCCTACTCCCCCCCCCCCCTCCCAGCAGTGATGTGACAGCTCAGTTCCTCCTACTCCCCCTCCCAGCAGTGACATGACAGCTCAGTTCCTCCTACTCCCCCCCCCCCCAGCAGTGGGTGACAGCTCAGTTCCTCCTACTCCCCCCCCTCCAAGCAGTGACATGACAGCTCAGTTCCTCCTACTCCCCCCCCCCAGCAGTGACGTGACAGCTCAGTTCCTCCTACTCCCCCCTCCCAGCAGTGATGTGACAGCTCAGTTCCTCCTACTCCCCCCTCCCAGCAGTGACGTGACAGCTCAGTTCCTCCTACTCCCCCCCTCCCAGCAGTGGCGTGACAGCTCAGTTCCTCCTACTCCCCCCCCCCCCAGCAGTGACATGACAGCTCAGTTCCTCCTACTCCCCCCCCCAGCAGTGACGTGACAGCTCAGTTCCTCCTACTCCCCCCCCCCCCCAGCAGTGACATGACAGCTCAGTTCCTCCTCCTACCCCCCCTCCCAGCAGTGACGTGACAGCTCAGTTCCTCCTACTCCCCCCCCCAGCAGTGACGTGACAGCTCAGTTCCTCCTACTCCCCCCCCCCCCCCAGCAGTGACGTGACAGCTCAGTTCCTCCTCCTACTCCCCCCCTCCCAGCAGTGACGTGACAGCTCAGTTCCTCCTACTCCCCCCCCAGCAGTGACGTGACAGCTCAGTTCCTCCTACCCCCCCTCCCAGCAGTGACGTGACAGCTCAGTTCCTCCTACTCCCCCCCCAGCAGTGACGTGACAGCTCAGTTCCTCCTACTCCCCCCTCCCAGCAGTGACGTGACAGCTCAGTTCCTCCTACTCCCCCCTCCCAGCAGTGACGTGACAGCTCAGTTCCTTCCTACTCCCCCCCCAGCAGTGACGTGACAGCTCAGCTCCCCTGCCTCTCCCCACCCTCCCCCCTAGCAGTGACTCAGGCGCTCAGCCACCAGCCTTTTATTCTGTAATGTGAACAGGACTCCCCAGGAAGAGGGGAGAGAGCAACCAGCTGCTGAGACCAGACTGGAAGGACCTCCTGCTCCTCTTATGATTGCTGAGCAGAGGTCAGTGAGGAATGGTCTATTGCTTGTTAGGTAAATCATGGAATGTCCCTGTCCTGCACACGTGTTCATTCTACGTGTGAGGTCAATCTCCTGTTGACACCAGAGCTGTCCTGCCATGAATGTGCATTCGCTCCTACTGCAGGAAATGACTCCCCCCCCCAGCAGTGACGTGACAGCTCAGTTCCTCCTACTCCCCCCTCCCACACTGAGTGTGACAGCTCAGTTCCTCCCTACTCCCCCCTCCCAGCAGTGACATGACAGCTCAGTTCCTCCTACTCCCCCCTCCCAGCAGTGACGTGACAGCTCAGTTCCTCCTACTCCCCCCCCAGCAGTGACGTGACAGCTCAGTTCCTCCTACTCCCCCCCTCCAGCAGTGACGTGACAGCTCAGTTCCTCCTACTCCCCCCTCCCAGCAGTGACGTGACAGCTCAGTTCCTCCTACTCTACTCTACTCCCCCCCCCCCTCCCAGCAGTGTGTCGACGACAGCTCAGTTCCTCCTACTCCCCCCCCAGCAGTGACGTGACAGCTCACTCCCCCCCTCCCAGCAGTGACGTGACAGCTCAGTCCCCCTCCCCCCCCCCAGCAGTGACGTGACAGCTCAGTTCCTCCTACTCCCCCCCTCCCAGCAGTGACGTAATAGCTCAGTTCCCCCTCCTCCCCCCAGCCCAGCAGTGACGTGACAGCTCAGTTCCCTCCTACTCCCCCCCCCAGCAGTGACGTGACAGCTCAGCTCCCCCTGCCTCTCCCCACCCTCCCCCCTTCCTGCAGTGACTCAGGCGCTCAGTCCACCAGCCTTTTATTCTGTAATGTGAACAGGAGCCCAGGAAGAGGGGAGAGAGCAGAGTGCTGAGACCAGACTGGAAGGACCTCCCTGCTCCTCTTATGATTGCTGAGGATGAACTGATCCACAGTGGCTGCAGCTACAGAGGTCAGTGAGGAATGGTCTATTGCTTGTTAGGTAAATCATGGAATGTCCCTGTCCTGCACACGTGTTCATTCTACGTGTGAGGTCAATCTCCTGTGATGACACCATGAGCCGTGTCCTGCCATGAATGAAATGCATTCGCTCGGCCAACTGGCACTGCAGGAAATGACTCAGCCAATAAAGAGGCTCATCTGTAATTCTAATGCAGGAAGAGAACCGCGTGACCACGGGGCAGGGAGGGGTTAAAGGGACTCCTGGGGGTGACACCTGTGCAGATCAGGAATGAATTTAATACAATAGAAATCCTGAACAGGAAAATAATAACAATACAAACCCGATAGAATACTATAAATCCTGGACATTAATGGGCAGAAAATCTACAAAACAGAGGGCTGTTACCGCTCCCCAGCTGGACGGACGGAGTGTTCTCGGCTCAGCCCAGTCCCTGGTCCCTACAACACAGAATAATAATACATCAATGGGTGGAGACGTGACGCACGGCACACCCAGATCCTCGCTTTATAGTCTCCTTCCCTCAGTCTGCGCAGAGAGCTGCACAGCTTCTACACTGACACTGACAGTGAGTTATACTGACACTGAGATATACTGACACTGAGATATACTGACTGACACTGACACTGACACTGACACTGAGATAGCTGATACTGACACTGAGACAGCTATACTGACACTGAGATATACTGACACTACACAGGACAGACACTGGCAATTCATACACACTGCCAGGACAACCACACTGTGCACTATAGGAACTAGCACTGACACCCGCAGCACTGACACCCGCAGCACTGATACCCGCACCACTGACACCCTCAGCACTGACACCCGCAGCACTGACACCCACAGCACTGACACCCGCAGCACTGACTGATACAAACTGACACACAGGTAGTGTAATGCCCAGGTAACGCAGGTGAAATATACAACCCATCTCACCGCCCTATACCGATGTGCAGCACTGATCACACCTGTACCATATAACACACTTGGCCATGGGGAGATACCGTCATCTTCATCCTCTTCTTCTCTGCCTCCCCCTCCTCATCTCTGCACTGAGCAACAAGGAGAAGAAACTGATTGTGGACAAACACAACGTCTACCGATCGCAGACCGACCCCCCCGCCGCCAACATGAGGGCACTGGTGAGATAATACCACTTTGTACAGCGCTACAGAATATGTCAGAGCTACATTGCTTGTGGTTGCAGTTGTTTTATTTTCTGCTTTGGGGCCTTTGGAGCAGCTTTTTATATCCCCTTTCTGACCCTTTTTAGATAGGATTTGTTTTCTTTCCTTCCTTCAGTCTGCTAATGAAGGGGAGCGGTAAATGTTCACAGCTGCTCCAGGTACTATATATCACTCGTTTTGCTTGTTGAAACTTTGACTAAGTGGGGAATCGGACAAAGTGGGGAATCTGACAAAAAGTGGGGAATCGGACAAAAAGTGGGGAATCGGACAAAGGGAGGGGAAAACAGGAGATTATACCTGGAGTCTACTAACCTGTAAGTGACATCTGATATTTCCTGTTAATACTGTACCTGGGATATGTGTGCTAGCAGGATGGAAGGTTTGTACAGCGCTGCGCACACTGTTGGTGCCATATAAATCCTGTATAATAATACTGTACCTGGGATATGAGGTGTAGTGGGGGGGGGGGAGGGGATTGTACAGCGCTGCGCACACTGTTGGTGCCATATAAATCCTGTATAATAATACTGTACCTGGGATATGAGGTGTAGTGGGGGGGGAGGGGATTTGTACAGCGCTGCGCACACTGTTGGTGACATATAAATCCTGTATAATAATACTGTACCTGGGATATGAGGTGTAGTGGGGGAGGGGTTTGTGCAGTGCACAGTGTGCCGCGTGTATGCAGCAATGGAGCAACACCTCCAGGATGGACCCCACTGAGACAGATCACCTCCAGGATGGACCCCACTGAGACAGATCACCTCCAGGATGGACCCCGCTGAGACAGATCACCTCCAGGATGGACCCCGCTGAGACAGATCACCTGCAGGATGGACCCCGCTGAGACAGATCACCTCCAGGATGGATACCGCTGAGACAGATCACCTCCAGGATGGACCCCGCTGCGACAGATCACCTCCAGGATGGACCCCGCTGAGACAGATCACCTCCAGGATGGACCCCACTGAGACAGATCACCTCCAGGATGGACCCCACTGAGACAGATCACCTCCAGGATGGACCCCACTGAGACAGATCACCTCCAGGATGGACCCCACTGAGACAGATCACCTCCAGGATGGACCCCGCTGAGACAGATCACCTCCAGGATGGATACCGCTGAGACAGATCACCTCCAGGATGGACCCCGCTGCGACAGATCACCTCCAGGATGGACCCCGCTGAGACAGATCACCTCCAGGATGGACCCCCTGAGACAGATCACCTCCAGGATGGATACCGCTGCGACAGATCACCTCCAGGATGGATACCGCTGAGACAGATCACCTCCAGGATGGACCCCCACTGAGACAGATCACCTCCAGGATGGACCCCGCTGAGACAGATCACCTCCAGGATGGACCCCACTGAGACAGATCACCTCCAGGATGGACCCCGCTGAGACAGATCACCTCCAGGATGGATACCGCTGAGACAGATCACCTCCAGGATGGATACCCTGAGACAGATCACCTCCAGGATGGACCCCGCTGAGACAGATCACCTCCACCTCAGGATGGATACCGCTGAGACAGATCACCTCCAGGATGGACCCCGCTGCGACAGATCACCTCCAGGATGGACCCCGCTGAGACAGATCACCTCCAGGATGGACCCCACTGAGACAGATCACCTCCAGGATGGATACCGCTGAGACAGATCACCTCCAGGATGGATACCGCTGAGACAGATCACCTCCAGGATGGACCCCACTGAGACAGATCACCTCCAGGATGGACCCCACTGAGACAGATCACCTCCAGGATGGATACCACTGAGACAGATCACCTCCAGGATGGACCCCGCTGCGACAGATCACCTCCAGGATGGACCCCGCTGAGACAGATCACCTCCAGGATGGATACCGCTGTGACAGATCACCTCCAGGATGGATACCGCTGCGACAGATCCCCTCCAGGATGGATCCCGCTGAGACAGATCACCTCCAGGATGGATCCCCACTGAGACAGATCACCTCCAGGATGGATCCCCGCTGAGACAGATCACCTCCAGGATGGATACCGCTGCGACAGATCGCCTCCAGGATGGACCCCCGCTGCGACAGATCACCTCCAGGATGGATACCGCTGAGACAGATCACCTCCAGGATGGATACCGCTGCGAGATCAGATTGGATACCGCTGCGACAGATCCCCTCCAGGATGGATCCCGCTGAGACAGATCACCTCCAGGATGGATCCCCGCTGAGACAGATCACCTCCAGGATGGATCCCCGCTGAGACAGATCAGATCACCTCCAGGATGGATACCGCTGCGACAGATCGCCTCCAGGATTGATACCGCTGCGACAGATCCCCTCCAGGATGGATCCCGCTGAGACAGATCACCTCCAGGATGGATCCCCACTGAGACAGATCACCTCCAGGATGGATCCCCCCGCTGAGACAGATCACCTCCAGGATGGATACCGCTGCGACAGATCGCCTCCAGGATGGATCACCTCCCCACTGAGACAGATCACCTCCAGGATGGATGGATACCGCTGCGACAGATCACCTCCAGGATGGATACCGCTGCGACAGATCACCTCCAGGATGGACCCCCGCTGAGACAGATCGCCTCCAGGATGGACCCCCACTGAGACAGATCACCTCCAGGATGGATACCGCTGAGACAGATCACCTCCAGGATGGACCCCGCTGAGACAGATCACCTCCAGGATGGATCCCGCTGAGACAGATCACCTCCAGGATGGATACCGCTGCGACAGATCACCTCCAGGATGGATCCCCACTGAGACAGATCACCTCCAGGATGGATACCCCTGCGACAGATCACCTCAAGGATGGACCCGCTGCGACAAATCGCCTCCAGGATGGACCCCGCTGAGACAGATCACTTCCAGGATGGATACCGCTGCGACAGATCGCCTCCAGGATGGATACCGCTGCGACAGATCGCCTCCAGGATGGACCCCGCTGCAACAGATCACCTCCAGGATGGACCCCCGCTGCGACAGATCACCTCCAGGATGGATATCCCGCTGCGACAGATCACCTCCAGGATGGACCCCGCTGCGACAGATCGCCTCCAGGATGGATACCGCTGAGACAGATCACCTCCAGGATGGACCCCGCTGCGACAGATCACCTCCAGGATGGACCCCGCTGCGACAGATCACCTCCAGGATGGACCCCGCTGCGACAGATCACCTCCAGGATGGATACCGCTGCGACAGATCACCTCCAGGATGGATACCGCTGAGACAGATCACCTCCAGGATGGACCCCGCTGCGACAGATCACCTCCAGGATGGACCCCGCTGCGACAGATCACCTCCAGGATGGACCCCGCTGCGACAGATCGCCTCCAGGATGGATACCCCGCTGCGACAGATCACCTCCAGGATGGATACCGCTGAGACAGATCACCTCCAGGATGGACCCCGCTGCGACAGATCACCTCCAGGATGGACCCCGCTGCGACAGATCACCTCCAGGATGGATACCCTCCTGCGACAGATCACCTCCAGGATGGATAACATTTATAGGGAAAGTTAATCCCGGGAATATCCGATTGTCTCTCGGGGGGATCAGGAAGGAATCTTTTTTCCCAGTAGGTACAAATTGGTACTTTGTTGGGTTTTTTGCCTTCCTCTGGATCATTTGTGGGTGTAGGATTGTATATGGAGGTTTACTATTTACACGTGTGTTTTGGTTTGCTCTCCCCTCCCCCCCCCCAACCAGATGATCTATGTAACTATATAAATGTCCACGGCTCACAAAAATTAAAAGAAGACTTTGTAATCCGAGTCGCATGAAGTTAATGAAAGTCCTGGGATATGGATCTGGTCAGGTAAGTCGCAGAGGTGGTTGTTCATTAGTATCAGCTGCTTTGGTAGTAAAATAAATGTTAACAGGTGCACTAGATGAGCAACAATGAGACGACCCCCAAAACAGGAATGGTTTTACAGGTGGAGGCCACTGACATTTTTTTCCCTACTCATCTTTTCTGACTGTTTTTCACTCGGTTTGCAGTTGGCTCGGGTCAGTGTCAATACTGGTAGCATGGGGCCATACTTGGACCCTACAGAGGTTGCACAGGCAGTCCAACTCCTCCAGGATGGCACATCAATACCTGCCATTGCCAGAAGGTTTTCTGTGTCTCCCAGCACAGTCTCAAGAGCATGGAGGAGGTTCCAGGAGACAAGAGCATGGAGGAGAGATCCAGGAGACAAGAGCATGGAGGAGATTCCAGGAGACAAGAGCACGGAGGAGATTCCAGGAGACAGGCAGTTCCTCTAGGAGAGCTGGACAGGGCCATAGAAGGTCCTTAACCCATCAGCCCAAAGGGTCTGGAGAAGCCGTGGAGAACGTTCTGCTGTCTGTAACATGGTTCAGCATGACCGATATGGTGGGTGGGTCAGTGATGGTCTGGGGAGGCATATCCATGGAGGGACACACAGACCTCTACAGGCTAGACAATGGCACCCTGACTGCCATTAGGTATCAGGATGAAATCCTTGGACCCATTGTCAGACCCTACACTGGTGCAGTGGGTCCCGGGTTCCTCCTGGTGCAGGGGGTCCCGGGTTCCTCCTGGTGCGGTGGGTCCCCGCAGGGGGTCCCGGGTTCCTCCTGGTGCGGGTGGGTTCCTCCTCGGTGGGTCCCGGGTCCTGGTGCGGTGGGTCCCGGGTTCCCCTGGTTGGGTCCCGGGTCCTGGTGCGGTGGACCTCCTGGGCGATTCCTCCTCCTGGTGCAGTGGGTCCTGGGTTCCTCCTGGTGCAGACAATGCCCGGCCTCATGTGGGGAGAGTATGCAGGCAGTTCCTGGAGGATGAAGGAATTGATACCATTGAATGGCCCCCACACTCTCCTGACCTAAACCCAATAGAACACCTCTGGGATGTCATGTTTCGGTCCATCCAACGCCTCCAGGTTGCACCTCAGACTGTCCAAGAGCTCAGTGATGCCCTGGTCCAGATCTGGGAGGAAATCCCCCAGGACACCATCCGTGGTCTCATTAGGCCCCTCCCCCGACGTTGTCAGGCATGCATACAAGCACGTGGGGGCCACACAGACTACTGAGGACCATTCTGAGTTGCTGCAATGACATTCAGCCAAATGGACTCGCCTGCTGCACCATTTCTTCACTTTGATTTTCGGGGTGTCTCTGAATTCATTTCCTCTGGTACAGAGACTGATGGACTGTGGGGGAGGGGGACATTAGAGTGTCAGCTCCTCTGTACAGAGACTGATGTGACTGTGGGGGAGGGGACATTAGAGTGTAATCTCCTCTGGTACAGAGACAGATGTGACTGTGGGGGAGGGGACATTAGAGTGTAAGCTCCTCTGTACAGAGACTGGTGTGACTGTGGGAGAGAGGACATTAGATTGTAAGCTCCTCTGGTACAGAGACTGATGGGACTGTGGGGGAGGGGACATTAGAGTGTAAGCTCCTCTGGTACAGAGACAGATGTGACTGTGGGGGAGGGGACATTAGAGCGTAAGCTCCTCTGGTACAGAGACAGATGGGACTGTGGGGGAGGGGGACATTAGAGCGTAAGCTCCTCTTGTACAGAGACAGATGGGACTGTGGGGGAGGGGGGACATTAGAGCGTAAGCTCCTCTGGTACACAGACTGGTGTGACTGTGGGGAGGGGACATTAGAGCGTAAGCTTCTCTGGTACAGAGACAGATGGGACTGTGGGAGAGGGGACATTAGAGTGTAAGCTCCTCTTGTACAGAGACAGATGGGACTGTGGGGGAGGGGACATTAGAGCGTAAGCTCCTCTGGTACACAGACTGGTGTGACTGTGGGGGGGGGGGACATTAGAGTGTAAGCTCCTCTGGTACAGAGACTGATGGGACTGTGGGGGGAGGGGACATTAGAGTGTAAGCTCCTCTGGTACAGAGACTGATGTGACTGTGGGGGAGGGGACATTAGAGTGTAAGCTCCTCTGATACAGAGACTGATGGGACTGTGGGGGAGGGGACATTAGAGTGTAAGCTCCTCTGATACAGAGACTGATGGGACTGTGGGGGAGGGGACATTAGAGCGTAAGCTCCTCTGGTACAGAGACTGATGTGATTGGCTCAGTGATCTCTGTACAGTGCTGTGGTATATGTCGGTGTTATAGGAACATCAGCTGTGCTCAGTAATGGAATGATGGTGAGTTCTGTCTTTGTGGCTCACAGCCAGTGATTCAGCTCGTTGTATGACAGGGCCCTCTTTGTAGTAGATGGGACAGGTCTCTTTCATCCCTGCCCCCCCCCCCCCTGGGCTGTGATTATTGGAAGGTGTCAGGTAATAAGGAGGGTGATGGGGGGGAGGGAACCTCATCCAATTAAATGATCTCCACCTGTGACAATTATGGGCGGATTGGGATAGTTGGGATGACGATGGAGCTGCTCCGGCCCAGGCAGGTGATATGAAAGGAAACCTTCTTGTTATAAATAGTAGAAGAAGATTCAACAGCACGGTTCCAGTTCCATATATTCGCAAATCTTCAGTGATGGGGGGAGCAGACTGTGGGGGGGTTGGACTATTGATGGGGGAGGGACTATTGATGGGGGAGGGATTATCGATGAGGGGTGGGACTACTGATGGTGGGAGAGACTGTGGGGAGGTTGGACTATTGATGGGGGTTGGACTATTGATGGAGATGTTGGACTATTAATGGAGATGTTGGACTATTGATGGGGGGGTTGGACTATTGATGGGGGGGTTGGACTATTGATGGGGGGTTGGACTATTGATGGAGGGGTTGGACTATTGATGGGGGGTTGGACTATTGATGGGGGGGTTGGACTATTGATAGAGGGGTTGGACTATTGATAGAGGGGTTGAACTATTGATGGGGGTTGGACTATTGATGGGGGGGTTGGACTATCACAAGGGGGAGAACAGACTGCATTTCCCAGCAACAGCGATTGGCTGGAGGGTGTCTGTCTGGCCCATGGATATAAGTCTGTATACAGTAGATGGCACAGATCCGGATTTGCAGCAACCAGGAAGATAGGGCTCTCTGGGATCCAATTCTCCCTCATTGATGTGCCTCCGCCCCTTTATTATTATTATACAGTATTTATAAAGCGCCGATAGTTGGCTCAGCGCTGTACATTACAGAGGGGGACAGAACATGTGACAGAACAATACCAATACAATGTGATACATGAGGGGATCGAGGGCCCTGAACCTGGGAGCTTACAATCTAGGAGGGAGGGGATGGTGGCACAGGAGGAGATAGCTGTGGGGGATGGAGTGGTAGGAAGAGAGGAGGAGGTCGGCAAGTTAGCAGGGGGTGGGGTAGGCTTCCCTGAAGAGATGGGTTTTCAGGGTGCGCCTAAAGGAGAGGAGAGTAGGTGATAATCTGATGGGTTGAGGCAGGGAGTTCCAGAGGATGGGTGACACCCTGGAGAAGTCCTGGAGGCGGGCATGGGAGGAGGAGACCAGGGAACTAGAGAGAAGGAGGTCTTGTGAGGAGCGGAGTGTGCGTGTTGGGTGGTACTTGGATATTAGGTCAGTGATGTAGTTCGGGGCAGTATGGTGGACGGCTTTGTACGTCAGTGTTAGGATTGTGAATTTGCGCAAATTGAAATTGAAATCTGCGCAATCAGAAGCCAGTGGAGGGATTGGCAGAGGGGGGTGGAGGACACTGAGTGGAGGCCAGTGGAGGGATTGGCAGAGGGGGGTGGAGGACACTGAGGGAGGTCAGTTGAGGGATTGGCAGAGGGGGGAGGACACTGAGTGGAGGCCAGTGGAGGGATTGGCAGAGGGGGGTGGAGGACACTGAGCGGAGGCCAGTGGAGGGATTGGCAGAGGGGGGTGGTGGAGATGGAGCGGTTGGAAAGGTGAATGAGTCTGGCAGCCGTATTCAGGATGGACTGAAGCGGGGATAGCCAGCGGCGAGGCAGGCCAGTGAGGAGGGAGTTGCAGTAGTCGAGTCGTGATATGATGAGGGAGTGGATGAGCTGTTTAGTGGTTTCTGGGGTTAGGAACGTGCGGATTTTGGCGATGTTGCGGAGGCGGAGTCTGCATGTTGCGGAGGCGGAGTCTGCATGAGTTTGATAAAGATTGGACTTGGGGCTGGAAGGATAGGTTGGAGTCCAGAATGACACCAAGTACTCTGGCCTGCGGGGCGGGTTTGATGGTGGCGTTGTTGGATGTGACGGAGAAGTCAATGGGGGGGGGGGGTCCGGGCTGGGGGGAAGACAAGAAACTCGGTTTTGGAGAGGTTCAGTTTAAGGAAGTGGAGTGACATCCAGTCTGATATGTCGCTCAGCAGGTGTGTGATTTGGGCAGAGATTGAGGGGGTGAGGTGGGGGGGGGGGCGGAGACTGAGGGGGTGAGGTGAGGGGTAGAGAGATAGATTTGAGTGTCGTCGGCATATAGGTGGTAGTTGAAGCCGTGAGAGTGTATGAGTTGGCCAAGGGAGGAGGTATAGATGGAGAAGAGAAGGGGCCCGAGGACAGAGCCTTGAGGGACCCCAACAGAGAGGGGGGAGTGAGGGAGAGGTGGTAGCATTGTAGGTGACGCTGAAAGAGCGTTGTGACAGGTAGGATGAGAGCCAGGAGAGGGCAGAATCTCTGAGGCCGAGGGAGTGTAGTTTTTTTTTGAGGAGGGGGGTGGTGGACTGTGTGGAAGGCCGCGGAGAGGTCAAGGAGTAGGAGCACTGAATAGTGGCCATTAGCTTTGGCAGTTAGCAGGTCGTTGGAGAGTTTGAGTAAGGCAGTTTCGGTGGAGTGTAGGGCGGGTTCGGTGGAGTGTAGGGCGGGTTCGGTGGAGTGTAGGGGGCGGAAGCCGGACTGTAGGAGATCGAGGAGGTTGTTGTCGTTGAGGTGAGAGCATAGGCGGGTGTAGACGAGGCGCTCGAGGAGTTTGGATGTAAATGGGAAGCAGCAGGGAGATGGGTCTGAGGTTGTTCGGGTCATTGGGGTCCAGGGAGGGCTTTTTAAGTATGGGGGTGATGTGTGCATGTTTCAGAGGGGAGGGGAAAGTGCCGGAGGAGAGGGAGAGATTAAAGATGTGGGTGAGGGAGCGTAGGATGGAGGGGGAGGGAGGTCATAGGCGTTGTGAGGGGATAGGGTTGAGGCGAGCATCAGAGAGGATCTTGGAGACTTCCTCAGTAGCAAGGTCAAAGTAGCGGAGTGTTGGGGGGGCTTCAGTATGAGGAATGTAGGGTGGGGTGGAAGTGGAGGTCAGAGCAGTGGTGGGGCCGTGGGAGAACGGTGATGAGGGGGTAGCTGAGTGAGTGGGAACGGGGTTGGAGGGAGTTTGAGCAGTGACAAAGTCCCTGTGGGTTATGTCGAGGGGGAGGGGGAATGAGGGGGTAGCTGTGTGAGAGGGGACGGGTTGAGAGGGCGTGTGAGTTGCGGCGATGTCCTTGCGAATTGTGTCAATCTTGTTTTTGAAGCGATTGGCAATCTCAAGGGCGGTGAGTGAGGTGCTGGGTGGAGGTGGGGGGGGGGGGGGGAGAGTAGAGAGTTGAAGGTGGAGAAGAGTCGGCGAGGATTGGAGGAGAGGGCCTTTGATGCATTTCACCCAGTGGGCTTAACCCTAAACCCAGCCTCTTATTCTTTGGTCCATTTGATGAAATGTGTCAGAGGGCGGAGCCTTATCTGACAAGGGAGAGAAGCACCTCCTGGTTCAGATAAAGTTTCAGCAAAAAACTCAGCGGAGTGCCAAATGTGCATTTTTGTATGTCCATAAAGACATGGATGACCAGTTTGGTGTGGAGGAACTCCAGTGTCCCGCACAGAACCCTGACCTCAGCCCTACTGAACACCGTTGGGATGAATTGGAACGTCGATGGTGAGTCAGGTCTTCTCCTCCAACATCAGTACCTGACCTCACAAATGGTACAAATTCCCACAGACACCCCCCAAATTCTTGTGGAAGATCTTCCCAGATGAGTGAAGGATTGTTACATAGTTACATACTTAGTCTGGCTGAAAAAAGACAAAGGTCCATCCAGTTCAACCATAAAAAAAAAATTATAATCCTATACCCACAGTGGATCCAGAGGAAGGCAAAAAAACCCAGCAAAGCATGATCCAATTTGCTCCTGCAGGGTAAAAAAATCCTTCCTGATCCCCCGAGAGGCAATCGGATATTCCCTGGATCAACTTTCCCTATAAATGTTCTATCCAGTTATATTCTGTGTATCCAAGAAAGAATCCAGGACTTTCCTACAGCAATCCACTAGCTGGCCACAACCAATTCTTGAGGGAGTCTATTCCACATTCTCATAGCTCTTACTGTGAAGAAACCTTTCCGTGTTTGGAGATGTCAAGAGAACCAGAGAGCACACAGAGACAGATTGCACAGAACCCGACGTGCGGGCGTTTATTGGGGAGGTTTTTGGGGCACAGACAACAGTTCCTTTAGTCCACAGATCCACACCAGACACAGCAACACAGTAAAGTTCTCTGAAAGGCAATATGGAACAACAGGGGGATGGTAATCCACAGGGTTCAGTAAGGCAAGGGCGAGGTGGTTTTGTTGGACTTCGGGTTCCTGGGGAGAATTGGGCTCAGTCTTTTGGGCAGCACGGTGTTATTCCACTTACTGGATGCGGGGAGCCGGACACAGAGGGCTACAGTCCACACAGGCAACACAGGGTCAATCCACACAGGCAGCTCCAGGCTGGGAAGGTTTAAGTCCATTTGGCTCACGGACAACAAAGCGTTAAATCCAGGCAGGAAAAGTGTCCAGCCCGCAGACTCACAGGGAATAAGAGGGTAAATCCAGGCAGGGAAGGGATTCCAGGCAGCAGAGAGTTCACCTCACACAGGAGAGGGATCCAGCAGCAGATGGGCAGTCAGGTCAGCCAGGGACAGGAGAAGGAGCCCGGGGGGATGGTCGTCTGAGAGAAACTGGCACTGCAGCACAGTCTTCTCTCACACAGGCAGCCAAGAGAACAGAAGGGGGGTTGCCCTGCTCTCTCTTAAGTACATAGCTGGGCGCCTTGCTGCTGCAGTGGTAACCCGAGACTTCCTCTCGGGTTACCATGGCAACGGGCCCTGTCCCCCAGGTCTCCAGACCCGCCCAGGGAACACGGCCTTTGTCCCTGTCTGGCATGGATCCGGGGAAGATGTGCAGAGGGGGAAGGGAGGGGGATGGGGACCTGTTTGTGGAATCCCTCAGCAGGGGGCCAGACTGCAGGCGACAAGGGGGTGAGGGGCTGCTGAGGGCTGCCTGTGTCAGGGACACGGAGGACTAGAAGTCCCAGCATGGATGGGACAGAAGAGTGAGGGGTGGGGGTGACAGGCAGCAAGCCTAGAGGATGGGGGAGGAAGGGCCAGCTCCATGACAGGAGATTACATTTATTTTCCTCCAGACGTAAAGAGGATGGTATAGCCATGAAGAGTGGTCAACATATTTGGCTATGGGGGGGGGGGGGGGGGGCGCGCTCAAGTTTAATGGCCATGGTTCTGGAATAAGATGTCCAACAAGATCCTATAGGTATGTATGAGGCATGTGGAATGACAAATGAAGCATTAATGTAAGAGGTATGAGGCATAAGGGATGGTATTTATGACTGGTCAGTACAAAGGTGTGAGGTGTGTCCAGTTCACAGTGAGGTATGAGGACTGAGACATCAAGCATGAAGTACAGTCATGGCCAAAAATCTCCCCCCCCCCTGCATTTCTGTCAGATAACGCCCCACTTCACCCAGAAAATTGCTGTAATTACTAATGTTTTGGCTTTCTCGTGTTTCTTTCTTTTTGTTTGTATTGGTGACACAAAAAAGTGGAGAAACAAAAAGGCAAATCTGACCCATTTCACGCTAAACTCCAAAAATGAACTGGACAAAATTATTGGCACCCTCCATGTAATATTTGGTAGCATGCTCCTTGGAAACAATCCCTGAAATCAATGTCTTCCTGGAACCATCAATGAGTTTCTTCCACCTCTCTACTGGAACTTTGGATCGCTCTTCTTCCTCCAACTGCTCCAGGTCTCTCAGATTGGAAGGGTTCCTTTTCCCAACTGCTGGTCTGAGATCTCTCCACAGGAGCTCTATGGGATGGAGATCTGGACTCATGACCTCTGACGGAGAACCAACCTTCTGACAGCGGGCCCTACATTGCCCCCCAGAATTATTTGGTAGTCTTCAGATTTCATATTGCCATGTACACGGCCAAGACATCCAGTGCCTGAAGCAGCAAAGCACCCCCAAACCATCAGTGACCCTCACCATGTGTGACTGGAGGGACTGTGACCCCCCCCCCCCCCCCCCCATGTGTGACTGAAGGGACTGTGACCCCCCCACCATGTGTGACTGAAGGGACTGTGACCCCCCCACCATGTGTGGCTGGAGGGGCTGTGACCCCCCACCATGTGTGACTGGAGGGACTGTGACCCCCCCCACCATGTGTGACTGGAGAGACTGTGACCCCCCCCACCATGTGTGACTGGAGGGACTGGATTCTTTTCTTTAAAGGCCTCATTGCTTTTTCTGAAAACAGTCGAATGATGGGCTGTTACCATAAAGCTGCCATTTTATTTCTTCTGTTCACAGCACATTCTCCCAGAAGGATTTTGGCTTCCTCAGTTTTGGCAAATTCCAATCTGGCTTCAAATATGTTTCTGTGTCAGCGGTGGGGTCCTCCTGGGTCTCCGCCCATATTTCTGTGTCAGCAGTGGGGTCCTCCTGGGTCTCCTACCATATTTCTGTGTCAGCAGTGGGGTCCTCCTGGGTCTCCTCCCATATTTCTGTGTCAGCGGTGGGGTCCTCCTGGGTCTCCCACCATATTTCTGTGTCAGCAGTGGGGTCCTCCTGGGTCTTCTACCATATTTCTGTGTCAGCAGTGGGGTCCTCCTGGGTCTCCCACCATATTTCTGTGTCAGCGTTGGGGTCCTCCTGGGTCTCCCACCATATTTCTGTGTCAGCGGTGGGGTCCTCCTGGGTCTCCTACCATATTTCTGTGTCAGCGGTGGGGTCCTCCTGGGTCTCCCACCATATTTCTGTGTTAGCAGTGGGGTCCTCCTGGGTCTCCCACCATATTTCTGTGTCAGTAGTGGGTCCTCCTGGGTCTCCCACCATATTTTTGTGTGTCAGCGGTGGGGTCCTCCTGGGTCTCCTCCCATATTTCTGTGTCCTCCTGGGTGCTCCTAACATATTTCTGTGTCAGCGTGTAGTGGGGTCCTCCTGGGTCTCTCACCATATTTCTGTGTCAGCAGTGGGGTCCTCCTGGGTCTCCCACCATATTTTGTGTCAGTGTCAGTAGTGGGGGGTCCTCCTGGGTCTCCCACCATATTTTTGTGTCAGCGGTTGGGTCCTCCTGGGTCTCCCACCATATTTTAGTGTCAGTACTGGGGTCCTCCTGGGTCTCCCACCATATTTTTGTGTCAGCAGTGGGGTCCTCCTGGGTCTCCTTCCATATTTCTGTGTCAGCAGTGGGGTCCTCCTGGGTCTCCTAACATATTTCTGTGTCAGTAGTGGAGGTCCTCCTGGGTCTCCTTCCATATTTCTATGTCAGCAGTGGGGTCCTCCTGGGTCTCCTCCCATATTTCTGTGTCAGTAGTGGGGTCCTCCTGGGTCTCCCACCATATTTTTGTGTCAGCAGTGGGGTCCTCCTGGGTCTCCTTCCATATTTCTGTGTCAGCAGTGGGGTCCTCCTGGGTCTCCTCCCATATTTCTGTGTCAGTAGTGGGGTCCTCCTGGGTCTCCCACCATATTTTTGTGTCAGCAGTTGGGTCCTCCTGGGTCTCCCACCATATTTTAGTGTCAGTACTGGGGTCCTCCTGGGTCTCCCACCATATTTTTGTGTCAGCAGTGGGGTCCTCCTGGGTCTCCTTCCATATTTCTGTGTCAGCAGTGGGGTCCTCCTTGGTCTCCTAACATATTTCTGTGTCAGTAGTGGAGGTCCTCCTGGGTCTCCTTCCATATTTCTGTGTCAGCAGTGGGGTCCTCCTGGGTCTCCTTCCATATTTCTGTGTCAGCGATGGGGTCCTCCTGGGTTTCCTAACATATTTCTGTGTCAGTAGTGGGTCCTCCTGGGTCTCCTTCCATATTTCTGTGTCAGCAGTGGGGTCCTCCTGGGTCTCCTCCCATATTTCTGTGTCAGCAGTGGGGTCCTCCTGGGTCTCCTAACATATTTCTGTGTCAGTAGTGGGTCCTCCTGGGTCTCCTTCCATATTTCTGTGTCAGTAGTGGAGGTCCTCCTGGGTCTTCTTCCATATTTCTGTGTCAGCGATGGGGTCCTCCTGGGTCTCCTTCCATATTTCTGTGTCAGCAGTGGGGTCCTCCTGGGTCTCCTAACATATTTCTGTGTCACTAGTGGAGGTCCTCCTGGGTCTCCTTCCATATTTCTGTGTCAGCAGTGGGGTCCTCCTGGGTCTCCTTCCATATTTCTGTGTCAGCGGTGAGGTCCTCCTGGGTCTCTTCCATATTTCTGGGCAGTCTCCTCCTTCATATTTCTGTGTCAGCGGTGGGGTCCTCCTGGGTCTCCTCCCATATTTCTGTGTCAGCGGTGGGGTCCTCCTGGGTCTCCGGTGGGGTCCTCCATCCCACCATTTTCTGTGTCAGCGGTGGGGTCCTCCTGGGTCTCCTTCCATATTTCTGTGTCAGCGGTGGGGTCCTCCTGGGTCTCCTTCCATATTTCTGTGTCAGTGGTGGGGTCCTCCTGGGTCTCCTAACATATTTCTGTGTCAGTAGTGGAGGTCCTCCTGGGTCTCCTTCCATATTTTTGTGTCAGCAGTGGGGTCCTCCTGGATCTCCTCCCATATTTCTGTGTCAGCGGTGGGGTCCTCCTGGGTCTCCCACCATATTTCTGTGTCAACAGTGGGGTCCTCCTGGGTCTCCTAACATATTTCTGTGTCAGTAGTGGAGGTCCTCCTGGGTCTCCTTCCATATCTCTGTGTCAGCGGTGGGGTCCTCCTGGGTCTCCTTCCATATTTCTGTGTCAGTAGTGGGGTCCTCCTGGATCTCCTCCCATATTTCTGTGTCAGCAGTGGGGTCCTCCTGGGTCTCCTCCCATATTTCTGTGTCAGCGGTGGGTCCTCCTGGGCGGTCCTCCTGGATCTCTCCCATATTTCTGTGTCAGCAGTGGGGGGTCCTCCTATTGGGTCAGGATCCCTACCATACCATTGCTGTGTCAGGATCGGGGTCCTCCTGGGTCTATATTAATTCTGTGTTGATTAGCCGCAACCCTTAATGGTCCTTTGGCAATCAGTTTAGGTTTTCAGACGCTATTCTTGTTGAAAGTCTAGCCACGAATTCTTGCTATGCTGGGAACATTCTAGACTGATCAGGTAGGCTGTGCTTCTTGTATGAATATCAAGGTTTCTCTTTCAGTTTTGATTGGAGTGTAACTTTAACTTGGGCTGTAGTGAATAGGTCCTCTGTATTAGTTCACTGGGCTGGACATTTTGCCACTGAACACATAAGGGTGAATGTACACATCGCAATGTAAGTTCATACTTTGGCCAGTATTTTACTGCCCACTCAGAAGATATGGGCTGTTGTATGGAGCCTTTGCAGTACAGTGGACAGATTGGATGAGTGGACAGTTATATGAGGCAGCTTGATATCACGGCTTTTGTATTTCTCCAGTTGTTAATAGTTTTTGCAGAAGTTCTCAAATTAGAACGTGAGAGGACAGCAGAGGTCTCCAGACCTGAATTGGACAGTTTCTGACAGGTCCTGCATGCTTGTTAGAGAGCAGTAATCAAACAATCACATTTCCATTCATTCCCAAGCAAGCACAGAGCATTGCACATTTGTAAAGCCATAAGTGTACTGTGACATAAAAAGTACAGATTTGAGTAGATAAGATGTGACCTGAGAATATGAAAATGTAAATCTAGATTCATTCCTTGTTGTTAAAGAAATATTCAGTCATAGGTACTCAGACACAGATGGTCATCAATTAACATCTGAAAAGACTTCCAGCTTCCTCAGGCTGGAAGTGACACCTGGGTGCTAATAAGATGTTGTCACCTATATGTAATCAGACTTGGCCATCTTCCTGAAGTTTAAAAGAGAAATGCAGACGTTTCGGCTTCATGACACCAGGGGGGCTCCGATCTGTCTCCCTGACATTGGGAGCTCTAAAAGAATATACACAGATCAAAGGAGTATGTTTCATCCCTCATAAAAGCTAAAATATTAGTTGCAGAGAGATGAAAATACTTCCTTCTGATGGGGCACTCTGTAGGCTGCATCGGCATATAAAAACCGTCCAGTTGTTAATAGTTTTTGCAGAAGTTCTCAAATTAGAACGTGAGAGGACAGCAGAGGTTTCCAGACCTGAATTGGACAGTTTCTGACAGGTCCTGCATGCTTGTTAGAGAACAGTAATCAATCAATTACATTTTCATTCCCAAGCAAGCAGAGAGCATTGCACATTTGTAAAGCCATAAGTGTACATATAACCGGACCCCTGAGTGGCACATAAACCCCCTATTCTAATACTCTCTCCTGCCGAAGGTGTGGGATGTCCTGAATTCCACCTGAAACACCATCCTGATGCTGAAAGGACGCTTTCCCAATAACCAGATGAGTGCATGCTCTGGGATACCAGGACGTATCTTTGCAATGGCAAGTAGAGGGTGAGAAAAGAGAATAAAACAAGATCTATATTCTAAAAATGATAAACAAAAGTCTTAGAAATGATGTGCAATGCGTGTGTCAGTCCGCTTTGGATCAGTGTATCCGCTCTAGGGGCATGTATTGCTAGGTAGGTTAGTGTACCCAGCATACTAGGAAATTCGTATACACTGTTCACAAAAAATGAAAGGGAAACTTTGAAAACCCATTAGATCTCAATGGGGAGGAATCTTCTGCTGGATCTCTATACTCACATGGACGGGGTGATGTGTTAGGAACGTAAGGACGCCCCATCATTTGATGGAAATGAAAATGATCGACCTACAGAGCACTGAATTCAAAGACATTTCAAAGTGAAGAAATGATGCAGCAGGAGAGTCCATTTGGCTGAATGTCATTGCAGCAACTCAGAATGCTCCTCAGTAGTCTGTGTGGCCCCCACATGCTTATATGCATGCCTGACAATGTCGGGGGAGGCTCCTAATGAGACCACGGATGGTGTCCTGGGGGATTTCCTCCCAGATCTGGACCAGGGCATCACTTAGCTCCTGGAAAGTCTGAGGTGCAACCTGACGGCATTGGATGGACCAAAACATGACATCCCAGAGGTGTTCTATTGGATTTAGATTAGGAGAGTGTGGGGGCCATTCAATGGTATCAATTCCTTCATCTTCCAGGAACTGCCTGCATACTCTCGCCACATGAGGCCGGGCATTGTCGTGCACCAGGAGGAACCCAGGACCCACTCCACCAGGAGGAACCCAGGACCCACTCCACTAGGGGGAACCCAGGACCCACTCCACCAGGAGGAACCCAGGACCCACTGCACCAGGAGGAACCCAGGACCCACTGCACCAGCTTAGGATCTGACAATGGGTCCAAGGATTTCATCCCCATACCTAATGGCAGTCAGGGTGCCATTGTCTAGCCTGTAGATGTCTGTGCGTCTCTCCATGGATATTCCCCTCCAGACCATCACTGACCTACCACCAAAACGGTCCTGCTGAACCATGTTACAGACAGCAGAACCTTCTCCACGGCTTCTCCAGATCCTTTCACGTCTGTCACCTGTGTGAACCTGCTTTCATCTGGGAAAAGCACAGGGCCCAGTGGTGGACCTGCCAATTCTGGTGTATAATGGCAAATGCCAATCCAGTTCTATGGTGCCGTGCAGTGAGCGCAGGGCCCACTAGAGGATGTCGGGCCCTCAGGCCACCCTCATGAAGTCTGTTTCTGAATGTTTGGTCAGAGACATTCCCATCAGTGGCCTGCTGGAGGTCATTATGTAGGGCTCTGGCAGGGCTCATCCTGTTCCTCCTTGTACAGAGGAGCAGATACCGGTCCTGCTGATGAGTTAAGGACCTTCTTCGGCCCTGTCCAGCTCTCCTAGAGGAACTGCCTGTCTCCTGGAATCTCCTCCATGCTCTTGACTCCTGGATCTCCTCCGTGCTCTTGAGACTGTGCTGGGAGACACAGCAAACCTTCTGGCAATGACATGTATTGATGTGCCATCCTGGAGGAGTTGGACTGCCTGCACAACCTCTGTAAGGTCCAGGTATGACCTCATGCTACCAGTAGTGACACTGACCCGAGCCAAATGCAAAACTAGTGAAAAACAGTCAGAAAATATGAGTAGGGAAAAAAATGTCAGTGGCCTCCACCTGTAAAACCATTCCTGTTTTGGGGATCGTCTTATTGTTGCCGATCCAGTGCACCCGTTGCTAATTTCATTACCACCAAAGCAGTTGAAACTGATGAATACGCCCCTCTGCGACTCACCTGACCAGATCCATATCACAGCAGTTTCATTGACTTGATGCCGGATTGATTCAAAAATGTTTCTTTAAATTTTTTGAGAAGTGTATATGCAATATGCAGTTCAGTTCATTCCTTCCTACAGGCCAGATATCATTCCATTCTTCAGCAGGGCCTGATTTCAGTGCCGGAAATGCTTTCTATGGGGAAAGTCATGTGGGCTAAATCCCCCGAGTTGCCTGCATCTGGGGACAAGAACAGCATGGCTCAGCCCCGAGACCCCCCCACCTTGTCACTGGATTTCATTCACTATTATCCAATCTGTCCTGTGAGGAAAGAGAAAGCGGAGAGAGTCTCTGCCCAACGTTGGATCGAGAGCGGGCTCAGGTAAGTATAAGGGGGTGTACAGGACACTGGTAATATCCAGTATATTTCTTCAATATTTGCGTTGTGGTCCCTTTTTAAGGGGGACAGTTTGAAGACTTGGTTGAGTTCTCAGGGGTTCTCAGCCATGCAGGGTGAGGAGTTCCAGGGTAGTCTGGTTGGACTGGTTGGACTGATTTTCAGTTCAGAAGTAGTAAGTTCCTGTCAGATGCAGAACGTTGGAGGTTCGAGGAGATTTGGGTGGGAAGAACCTCCAAATTCTGACTACCTGAACTTTGGTCCTGGAGGGGTTAGGTCCCAGGCAGGGGAGGTTTGTAAGGCAGCAAGCAGTGAGGAGTAAAATATTCACAAACTGCAAGGGTGAGAAATTTGTTGCTGAACCCCTGCAGCACCTGGAGACCAGGGGGAACCCCAACCCAATGTGGGGCTGAGAGGTTGGTGGTGAGCGGTGGTCAGATGGTTTGTTCAGATACCAGGACTACGGACTGTTTGGTTTCCTTCCTTTTGGCTGAAGAAAGCTCTTTTTCGTGTCGCCAGAATAAAGAAAAACAAAGACTGTGGTTGCCAAACTCGTCTGGCTTTCCTTCCCTGGGTACCTCGTATCACGGGGGGCTGCGGGGCTGGGGGGCTGAGGGGGGGATCATCTGCTTGGAAGGTTTGTTACCGTAATGCAGAGAATGGATTGAAGTAAAAACAGCCGTAAGGCGTTTGATTTAGAACCACTTTACCTGCCCGTAACTTCTGGATTCCAGTGATGGACGTATCTCTTCCCTATCGTCATGATCTCACATGTATGGTGCCAGATAGCTCGGTCTGGGCTCCTGTATGTGTATTGGTCACCTTCCTGTCTATTAGGAGGTAAACAGCTCACGTTGTTCATTCTCTCTCCCTCTCCCTCCACTAGTTAACCCAACGTCTTCTGGTCTGGGATTCTACAGCTAGTTTTGGTTTAGAGCTCAATAACCAGCATAAGTTAGATCCGGATTAGGCATCTGACAACGCATTAGGTAGTTGGAGGTCCGGTTGCATCGAAGATTGGAAACTACAAGGATCTAAGACAAAGTAGGCTGACTCTTGGGCTCCAGTGCCACACCACAGTTCCTGCATGTGCCAAGCTGCACTCCAGGCTGGTTGGACAATGGCTGGAGGATCTAACCCTAACCCTATTGCTGCTGATCTTGTATTCATGTCTCCGACACAGACAGATGCTGCGTCATAATCCTCAGGGGCCCCTTCCACTGGACATTGCTGAACCATTCATCTGGAGGTATCTCTATTGATGGCTATATATACCCGGGTATATGAGCACAATTCTCCCAGCACTCCTATCGGGCCCTTTTGTTGATAATCTATGGTGGATGTATGGAGTGTTATTAATCTCTTCTTATATAAAGCTTGTATTATTTCTATACTGGTGTACATCTATATACTTATGGGTAATGTTATATGCTGGTTGTAGCAGTTCCAATGCTGGGACTCCGCCCCAGAGGGGGTGTCAGGTGATACAATAGACATGTCACATCGTATAATCTGATACTGGGACTCCGCCCCAGAGGGGGTGTCAGGGGATATAATAGATATCACATCTGTATAATACGATGCTGGGACTCCACCCCAGAGGGGGTGTCAGGTGATACAATAGACATATCACATCATCTGTATAATCCGATACTGGGACTCCGCCCCAGAGGGGGTGTCACGGGATATAATAGATATCACATCTGTATAATAATGCTGGGACTTCACCCCAGAGGGGGTGTCAGGTGATATAATAGGGTATAATACCATCCTGGGACTCCGCCCCAGAGGGGGTGTCAGGTGATACAATAACATGATATCACATCTGTATAATCCGATGCTGGGACTCCGCCCCAGAGGGGGTGTCAGGTGATACAATAGACATGATATCACATCTGTATTATCCGATGCTGGGACTCCGCCCCAGAGGGGGTGTAAAGTGATACAATAGACATGATATCACATCTGTATAATCCGATGCTGGGACTCCCGCCCCAGAGGGGGTGTCAGGTGATATAATAGATATGACATCATAAACCATAGCTGGGACTCCGCCCCAGAGGTGGTGTCAGGTGATACAATAGACATGATATCACATCTGTATTAATCCGATGCTGGGACTCCGCCCCAGAGGGGGTGTAAAGTGATACAATAGACATGATATCACATCTGTATAATCCGATGCTGGGACTCCGCCCCAGAGGGGGTGTCAGGTGATATAATAGACATGATATCACAACTGTAGCTGGGGGACTCCACCCCAGAGGGGGGTGTCAGGTGATACAATAGACAAGATATCACATCTGTATAATCCGATGCTGGGACTCCACCCCCAGAGGGGGTGTAAAGTGATACAATAGACATGATATCACATCTGTATAATCTGAAGCTGGGACTCCGCCCCAGAGGGGGTGTCAGGTGATATAATAGACATGATATCACATCTGTATAATCCGATGCTGGGACTCCGCCCCAGAGGGGGGTGTCAGGTGATATAGTAAATATCACATCTGTATATTCCAGCCCTGGGATTTCAGGCTTTGGCTGTGAGGATTGAATTGGTAATAATGTCTTGTCCCAGATAGTATATTATTTTCCAAGTTCTGAACTTCACATCCCTAACCCCCCTTCCACCCTCACCCCACCCACACCCCACCAGGATGGACTTGCTTCAGGATGTGTGCTGAATGTTAGCATTATATTATTAATATTCCTGCCAATCTTTTCTCTGCAGAGCTGGGACTCCACCCTGGAAGAGCTGGCCACATCCTATGCAGCAAAGTGCATCTGGGAACATAATGAGCAACGCGGACTCCGGGGGGAAAACCTCTTCCTGATGTCAGGCTCCAGGATGGATGTGGACATGGGATTGGCTGATTGGTATAATGAGCGAGACTTCTACAACTTCACTGCCGACACCTGCCAGGAGGGACAAATGTGTGGCCACTACACTCAGGTAATGGGGGGTCACGAGGCTCTGGGTGGGTTAGAATTGGCCCCCAGATGAGTGGTGATGGGGTTTCATCAACTACGGACATACATTGGGACATTGGGATCCATTATTCAGACAAATGTTATGCTTTGGTGTAAGAAATATATTATGGCCACCAGGCTATGATTTTGGCTATTGTATGGTCCTGATTTATCGATTCAGGTTCTGGGTTGGGTCAATGCTCATTGGTTCTATAACATTAAACACAGAAGTGGGATGATATTATAGATGGGTTGAGAGATGATAATGAAAATGTAGAAGGAATGGATCTCATAGCTAATTTAGAAATTCAGAAGTATTACAAATATGTAGCATAACCCCGTAGGATTGGAAAGGTGCCCAGGGTTCCCAATAGTTGCTTTGCCACCAGGCACATGGTCAGTCACTCTTCGGCTCAATAAACTGTCCAGGGGTGTTTTTCTGGTGTTGTTTTTGGTAACTTGGATAGGGTTGAGGAGTTGGGGTGGGATACTCTAAAAAGCACTTTGTACAAAGTGAAGACACTAGACTTCCTTCTGTAGAACCATAAGCAAAGTCCTTGTAAAAGTAGTCGGTGGACTTGGCTTTGTAGTAGGAGCACAGAGTCTTCCTCTTTGGAACAGTTTGAGCAGAGTCCCTTTACAGGGAATTAGATGGACTGAGCTCTTCAGGACACCAGCCGAGGTCCTCTTTACACATAGCTGGCTCTAATATCAGAGGGGTGGCAGCAGCCCTCAGTTCCTGGGATCTCTCACACAGGTCTGTACTCACTGTCCTCAGATGATGGTTGCCACCTAAAAAATCTTCCAGACACCTCTACTAGGGACTTCAGACTAGATCCTCTCAGATGACAGCCCCTCAGTCAGCTTCCAGAAATGTTCATCATCCAGGCCCCTCAGCCAGTCCAGCTGAGGCCTCACAAACAGCAAGTGCATGGCAGAGATGGCTAAGGGGGCAAACAGCCCCTCGTAGGCTGTGATCTTCTAAGGAAAAGGACCTGGAAGCTCTGTGTCAGAGTATTTATACAGACTCCCAACAGCCATCGGTGCTACCCTCCCAGGGATTGGTCATTGCTGTATAAATATTCATGCTGCCAATTTGCCTTGCTCCACCCCTATGTTCCAGAACAACCTACAGTTCCCAAGGAAGCAGAGCGAGCAATCAAACCTGCAACAAATGAAACGCTGAACAGAGCAGAATAATCAACTCCGCCACGCTGGATACAGTGAGCCAACACTAATCTCAGTACCTACCAAGGAGGGTGCTACAAATAACTTATTAATTCACTGCCAATAAACCTCTTGGTGGTCCTGGCATTGTGGGGAAGAGCCTTGGCTTTCAGGGCTGACCCCCTAGACAAGACTCCTGGGATCTTAGCATGGTGTTATCTTCGGGTGTATATGGAGGCAAGCCATGCTACTGTCTAGTTTTGGATGGACTAGAGAAGGGTTAAAGCTTCTCTCTGTGTCCCCGTCCCTCAATATTTGTTCTGGGGTCACTTCCTGTTGTTTCTGTGGGATAGAAGTCAGGGAAAGTCTCCCCAGAGGTACATAGCAAAAAAAAAAAAACCTTTAACAAATAGAGGGGGAATATCCTCAACAGGGGACACACACAGCAATAGGAACATGACAGAGGGTCCAGTCTTTCCTGATAGAGAGGCACTTTGAGGTTCATGTTTGGTTGAAGTACATTTCATTTGGATATACACAGAATGTCCCATCACCAATCAGGGGTTGCAGTGGCTTCACATTGGTGAGAGGAAGTCTTGGATGTGGGTTGTGACGGACCACCTGGCACCCTGATTGGGTGATTTCCAAGAGAACTGCTTCCTCACCACTGGGACACAGGACCAAGGTATTATAGCGGGCATTGTACCCAAGAACTAGATGGCACTAGCTTAGGCGCAAACACCTTTTATTGAACAGAAAACACAGGTTTGTATACTCTTCAGAAATGGGCGAAGTCCCCACATGAACAATAAAAACTCATATTACACATTGGGATAAACACCCCACACCGATTAAGTAACGAGCTGAAGCTGACACCAGGCTAATCCCATCATATAGGAGCCTCCAGGAAGACCAGCCAACAGACAATAGGTGACTCAATTAACAAAACAACTGTAAACACATCACACCTTAAACCGATTACAGCACAAGACCACCGCATCGGCTTGTTCTGAGCTGATTATATTAACATCTGCTCTGAGTCTAGGAAGGAGGGGGGGTTGAAGCGGTCAATGTTGGTTTGGGTACAGAGACCCCAAATCTGTATCCCGGTCCTCCAGTTCTCAGTCTGTGTGTTTCGGGGAGACATGACCTGAATCCGAAGTAAACTACTCCAAAGGCACAAATCTCCCAAAGAATGGAGCCCCTCAGAGGCCAGGGCCCATGGTCAGTAGGCAAGAGGGCTAGCCTGCAGTTCCCTCCTAAAGACCCCGTCCCGGTTGGGTCTGTCACAAGGGTCATCCATCTTCCAGTGCTTTTCCAATCATCAATTACATTGAATGAGGGGTGTCTGGGATTAGTGTGGCCCCTGTTCCAGGGTTATGTCCAACAGCCAATCAGGTGACACAATCCTTGTTCAATCTCCTTCAGACTTCTTAACTGCCTCCCGCCCACCATATAAGGTAATGATGGACGCAAGGCGGTTCTCTCGTTCTGGGAGGAGTCATATGACATCCTCCCACTCTAACCGCGCGTGCGTGGCTCCGGGGGCGCGCAGAGCAGCGATCGGTAGTGCGTTGTGTCCCTCAGACACAGCGGATCACCAGTCCATGGAAAGAGCCGAAGACGTTGTCTCGGTCATGTGATCAGCTGTGTCCAATCACAGCGATCGCATGTAAATAAGGAAATGCTCGTTATCGGCCGTCCTCTACTCACGAACCGTCACGCTGACAGAGGAGAGGAGAGGAGAGCTGGTAATTGGCATTCCTCAGAGGGGACATCTACACTGATCAGTGTGCCCTGATGATCAGTGTAGCCCCATCAATGCCACCTGTCAGTGCTCATCAGTGCCACATCAATGCTACATATCAGTGCCCATCTGAGCTGCCTCTCAGTGCCACCAGTGCCATCAGTGCCAGTCAGTGCTGCCTATCAGTGCCAGTCATATCATGCCAGAGTGCTGCCTTTCAGTGCCACCTACCAGTGCCTCCTCATCAGTGCCGCCTATCAATGCCAGTCAGTGCCACCTATCAGTGCCAGTCAGTGCTGCCTATCAGTGCCCATCAGTGCTGCCTATCAGTGCCTATCAGTGCCATATATGAGTGCTGCCTTTCAGTGCCACCTACCAGTGCCTCCTCATCAGTGCCGCCTATCAGTGCCCATCACTGCAGCCTCATTAGCGCACATCAGTGAAGGAGAAAATCACTTATTTACAAAATTTTACAGAAATATAATAGAAACTAAGAAAAAACTTTTTTTTTCAAAATTTTCAGTTGTTTTTGTTTTTTTAGCAAAAAATAAAAAACCCCGAGGTGACTAAATAACACCAAAAGAAATCTTTATCTGTCTCAAAAAAAAATGATAAAAATTTCATTTGGGTACAGTGCTGCATGACCGCGCAATTGTCATTCAAAGTGTGACAGCGCTGAAAGCTGGAAATTGGCCTGGGCAGGAAGGGGTTAATGATGAGATGTCATCCAATATAGCCGCCATCTGTATGAATGACGTGTGTGTGCAGATCTGCGGCTCTGTGGCCTCAACATGCATGTGTTTCCTGTGTCACCCGTTACTTGAACCCTTTGGTGGTGTCACCCATTAGAATTCCTCTACTTGTTCACAGGTGGTCTGGGCTGAGACACAACGGGTCGGATGTGGAGAACAATTCTGTGAGAAGATGGAGGGGTTTGAACATGCCAACATGCATTTCCTGGTCTGTAACTACGAACCTCCGTAAGTCAGCAACCAATCGGCAGTCTTTGATTTGTCACATGCTGGGAAATGCCTTTAGCTGACACCTTTCTTATAAAGACAATGACACCGATAACTCCTTTAGGGTTCCTTGGGGTTAGGTTTGTAGTGTTGGGGTTCCTAGGTTTAGAGGGTTCCTGGCATTAGGTTAGTGTTGGGGTTCCTAGGTGTAGGGTTCCTGGGGTTAGGTGTAGTGTTGGGGTTCCTAGGTGTAGGGTTCCTAGAGTTAGGTTTAGAGTTGGGGTTCCTAGGTGTAGGGTTCCTGGGGTTAGGTGTAGTGTTGGGGTTCCTAGGTTTAGGGTTCCTAGAGTTAGGTTTAGTGTTGGGGTTCTTGGTGTAGGGTTCCTGGGGTTAGGTGTAGTGTTGGGGTTCCTAGGTGTAGGGTTTCTGGGGTTATGTTTAGTGTTGGGGTTCCTAGGTTTAGGGTTCCTGGGGTTAGTGTGGGGTTCCTAGGGTGTTGGGGTGTTCCTAGGTGTAGGGTTCCTGGGGTTAGGTTTAGTGTTGGGGTTCCTAGGTGTAGGGTTCCTGGGGTTAGGTGTAGTGTTGGGGTTCCTAGGTTTAGGGTTCCTTGGGTTTAGGTTTAGTGTTGGGGTTGGGTTTTGGTGTAGTTCCTGGGTTAGGGTTTCCTGGGTTTAGGGTTCCTGGGGTTAGGTAGGTTCCTGGGGTTAGTGTTGGGGTTCCTAGGTTTAGGGTTCCTGGGGTTAGGTGTAGTGTTGGGGTTCCTAGGTGTAGGGTTCCTGGGGTTAGGTTTTAGTGTTGGGGTTCCTGGTGTAGGGTTCCTGGGGTTAGGTGTAGTGTTGGGGTTCCTAGGTGTAGGGTTTCTGGGGTTAGGTTTAGTGTTGGGTTCCTAGGTGTAGGGTTTTCTGGGGTTAGGTTTAGTGTTGGGGTTCCTAGGTGTAGGGTTCCTGGGGGTTAGGTTTAGTGTTGGGGGGGTTCCTAGGTTGTAGGGTTTCTGGGGTTAGGTGTAGTGTTGGGGTTCCTAAGTGTAGGGTTTCTGGGGTTAGGTGTAGTGTTGGGGTTCCTAAGTGTAGGGTTTCTGGGGTTAGGTGTAGTGTTGGGGTTCCTAGGTGTAGGGTTTCTGGGGTTAGGTTTAGTGTTGGGGTTCCTAGGTGTAGGGTTCCTGGGGTTATGTTTAGTGTTGGGGTTCCTAGGTAGGGGTTTCTGGGTAGGTGTAGGGTTTCTGGGGTTAGGTGTAGTGTTGGGGTTCCTAGGTGTAGGGTTTCTGGGGTTAGGTGTAGTGTTGGGGTTCCTAAGTGTAGGGTTTCTGGGGTTAGGTGTAGTGTTGGGGTTCCTAGGTGTAGGGTTCCTGGGGTTAGGTTTAGTGTTGGGGTTCCTAGGTGTAGGGTTCCTGGGGTTAGGTGTAGTGTTGGGGTTCCTAGGTGTAGGGTTCCTGGGGTTAGGTTTAGTGTTGGGGTTCCTAGGTGTAGGGTTTCTGGGGTTAGGTGTAGTGTTGGGGTTCCTAGGTGTAGGGTTTCTGGGGTTAGGTGTAGTGTTGGGGTTCCTAGGTGTAGGGTTTCTGGGGTTAGGTGTAGTGTTGGGGTTCCTAGGTGTAGGGTTCCTGGGGTTAGGTGTAGTGTTGGGGTTCCTAGGTGTAGGGTTTCTGGGGTTAGGTGTAGTGTTGGGGTTCCTAAGTGTAGGGTTTCTGGGGTTAGGTGTAGTGTTGGGGTTCCTAAGTGTAGGGTTTCTGGGGTTAGGTGTAGTGTTGGGGTTCCTAAGTGTAGGTTTTCTGGGGTTAGGTTTAGTGTTGGGGTTCCTAGGTGTAGGGTTCCTGGGGTTAGGTTTAGTGTTGGGGTTCCTAGGTGTAGGTTGGGGTTCCTAGGTGTAGGGTTGGGGTTAGGTGTAGTGTTGGGGTTCCTAGGTGTAGGGTTTCTGGGGTTAGGTGTAGTGTTGGGGTTCCTAGGTGTAGGGTTCCTGGGGTTAGGTGTAGTGTTGGGGTTCCTAGGTGTAGGGTTTTCTGGGGTTAGGTGTAGTGTTGGGGTTCCTAAGGGTTTCTGTAGGGTTTGGGGTTCTAGGTGTAGGGTTAGGTGTAGTGTTGGGGTTCCTAAGTGTAGGGTTTCTGGGGTTAGGTTTAGTGTTGGGGTTCCTAGGTGTAGGGTTTCTGGGGTTAGGTGTAGTGTTGGGGTTCCTAGGTGTAGGGTTTCTGGGGGGTGTTAGGTGTAGTGTTGGGGTTCCTAGGTGTAGGGTTTCTGGGGTTAGGTTTAGTGTTGGGGTTCCTAGGTGTAGGGTTTCTGGGGTTAGGTGTAGTGTTGGGGTTCCTAGGTGTAGGGTTTCTGGGGTTAGGTTTTGTGTTGGGGGGTCCTAGGTGTAGGGTTCCTGGGGTTAGGTTTAGTGTTGGGGTTCCTAGGTGTAGGGTTTCCTGGGGTTAGGTGTAGTGTTGGGGTTCCTAAGTGTAGGGTTTCTGGGGTTAGGTGTAGTGTTGGGGTTCCTAAGTGTAGGGTTTCTGGGGTTAGGTGTAGTGTTGGGGTTCCTAAGTGTAGGGTTTCTGGGGTTAGGTTTAGTGTTGGGGTCCTAGGTGTAGGGTTCATGGGGTTAGGTTTAGTGTTGGGGTTCCTAGGTGTAGGGTTTCTGGGGTTAGGTGTAGTGTTGGGGTTCCTAGGTGTAGGGTTTCTGGGGTTAGGTGTAGTGTTGGGGTTCCTAAGTGTAGGGTTTCTGGGGTTAGGTGTAGTGTTGGGGTTCCTAGGTGTTAGGGTTCCTTGGGTTAGGTTTAGTGTTGGGGTTCTTGGTGTAGGGTTCCTGGGGTTAGGTGTAGTGTTGGGGTTCCTAGGTTAGGGTTCCTGGGGTTAGGTGTAGTGTTGGGGTTCCTAGGTGTAGGGTTCCTGGGGTTAGGTTTAGTGTTGGGGTTCCTGGTGTAGGGTTCCTGGGGTTAGGTGTAGTGTTGGGGTTCCTAGGTAGGGTTTCTGGGGTTAGGTTGGGGTTCCTAGGGGTTAGGTTAGTGTAGTGTTGGGGTTCCTAGGTGTAGGGTTTCTGGGGTTAGGTGTAGTGTTGGGTTCCTAGGTGTAGGGTTTCTGGGGTTAGGTGTAGTGTTGGGGTTCCTAGGTGTAGGGTTCCTGGGGTTAGGTTTAGTGTTGGGGTTCCTAGGTGTAGGGTTTCTGGGGTTAGGTGTAGTGTTGGGGTTCCTAGGTGTAGGGTGTAGGGTTTTGGGGTGGGGTTAGGTGTAGTGTTGGGGTTCCTAGGTGTAGGGTTTCTGGGGTTAGGTTTAGTGTTGGGGTTCCTAGGTGTTCCTAGGTGTAGGTTGGGGTTTCTGGGGGTTAGGTGTAGTGTTGGGGTTCCTAGGTGTAGGGTTTCTGGGGTTAGGTTTAGTGTTGGGGTTCCTAGGTGTAGGGTTTCTGGGGTTAGGTGTAGTGTTGGGGTTCCTAAGTGTAGGGTTTCTGGGGTTAGGTGTAGTGTTGGGGTTCCTAAGTGTAGGGTTTTCTGGGGTTAGGTTTAGTGTTGGGGTTCCTAGGTGTAGGGTTTCTGGGGTTAGGTTTAGTGTTGGGGTTCCTAGGTGTAGGGTTTCTGGGGTTAGGTTTAGTGTTGGGGTTCCTAGGTGTAGGGTTTCTGGGGTTAGGTTTAGTGTTGGGGTTCCTAGGTTCCTGTAGGGTTTCCTATGGGGGTTAGGTGTAGTGTTGGGGTTCCTAGGTGTAGGGTTTCTGGGGTTAGGTGTAGTGTTGGGGTTCCTAGGTGTAGGGTTTCTGGGGTTAGGTGTAGTGTTGGGGTTCCTAGGTTTAGGTAGTTCCTAGGTGGGTTTTCTGGGGTTAGGTTTAGTGTTGGGGTTCTTGGTGTAGGGTTCCTGGGGTTAGGTGTAGTGTTGGGGTTCCTAGGTTTAGGGTTCCTGGGGTTAGGTGTAGTGTTGGGGTTCCTAGGTGTAGGGTTCCTGGGGTTAGGTGTAGTGTTGGGGTTCCTAGGTGTAGGGTTTCTGGGGTTAGGTGTAGTGTTGGGGTTCCTAGGTGTAGGGTTCCTGGGGTTAGGTGTAGTGTTGGGGTTCCTAGGTGTAGGGTTTCTGGGGTTAGGTGTAGTGTTTTCTGGGGTTCCTAAGTGTAGGGTTTCTGGGGTTAGGTTTAGTGTTGGGGTTCCTAGGTGTAGGGTTCCTGGGGTTAGGTGTAGTGTTGGGGTTCCTAGGTGTAGGGTTTCTGGGGTTAGGTGTAGTGTTGGGGTTCCTAGGTGTAGGGTTCCTGGGGTTAGGTTTTCCTAGTGTTGGGGTTCTTGGTGTAGGTTGTTCCTGGGGTTAGGTGTAGTGTTGGGGTTCCTAGGTGTAGGGTTCCTGGGGTTAGGTTTAGTGTTGGGGTTCCTAGGTGTAGGGTTTCTGGGGTTAGGTGTAGTGTTGGGGTTCCTAGGTGTAGGGTTTCTGGGGTTAGGTGTAGTGTTGGGGTTCCTAGGTGTAGGGTTTCTGGGGTTAGGTGTAGTGTTGGGGTTCCTAGGTGTAGGGTTTCTGGGGTTAGGTGTAGTGTTGGGGTTCCTAGGTGTAGGGTTTCTGGGGTTAGTGTAGTGTTGGGGTTCCTAGGTGTAGGGTTCCTGGGGTTAGGTGTAGTGTTGGGGTTCCTAGGTGTAGGGTTTCCTGGGTTAGGTGTAGTGTAGTGTTGGGGTTCCTAGGTGTAGGGTTTCCTGGGGTTAGGTGTAGTGTTGGGGTTCCTAGGTGTAGGGTTTCTGGGGTTAGGTGTAGTGTTGGGGTTCCTAGGTGTAGGGTTTCTGGGGTTAGGTGTAGTGTTGGGGTTCCTAAGTGTAGGGTTTCTGGGGGTTAGTGTTTTGTTCCTTGGGGTTCTGGGTGTAGGTTTTCCTGGGGTTTTCTGGGGTTAGGTGTAGTGTTGGGGTTCCTAGGTGTAGGGTTCCTAGGTGGGGGTTAGGTGTAGTGTTGGGGTTCCTAGGTGTAGGGTTCTGGGGTTAGGTTGTAGTGTTGGGGTTCCTAGGTGTAGGGTTCCTCTGGGGTTAGGTGTAGTGTTGGGGTTCCTAGGTGTAGGGTTTCTGGGGTAGGTTTAGTGTTGGGGTTCCTAGGTGTAGGGTTTCTGGGGTTAGGTGTAGTGTTGGGGTTCTAGGTGGGGTGTAGGGTTTCTGGGGTTAGGTGTAGTGTTGGGGTTCCTAGGTGTAGGGTTTCTGGGGTTAGGTGTAGTGTTGGGGGTTCCTAGGTGTAGGGTTTCTGGGGTTAGGTTTAGTGTTGGGGTTCCTAGGTGTTCCTAGGTGGGTTTCTGGGGTTAGGTGTAGTGTTGGGGTTCCTAGGTGTAGGGTTTCTGGGGTTAGGTGTAGTGTTGGGGTTCCTAGGTGTAGGGTTTCTGGGGTTAGGTGTAGTGTTGGGGTTCCTAGGTGTAGGGTTCCTGGGGTTAGGTTTAGTGTTGGGGTTCCTAGGTGAGCTGGGGGTGCAGGGGAGCTGGGGGTGGGGCAGGAAGCATCTGTGTTTCTGGGTGAGGGTGGAGGAATCATCTGTGCTGTCTGATGGTATATGGAGCAGGTGGGCTATGGATGGGTTTGATGAGCTGTGACCGGTGGGAGGGGGGGGTTCTGAGCTGAGGGCATCTTTACTGTGAATTATCCTGCAGGGGGCATCTATGCTCTAAAGTAAGGGGTACCTGTGGTGTGGGGGAGCTATGCTCTGATGCTGGGGGTGCAGGGGGAGCTATGCTCTGATGTAAGGGGTACCTGTGGTGTGCTGGGGGTGCAGGGGGAGCTATGCTCTGATGTAAGGGGTACCTGTGGTGTGCTGGGGGTGCAGGGGGAGCTATGCTCTGATGTAAGGGGTACCTGTGGTGTGCTGGGGGGGGTACCTGCAGGGGGGGGGCAGCTATGCTCTGATGTAAGGGGTACCTGTGGTGTGCTGGGGGTGCAGGGGAGCTATGCTCTGATGTAAGGGGTACCTGTGGTGTGCTGGGGGTGCAGGGGGCAGCTATGCTCTGATGTAAGGGGTACCTGTGTGTGCTGAGAGGTGCAGGGGGCAGCTCAGCTGTGCCACAAATGTTCTGCACCCCTCCCCCCCGCCCCGTCAGTGTGCGTCTCCTCCTGGCCCAAGTCTATAAATGAATCCCCGGAGAAGCTCATGAATGTTCAGCTGGAGAAAGCTGGCCGGGAACACAATATTACGTCTGGGGGGCCGGATCTGGCCGGGAACACAATGTTACGTCTGGGGGGCCGGATCTGGCCGGGAACACAATATTACGTCTGGGGGGCCGGATCTGGCCGGGAACACAATATTACGTCGTGGGGGGCCGGATCTGGCCGGGAACACAATGTTACGTCTGGGGGGCCGGATCCGGTTTTATTGCTGTGACTCCGGGAGGGAAGTAAATGACAATTTTTCCAGGCTGGATCCTCCGCTGTTGGGAATGATACAATTCAGGATCCCAAGGAGGAGAATCACAGGCAGGAAAGTCACTTGTGATTAATGAAATGTATGTGAGCTGTGAGGAGAGACATGGAAAACACTCACACTGGTCCCTGGGTGAGAAACATCTGCTGGAAGCTGCCGGCTTTTCTGGGAACAAACCCCAACCGTGTCCTCCCCGTCCTATTACTAATATCGGCAACAAATGCCGGAGGACAACCAATCGGCAGCCAGGAACACAGCATTGTACCATCAACGTACGAGTCGGGTGAGATGTGACGGGACCGGCAGAAGGATGGGATTGTAGATCCGGTAGAAGGATGTGATTGTAGATCCGGTAGAAGGATGTGATTGTAGATCCGGCAGAAGGATGGGATTATAGATCCGGCAAAAGGATGCGATTGTAGATCCAGTAGAAGGATGGGATTGTAGATCCGGCAAAAGGATGCGATTGTAGATCCAGTAGAAGTAGATGGGATTGTAGATCCGGCAAAAGGATGCGATTGTAGATCCAGTAGAAGGATGTGATTGTAGATCCGGTAGAAAGATGTGATTGTAGATCCGGTAGAAGGATAGGTAGAAGGATGCGATTGTAGATCCGGTAGAAGGATGGGATTGTAGATCCAATAGAAGGATGGGATTGTCGATCCGGTAGAAGGATGCGATTGTAGATCCGGCAGAAGGATGGGATTGTAGATCCGGTAGAAGGATGGGATTGTAGATCCGGCAGAAGGATGGGATTGTAGATCCAGCAAAAGGATGGGATTGTAGATCCGGCAAAAGGATGGGATTGTAGATCCGGCAGAAGGATGGGATTGTAGATCCGGCAGAAGGATGGGATTGTAGATCCGGCAGAAGGATGGGATTGTAGATCCAGTAGAAGGATGGGATTGTAGATCCGGGTTCATTCTGTGTCATTAGAGAATCATTATTCATCAGTCAGAGACAAATGTCCACCAATCAGCATTTGTTTAGGTCAGAGCAGCTTCTAGGCTGGAGGTGACACCGAGGTGCCGTCCTGGAGACACGGATCTCTCCCCTTCCTGAACCTCAGGCGAATCCTCGACATTTCGGGGACAAGGGGCGGGGAGACGGCCCCACACAACGTCTGCCAACCATTTCTAGCTACAGATCAGAGGAATCCATTTCATAGGGAGCTAAAATATTAGTTGCAGAGAGATGGAAATCCTTCCTTCTGATTGGACACACTTTAGGCTCCACCTACACTGTATTTGTATTGTATGCAGAATCCCAGAGAAACGCACAAAGCGGTAATATGGCGCCTGATTGCGACAACGAAACAATGATTGGTCACCATTGGACTGATGAGCTGGAGTGGGAAATCCTATCCCTGACCCGGCGATCCATCTCTTCCCGCCCATTCAGCTCTGGGCACTTCAGAACATAGAACGTCCTGTGGGCGGGTACAGGAACACCCCCCAGGGTTGATTGGTCAAGGTCTAAAGTCCCGCCCACATACATTATTTCAATACATTGAGGACCCTGAGATATGGGCGGGGTGATTGGTACGGAGCCGGTTCCATATGATTGGCCAATCGCGGACTTTCTTCTGACTTTCACCAGAACTGGGGATACGTTTTATTTCATAGTGAAGAGCCAATCGTGTGTCTTCTTGTCTTTCTTGTCATTCATTTCCTTTGTACATAATGTAGGCTCCGCCCACTCGGGATATTAACCATTTGCTGCCCACCTTATGGCCGAATGGCGGCCGGCAAATGTCATCAGCGTTCCGGGTGGACGCCATATGACGTCCTCCCGCACATGCGCAGATCGCGCTCCTGCAGAGCCGCTCCGGTCATGTACCTCGGACACCGACCGATGACAGATCTGAGTATCAGCCCCCATTGCCGGTACCATGTGACCTGCTGTGACCAATTACAGCAGGTCACATGACAGTTGTATACAATGGATGGCTTCATTCATGCACATGTCATGTGATTAGCTGTGGTCAAATCACAGCTAAGTACAAAAAAAAACAAACAAACCCTGATTGGATGGATGTCATTCAGTAAATGTTTGCTGATAGTAAAGTCATTCTTTGTTATAAGTAAATTGTGTAAAAAAAAAAAAAAAAACTACTGATGACTTCCCCAAAGTAGTACAATGTTTACTATGGTACTATTGTATGGTTACTATGGTAATATACTACTTTGGCCATAGTGAAATATGAAAAAAAAATCTTAAAAAAAAAGAAAAAAAATTTAATAAAAAATAATAAAAATAAATAAATAAATAAATAAATAAATATTTTCACACTGTCACCAGTCAGTGTCCCTGATCACCGCCATGCCAGTTATATGATGACGCTGCACTGCACTGGGGACAGGATGGAAAAACAAAAATATAATGACTAAGTTTTTTCATTTTCCGAAAAATTATGACAAAAAAAATACAACTTCAAAAAACTCGCCATGCCTCTTATGAAGTACGTCGGACTGTCTACTCTGCAAAAAGGGGTCATGTGGGGGATATCTGTACCGTCCTGACATTTGGGGGATATCTGTCCCGTCCTGACATTTGGGGGATATCTGTACCGTCCTGACATTTGGGGGATATCTGTACCGTCCTGACATTTGGGGGATATCTGTCCCGTCCTGACATTTGGGGGATATCTGTACCGTCCTGACATTTGGGGGATATCTGTACCGTCCTGACATTTGGGGGATATGTACCGTCCTGTATTTGGGGGATGTCCTCCTGACATTTGGGGGATATCTGTACCGTCCTGACATTTGGGGATATCTGTACCGTCCTGACATTTGGGGGATATCTGTACCGTCCTGACATTTGGGGGATATCTGTACCGTCCTGACATTTGGGGGATATCTGTACCGTCCTGACATTTGGGGGATATCTGTACCGTCCTGACATTTGGGGGATATCTGTACCGTCCTGACATTTGGGGGGATATCTGTACCGTCCTGACATTTGGGGGATATCTGTACCGTCCTGACATTTGGGGATTTGTACCGTTCCTTCCTGACATTTGGGTGGATTTGTACCATCCTGACATTTGGGGGATACTGTACCTCCTGACATTTGGGGGGATATCTGTACCGTCCCTGACATTTGGGGATATCATGCAGAATCCCAGAGAAACGTACTGTCCTGACATTTGGGGATATTGTACCTCCTGACATTTGGGGGATATCTGTACCGTCCTGACATTTGGGGGATATCTGTACCGTCCTGACATTTGGGGGATATCTGTACTGTCCTGACATTTGGGGGATATCTGTACCGTCCTGACATTGGGGATATCTGTACCGTTCCTGACATTTGGGGGATATCTGTACCGTCCTGACATTTGGGGGATATCTGTACCGTCCTGACATTTGGGGGATATCTGTACCGTCCTGACATTTGAGGGATATCTGTACTGTCCCGTCCTGACATTTGGGGGGATATCTGTACCGTCCTGTCATTTGGGGGATATCTGTACCGTCCTGACATTTGAGGGGATATCTGTACCGTCCTGACATTTGGGGGATATCTGTACCGTCCTGACATTTGGGGGATATCTGTACCGTCCTGACATTTGGGGGATATCTGTACCGTCTGACATTTGGGGGATATCTGTACCGTTCCTGACATTTGGGGGATATCTGTCCTGTCCTGACATTTGGGGGATATCTGTACCGTCCTGACATTTGGGGGGATATCTGTACCGTCCTGACATTTGGGGGATATCTGTACCGTCCTGACATTTGGGGGATATCTGTACCGTCCTGACATTTGGGGGATATCTGTACCGTCCTGACATTTGGGGGATATCTGTACCGTCCTGACATTTGGGGGATATCTGTACCGTTCTGACATTTGGGGGATATCTGTACCGTCCTGACATTTGGGGGATATCTGTACCGTTTCCTGACATTTGGGGGATATCTGTCCTGTCCTGACATTTGGGGATATCTGTACCTGTCCTGACATTTGGGGGATATCTGTACTGTCCTGACATTTGGGGGGGATATCTGTACCGTCCTGACATTTGGGGGGATATCTGTACCGTCCTGACATTTGGGGGATATCTGTACCGTCCTGACATTTGGGGGATATCTGTACCGTCCTGACATTTGGGGGATTCTGTACCGTCCTGACATTTGGGGGATATCTGTACTGTCCTGACATTTGGGGGATATCTGTACCGTCCTGACATTTGGGGGATATCTGTACCGTCCTGACATTTGGGGGATATCTGTACCGTTCCTGACATTTGGGGGATATCTGTACCGTCCTGACATTTGGGGGATATCTCTGTAACCGTCCTGACATTTGGGGGATATCTGTACCTGTTTGACATTTGGGGATATCTGTACTGTCCTGACATTTGGGGGGATATCTGTACCGTCCTGACATTTGGGGGTTATATCTGTACCGTCTGACATTTGGGGGATATCTGTACTGTCCTGACATTTGGGGGATATCTGTACCGTCCTGACATTGGGGGGGATATCTGTACCGTCCTGACATTTGGGGGATATCTGTACCGTCCTGACATTTGGGGGATATCTGTACCGTCCTGACATTTGGGGGATATCTGTACCTCCTGACATTTGGGGGATATCTGTTGTACCATTTGGGGGATATCCCAGTCCTGACATTTGGGGGATATCTGTACTGTCCTGACATTTGGGGGATATCTGTCCGTCCTGACATTTGGGGGATATCCTTACTGTCCTGACATTTGGGGGATATCTGTACCGTCCTGACATTTGGGGGATATATCTGTACTGTCCTGACATTTGGGGGATATCTGTACCGTCCTGACATTTGGGGGATATCTGTACCGTCCTGACATTTGGGGGATATCTGTACCGTCCTGACATTTGGGGGATATCTTTACCGTCCTGACATTTGGGGGGATATCTGTACCGTCCTGACATTTGGGGGATATCTGTACCGTCCTGACATTTGGGGGATATCTGTACCGTCCTGTCATTTGGGGGATATCTGTACCGTCCTGACATTTGGGGGATATCTGTACCGTCATTTGGGGGATATCTGTACCGTCCTGACATTTGGGGGATATCTGTACCGTCCTGACATTTGGGGGATATCTGTACCGTCCTGACATTTGGGGGATATCTGTACCGTCCTGACATTTGGGGGATATCTGTACCGTCCTGACATTTGGGGGATATCTGTACTGTCCTGACATTTGGGGGATATCTGTCCGTCCTGACATTTGGGGGGATATCTGTACCGTCCTGACATTTGGGGGAATATCTGTACCGTCCTGACATTTGGGGGATATCTGTACCGTCCTGACATTTGGGGGATATCTGTACCGTTCTGACATTTGGGGGATATCTGTACCGTCCTGACATTTGGGGGATATCTGTTACCGTCCTGACATTTGGGGATATCTGTACCGTCCTGACATTTGGGGGATATCTGTACCTGTCCTGACATTTGGGGGATTTGGGGATATCTGTACCGTTCTGACATTTGGGGGATATCTGTACCGTTCTGTACATTTGTATCTGTACCGTCCTGACATTTGGGGGATATCTGTACCGTCCTGACATTTGGGGATATCTGTCCCGTCCTGACATTTGGGGGATATCTGTCCCGTCCTGACATTTGGGGGGATATCTGTACCGTCCTGACATTTGGGGGATAATCTGTACCGTTCCTGACATTTGGGGGATATCTGTACCGTCCTGACATTTGGGGATATCTCTGTACCTGTCCTGACATTGGGGGATATCTGTACCGTCCTGACATTTGGGGGATATCTGTACCGTCCTGACATTTGGGGATATCTGTACCGTCCTGACATTTGGGGGATATCTGTACCGTCCTGACATTTGGGGGATATCTGTACCGTCCTGACATTTGGGGGATATCTGTACCGTTCTGACATTTGGGGGATATCTGTACCGTCCTGACATTTGGGGATATCTGTCCTGTCATTTGGGGGATATCTGTACTGTCCTGACATTTGGGGGATATCTGTACTGTCCTGACATTTGGGGGATATCTGTACTGTCCTGACATTTGGGGGATATCTCTACCGTCCTGACATTTGGGGGATATCTGTACCGTCCTGACATTTGGGGGATATCTGGTCCTGACATTTGGGGGGATATCTGTACCGTTCTGACATTTGGGGGATATCTGTACCGTCCGACATTTGGGGGATATCTGTACCGTCCTGACATTTGGGGGATATCTGTCCTGTCATTTGGGGATATCTGTACTGTCCTGACATTTGGGGGATATCTGTACCGTCCTGACATTTGGGGGATATCTGTACCGTCCTGACATTTGGGGGATATCTGTACCGTTCCTGACATTTGGGGGATATCTGTACCGTCCTGACATTTGGGGGATATCTGTCCTGTCATTTGGGGGATATCTGTACCGTATGAACATTGGGGGGATATTTCTGTACCGTCCTGACATTTGGGGGGATATCTGTACCGTCCTGACATTTGGGGGGATATATACTCCTGTTTGGGGATACCTGTCCTGACCTGACATTTGGGGGATATCTGTACCGTCCTGACATTTGGGGGATATCTGTACCGTCCTGACATTTGGGGGATATCTGTACCGTCCTGACATTTGGGGGATATCTGTACCGTTCTGACATTTGGGGGATATCTGTACCCTTGTCCTGACATTTGGGGGATATCTGTACCGTCCTGACATTTGGGGGATATCTGTCCTGTCACATTTGGGGATATCTGTACTGTCCTGACATTTGGGGGGATATCTGTACCGTCCTGACATTTGGGGGATATCTGTACCGTCCTGACATTTGGGGGATATCTGTACCGTCCTGACATTTGGGGGATATCTGTACCGTCCTGACATTTGGGGGATATCTGTACCGTCCTGACATTTGGGGGATATCTGTACCGTCCTGATATCTGTACCGTCCTGACATTTGGGGGATATCTGTACCGTCCTGACATTTGGGGGATATCTGTACCGTCCTTACATTTGGGGAGATACTGACTGTATCCGTCCTGACATTTGGGGGATCTCTGTACCGTCCTGACATTTGGGGGATATCTGTACCACGTCCTGACATTTGGGGGATATCTGTACCTGTCTGTACCGTCTGACATTTGGGGGATTTGGGGGGGATATCTGTACTGTCCTGACATTTGGGGGATCTCTGTACCGTCCTGACATTTGGGGGATATCTGTACCGTCCTGACATTTGGGGGATATCTGTACCGTCCTGACATTCTTGGACCTCAGGAAATGAGATTGGCTGTCAGTACTTCAGGATTGATCAATAATCAGATCTATAACCATAGTTTGTGAACTCTATAACTTCCCTACAGATAAATAATACATCCTAATTTGGGTTATTTCCCCCAAAGACATGGAGCAGAATACATCTCGGCCTAAATTTATGAAGAACAATTATTTATTTGCAAACTTTTATAACAGAAACAAAGAAAAATGTGTTTTTTTCAAAATTTTGGTTTTTTTTGTTAATTTAGCAAAAAATAAAAAAAAACCCAGAGATGATTAAATACCACCAAAAGAAAGCTCTAGTTGTGTGAAGAAAATGATAAAATTTTAGTTTGGGTACAATGTTGTATGACCGCGCAATTGTCATTCAAGGTGTGAGAGCGCTGAAACCTGAAAACTGGCCTGGGGGGGAAGGGGTAAAAATTGCTGGGGGGGGGGGGGGGTGGGGGGGTGGGGGGGGGGGGGGGTGGGGGTGGGGGGGGGTGGGGGGGGGGGGGGGGGGGGGGGGGGGGGGGGGGGGGGGGGGGGGGGTGGGGTGTGGGGGGGGTTGGGGGGGGGGGGGGGGGGGGTGGGTGGGGGGGGGGGGGGGGGTGTGGGGGGGGGGGGTGTGTGGGGTGTGGGGGGGGTGTGGGGGGGGTGGGGGGGGGGGGGTGGGGGGGGGGGGGGGTGTGGGTGGGGGGGGGGGGGGGGTGGTGTTGGGGGGGTGGGGGGGGGGGTGTGTGTGGTGGGGGGTGGGGGTGTGGGGGTGGGGGTGGGGGGGTGGGGGGGGTGGGTGGGGGGGGGGGGGGTGGGGGGGGGTGTGGGGTGGGGGGGGGTGTGTGTGGGTGGGGGGGGGGGGGGGTGGGGGTGGTGTGGGGGTGTATGGTGGAGGGGGGTGTGGGGGGGGGGGGGTGTGTGGGGGGGTGGGGGGGGGGGGGTGGGTGGGGGGGTGGTGGGGGGGGTGGGGGGGTGTGGTTGTGGAGGAGGGGTGGGGGGGGTGTGGTGGGTGGGGGGGGGTTGGGGGGGGGGGGGGGGGGGGGGGGGGGGGGGGGTGGGGGGGGGTGGGAAGGTGATCTGTTCCTTTTGTCTGGTCAGGGTGTCCTAAGCTGGGTTTTTTATTTTCTTCCCCTTCTTCTAGGAGAAGCTTCCAGAATATAGGGTGAGGAGAATCAAATGACCAGTATGAATACTGATCATGTCCCAGCCAATCCCTGGAAGGAGGCATCCAGAAGGTGGCTGGGGAGGTGATAAACGTATGGGAAGCCTTTCCGGAGTGTTCCTCTGCAGGAAGGGTTCCACTTCTCCTGGGATATTTAAATGCTGGAGGGCATCATCCTGGAGTCCTGGTCTGGAGAAGGATCTTTTGTCTCCTTCGCTGAGGATCTTGTGGATGATGGGTGGCAGACAGCTCTGGGACATTGTGAGTGAAGACCTTGGTGTGGACTTTGGGTGTGAGAGTGCCAGAGGATGCTATATGGACCAGGCCTGATCCTAAGGAGTCCTAGATAAAGTGGCCATTCCCTGTTACTTCCAGGAGAAGTGATTAGAGAGAAGCTTTCCTCCGGTTCTCCCCGCCATCATTTGGAGTAGCCTGATCCCTGAACCTGGTGCCTGGTGGCCTCTGTACTGGTCAGAGGGTCCGGGACATATTGTCAGAGGCCCCTTGTGGGGGAGGGGGGCGCTACATAAAGAAAAGCCATAGAAAGATTCCCCAGCTAGGCAGCCCAAAATATTCACCATCTTGGGGTGCAAAGTGAAGTTTTTATTTCATTTATTGGGGAACACAGGAGTCATGGAGGACACTGAGGGGACAGGGACAAGGTAAGTTATCATGAGAACCCCAACTTCCCAATCCAGACATGGGTAACATTTATGGAGTGGCACACACACCCCAAAATCCCACCAGATGCCATGGTTACAAGCCCGTAGCTACTGCCTGTCCAAAGCGAGGACCTTGTTTGGTGTAAGAGGGAATGAGGGAACCTGGTGCAGGTAAATCCACCTGTGATACCCTAGTCACATCCTGCAATACCTCTGACCACCACCAGAGAGACCCAAAATGGCTGTTCACACACACCAGCAGATCCAAATCCTTCATACAATCCGGTGCACTCTGAGGGTTGGGGGGAGGGAGACTGGCAATCGGCACCTCGAACAACGGCAACAAGTGTGTATAGAGGGGGAAGGGTGTATATACAGAGCATTCAGAAAGTATTCAGACCCCCGTCACTGTTCTCCAGGTTCTGCTGTTGCCCCCCGATACTACAGATGTTCACCCCCGACAATGACAACGTGATATCAGAATTATAGGACTGTCTGTGAATAAACTGAAATCTCACAGAAGTATTCAGACCCTTTACTCAGCACTTGACATTTCGCTCCGGTGCCTTCAATTCCTCCTGCTGGTTGCTGACGTTTCTGCACCCTGATTGGAGGCCACCTGTGGTACTTTCCATTGATTGGACAGGATTCGGAAAGGCACACCCCTCTCTATAAACGGCCCCACAGCTAACAATGCATACTGTATCAGAGCAAAAGCCATGAGGTCAAAGGAGCAGAGCTCAGAGACAGGATTATTGCAAGGCGCAGATCTGGGGAAGGCTACAAAACCGTTTCTGCTGCACTGAGCACAGAGGCCTCCATCATTCTCAATGGTACAACCAGGACTCCTCAAGAGCTGGTCACCTGACCAAGCTGAGCAATCCGAGGAGAAGGGCCTATAGTAAGAGAGGTGACCAACAACCCGATGGTCACTCCAGAGATCCTGTGTGAAGACGTGACAAAGTTCTAGAAGGACAACCATCACTGCAACCCTCCACCCATCTGGGCTTCATGGCAGAGTGGTGAGATGGAAGCCTCTTGGAGTTTGCAAAAAAGAACCTGCAGAATTCTCAGACTGAGAAGATTCTCTGGTCTGGTGGAACCAAAACTGAACTGTTTGGCTTCAATTCTAAATGTCTGGAGAAAACTAGGCTCTGCTCATCAGCTGCCCAATACCATCCCAACAGTGAAGCATGGTGGTGGTGGCAGCAGCTGAGGGTGGGACTAGGAGACTGGTCAGGCTTGAGGGAAATCTGAATGGAGCAAAGTACAGAGATTTCCTCAATGAAAACCACAGAGCTCAGGACCTCAGATTGGGCTGAAGGTTCACCTTCCAACATGACATCCATCCTACGCACACGGCCAAGACAACACGGGAGTGGCTCAGGAACAACTCTGCGAATGTCCTGGACTGGTCCAGCCAGAGCCCTGACTTCAACCAATGGCTCCATCCAGCCTGACTGGTGGAAAATCCCCCAATCCAGGGGTGCAAAGCTTCCGGAGTCATCCCCAGAAAGACTCGAGGCTGGAATTGTGCCAAAGGGGCTTCAACAAAGTGCTGAGTAAAGGGTCTGAATACTTAATACATCTGAGATTTCACTTTTTTACTTTTAATAAATTCAGACATTTCTATAATTCTGTTCTTTGTTATTATGGGGTGCTGAGTGCAGATTAATGAGGAACATGAATGTAAATATCTGTAGTATCGGGAGCAACACAACACCAGACCAGAGAAGGGGTCTGAATACTTTCTGAATGCACCACATATTGGAGGGGATAGATGGGGCTATATATATATATACACTATATTGGCAAAAGTATTGCCCCCCTCCATATCAGGTGATTCAGGTGTTCCAATCCCCTCCATATCATGTGATTCAGGTGTTCCAATCCCCTCCCATATCATGTGATTCAGGTGTTCCAATCCCCAATCCCCAATCATGTGATTCAGGTGTTCCAATCCCCTCCATATCATGTGATTCAGATGTTCCAATCCCCTCCATGATCAGGTGTGATTCCATATCATGTGATTCAGGTGTTCCAATCCCCTCCATCATGTGATTCAGGTGTTCCAATCCCCTCCATATCATGTGATTCAGGTGCTCCAATCCCCTCCATATCATGTGATTCAGATGTTCCAATACCCCTCCATATCATGTGATTCAGGTGTTCCAATCCCCTCCATCATGTGATTCAGGTGTTCCAATCCCCTCTATATCATGATTCAGGTGTTCCAATCCCCTCCATATCATGTGATTCAGGTGTTCCAATCCCCTCCATATCATGTGATTCAGGTGTTCCAATCCCCTCCATATCATGTGATTCAGCTGTTCCAATACCCTCCATATCATGTGATTCAGGTGTTCCAATCCCCTCCCAATCATGTGATTCAGGTGTTCCAATCCCCTCTATATCATGTGATTCAGGTGTTCCAATCCCCTCCATATCATGTGATTCAGGTGTTCCAATCCCCTCCATATCATGTGATTCAGGTGTTCCAATCCCCTCCAATCATGTGATTCAGGTCTTCCAATCCCCTCCAAATCACGTGATTCAGGTGCTCCAATCCCCTCCATATTACGTGATTCAGGTGTTTCAATCCCCTCCATATTATGTGATTCAGGTGTTCCAATCCCCTCCATATCATGTGATTCAGGTGCTCCAATCCCCTCCATATCATGTGATTCAGATGTTCCAATACCCTCCATATCATGTGATTCAGGTGTTCCAATCCCCTCCCAATCATGTGATTCAGGTGTTCCAATCCCCTCTATATCATGTGATTCAGGTGTTCCAATCCCCTCCATATCATGTGATTCAGGTGTTCCAATCCCCTCCATATCATGTGATTCAGGTGTTCCAATCCCCTCCCAATCATGTGATTCAGGTGTTCCAATACCCTCCATATCATGTGATTCAGATGTTCCAATACCCTCCATATCATGTGATTCAGGTGTTCCAATCCCTTCCCAATCATGTGATTCAGGTGTTCCAATCCCCTCTATATCATGTGATTCAGGTGTTCCAATCCCCTCCAAATCACGTGATTCAGGTGCTCCAATCCCCTCCATATTATGTGATTCAGGTGTTTCAATCCCCTCCATATTATGTGATTCAGGTGTTCCAATCCCCTCCCAGTCATGTGATTCATGTGTTCCAATCCCCTCCATATCATGTGATTCAGGTGTTCCAATCCCCTCCATGTCATGTGATTCAGGTGCTCCAATCCCCTCCATATCATGTGATGCAGGTGTTCCAATCACCTCCATATCATATGACTCAGGTGTTCCAATCCCCTTCATATCATGTGATTCAGGTGTTCCAATGCCCTCCCAATCATGTGATTCAGGTGTTCCAATCCCATCCCAATCATGTGATTCAGGTGTTCCAATCCCCTCCATATCATGTGATTCAGGTGTTCCAATCCCCTCCAAATCACGTGATTCAGGTGCTCCAATCCCCTCCATATTATGTGATTCAGGTGTTTCAATCCCCTCCATATTATGTGATTCAGGTGTTCCAATCCCCTCCCAGTCATGTGATTCATGTGTTCCAATCCCCTCCATATCATGTGATTCAGGTGTTCCAATCCCCTCCATGTCATGTGATTCAGGTGCTCCAATCCCCTCCATATCATGTGATGCAGGTGTTCCAATCACCTCCATATCATATGACTCAGGTGTTCCAATCCCCTTCATATCATGTGATTCAGGTGTTCCAATGCCCTCCCAATCATGTGATTCAGGTGTTCCAATCCCATCCCAATCATGTGATTCAGGTGTTCCAATCCCCTCCATATCATGTGATTCAGGTGTTCCAATCCCCTCCATATTATGTGATTCAGGTGCTCCAATCCCCTCCCAATCATGTGATTCAGGTGCTCCAATCCCCTCCATATCATGTGATCCAAGTGTTCCAATCCCCTCCATATTATGTGATTCAGGTGTTCCAATCCCCTCCATATCATGTGATTCAGGTGTTCCAATCCCCTCCATATCATGTGATTCAGGTGCTCCAATCCCCTCCATATCATGTGATTCAGGTGTTCCAATCCCCTCCATATCATGTGATTCAGGTGCTCCAATCCCCTCCATATCATGTGATTCCGGTGCTCCAATCCCCTCCAATCATGTGCTTCAGGTGCTCCAATCCCCTCCATGGACACAGGTGTATACAATCAAGCCCCTAGGCATGCAGACGGCTTCTACAAACATTGGTGAAAGAATGGGTCGCTCTCAGGAGCTCAGTGACTCCAAGCGTGGTCCTGTGATAGGTGGCCACCTGGGCAATAAGTCCATCCGGACATTTCCTGGCTACTAAATATTCCACGCTCAACTGTTAGTGGGATTATAACAAAGTGGAAGCAACTGGGAACAACAGCCACTCAGCCACCAAGTGGTAGGCCACGTCACATGACAGGGCGGGGTCAGCGCATGCTGAAGCGCACAGTGTGCAGAAGTCACCAACTGTCTGCAGAGTCAATAGCTAAAGACCTCCAAACTTGGTGTGGCCTTCAGATGAGCCCAACAACAGTGCGTAGAGAGCTTCATGGAATGGGTTTCCATGGCCGAGCAGCTGCATCCAAGCCTTCCATCACCAAGTGCAATGCAAAGCGTCGGATGCCGTGGTGTAAAGCACGCCGCCACTGGACTCTAGAGCAGAGGAGACGTGTTCTCTGGAGGGACCAATCACGCTTCTCTGTCTGGTAATCCGATGGACGTGTTTGGGTTTGGCTGTTGCCAGGAGAACGGTACTTGCCTGACTGCATTGTGCCAAGTGTAAAGTTTGGTGGAGGGGGGATTATGGTGTGGGGGTGTTCCTCAGGGGTTGGACTTGGCCCCCTAGTTCCAGTGAAGGGAACTCTTAAGGTGACATTTGGACAATTTCATGCTCCCAACTTTGTGGGAAGAGTTTGGGGATGGCCCCTTCCTGTTCCAACATGACTGCCCACCAGGGCACAAAGCAAGGTCCATAAAGACATCAGGAATGACCACATGTGTGTGTGTAGGAATGACATCAGGAATGACCACGTGTGTGTGTAGGAATGACATCAGGAATGACCACGTGTGTGTGTGTAGGAATGACATCAGGAATGACCACGTGTGTGTAGGAATGACATCAGGAATGACCACGTGTGTGTGTAGGAATGACATCAGGAATGACCACGTGTGTGTAGGAATGAAATCAGGAATGACCACGTGTGTGTAGGAATGACATCAGGAATGACCACGTGTGTGCAGGAATGACATCAGTGGCCCTCCAATGGTAAGTACACGTTATAGTGAGAGGTAAGTATGTTGTATGTAGAAGAGCTCACTGCCTGTAATTGTCCCATCTCTCTGTACAGTGAGCCCCTCCCCCGCCCGTGAAGACATTATAATTGCAATATAGAGGCCTCCTGCTGCTGATCCTCTGGATTCTGGACTTCGGAGTCAATGACCTGAAAGCAGGCCATACTACTCGCTGTGAAAATGCTGGCTGCCTGGCGGTCATGCTGATCCTCTGGCTACAGAAGAAGGATGCAGATAAAGACTTCTGACTTCCCTGATCTGTGACTCTTGGAGGATAAAAGCCAGAGGATCAGCATGACAGCCAGACAACTGGCATTTCCTGTGTCAGGTGGTTTCTGTTTTCAAAGCTGCCATTGCTGACCGATCCCCCCCGTGCCCCCCCTCCCCCCGATCCCCCCCCCGTGCCCCCCTCCCCCAGCAGCTGATGTTTTGTGCTGGGAGGACCTCCGCCCTCATCCCCGGGGGGAGTTGATGGTTCCTCGCCCGGCTCACGTCTGTCACCTGGATCCACTTATATCATTGGAAGCAGAAAGTTCTCATGACGGAAGACTGCGACACCGGGGACCGCCAACATCACATTAACCCCAATCACAGGGGCCACAGCTCAACATAATCTACTCACAGGGGCCACAGCTCAATAAAATCCAGTCAGAGGGGCCACAGCTCAACATAATCCAGTCAGAGGGGCCACAGCTCAACATAATCTACTCGGAGGGGCCACAGCCCCCATGTTCTTCCTAACGTGTTCACAGCAAGTCACGGAGAACAAACATGGATGTCACATTTTGCTAAATGTTATTATATTGACCCCCCCCTTCCCTTCCTCCCAGCCCCCCAATTTTGTAAATATTATATTGACCCCCCCGCCTTCCCTTCCTCCCACCCCCCCCCAATGTTATTATATTGACCCCCCCGCCTTCCCTTCCTCCCACCCCCCAATGTTATTATATTGACCCCCCGCCTTCCCTTCCTCCCACCCCCCAATGTTATTATATTGACCCCCCGCCTTCCCTTCCTCCCACCCCCCAATGTTATTATATTGACCCCCCGCCTTCCCTTCCTCCCACCCCCCAATGTTATTATATTGACCCCCCCGCCTTCCCTTCCTCCCACCCCCCAATGTTATTATATTGACCCCCCGCCTTCCCTTCCTCCCACCCCCCAATGTTATTATATTGACCCCCCGCCTTCCCTTCCTCCCACCCCCCAATGTTATTATATTGACCCCCCGCCTTCCCTTCCTCCCACCCCCCAATGTTATTATATTGACCCCCCGCCTTCCCTTCCTCCCACCCCCCAATGTTATTATATTGACCCCCCGCCTTCCCTTCCTCCCACCCCCCAATGTTATTATATTGACCCCCCGCCTTCCCTTCCTCCCACCCCCCAATGTTATTATATTGACCCCCCGCCTTCCCTTCCTCCCACCCCCCAATGTTATTATATTGACCCCCCGCCTTCCCTTCCTCCCACCCCCCAATGTTATTATATTGACCCCACGTCCTTCCCTTCCTTCCAGTCCCCCCAATGTTATTATATGGCCCCCCGCCTTCACCACCAGCAGACAATGCCAGCTGTATTGCACACTGACAGATTCTGATTGGTTGGTCAGAAACCCACAGCGTTCACTTCCTCCAGGAGGTTACTCATTTGGTTCCCCCGCACCACTTCCAGGGGGCCCCCAAGTGGAAAATTGACCCCTGAGGGGCTCAGAGCTCCCATGTTCTGTTATTGGATATTGAGGTGAGGCCGGCCCCCTCCACCCCCCAATGTTATTATATGTGAGAGGGGTGAGAGCCAGATCCTGGGACCCCCCAAGGTTATGGATATTGACCCCCCGCCTTCCCTTCCTCCCACCAAGGTTATTATATTGACCCCCCGCCTTCCCTGAGCAACCCCCCAATGTTATTATATTGACCCCCCGCCTTCCCTTCCTCACCCCCCAATGTTATTATATTGACCCCCCCGCCTTCTCTTCCTCCCACCAAGGAATGTTATGGATATTGATGAGCACCTTCCCTGGATGGATGTGGGATGAGCAATGTTAATGGATTATCTGTGGATGAGCTCTATGAATGGTTGGGATGACCACCAGGACAATGCAAGCTGTACTGCACAAGGAAGATTCTGATGGGATGAGCAGGAATGGACATGGGTTGAGCAAGGAATGGATGGATATGGGATGAGCAAGGAATGGATGGATATGGGCTGAGCAAGGAATGGATGGATGTTGGGATGAGCAAGGAATGGATGGATATGGGATGAGCAAGGAATGGATGGATATGGGATGAGCAAGGAATGGATGGATATGGGATGAGCAAGGAATGGATGGATGTGGGATGAGCAAGGAATGGATGGATGTGGGATGAGCAAGGAATGGATATGGGGATGAGCAAGGAATGGATGGATGTGGGATGAGCAAGGAATGGATGGATGGATGTGGGATGAGCATGGAATGGATATGGATGAGCAAGGAATGGATGGATGTGGGATGAGCAAGGAATGGATGGATGTGGGATGAGCAAGGAATGGATGGATATGGATGAGCAAGGAATGGATGGATATGGGATGAGCAAGGAATGAATGGGATGGATGGATGGATGGGATGAGCAAGGAATGGATGGATGTGGGATGAGCAAGGAATGGATGGATGTGGGATGAGCAAGGAATGGATGGATATGGGATGAGCAAGGAATGGATGGATATGGGATGAGCAAGGAATGGATGGATATGGGATGAGCAAGGAATGGATGGATGTGGGATGAGCAAGGAATGGATGGATATGGGATGAGCAAGGAATGGATGGATGTGGGATGAGCAAGGAATGGATGGATGTGGGATGAGCAAGGAATGGATGGATGTGGGATGAGCAAGGAATGGATGGATGTGGGATGAGCAAGGAATGGATATGGGGATGAGCAAGGATGGGATGAGCAAGGAATGGATGGATGTGGGATGAGCAAGGAATGGATGGATGTGGGATGAGCATGGAATGGATATGGGATGAGCAAGGAATGGATGGATGTGGGATGAGCAAGGATGGATGGATGTGGGATGAGCAAGGAATGGATGGATATGGGATGAGCAAGGAATGGATGGATATGGGATGAGCAAGGAATGGATGGATGTGGGATGAGCAAGGAATGGATGGATATGGGATGAGCAAGGAATGGATATGGGATGAGCAAGGAATGGATGGATGTGGGATGAGCAAGGAATGGATGGATGTGGGATGAGCAAGGAATGGATGGATGTGGGATGAGCAAGGAATGGATGGACGTTTATAGACCGACTACTCCTGTGTGTAGCCAATATATGACTTGGACTGGACCATGATGTTCTGTTTATGATGGCTCCTCGAAACCCTGAGCTCTAGTCCAATCCCTGGTCTCCATAGGAGGGCTTTTGATAGTAGGAGTGGAACAATTACTTGCAATGTTTGGGGCCCCATCACACACAGCAGTTTCCCTACGGAGCCCCTGGTTGGAGCTCCATGATGGAGAACTGGTCCCATCCTACATCTTCTGAACATCTGTGTACATGAAGGTCTCCTCAGCATTTCAGGAGATAAGATGACCTGATGTGAATGATTCTTCATAACTTACAGGAATGAGATAATGATTGAACTCTCTCTCTCCTTCCTCACAGAGGGAACTTCCAGGGCCAGAGGGCATATAAGGTGGGGGCCCCATGTTCGGCCTGCCCGGAGACACACAGCTGTAAGGAGTCTCTGTGTGTAGGTAAGTAGTGCTGGTCATACATTGCTACAAATCCAACACTAACTTGTATTTCCATTATATTATTGAAAATCCAGGTTCACCCCCAAGGCTGGTAACCCCAACATTCCGATGAATCTACTTTATGTATCAATCCTCAAAACAAATGTGAACCAATCAAAGTTCAATTCGATGGACATTTTCCAAACATGATCCTTTACATAGCATGTCTGGGGAAAGCCTAGCCTACTTGTGAGGTGGTGGACCTGTAGGACCTGTAGGACCTGTAGGACCTGTAGGACCTGTAGGACCTGTAGGACCTGTAGGACCTGTAGGACATACTAAAACAAAGCATCTGGTGGCTTCCTTCCTCTAGATCAGACACATCCAGGACGGGGGGCGGGCATTGATATTAAAGAGAACCCCATTCGAAAACCGAAAAAAAAATGAAAAGGCTTGAGGTCCCCCCCAACCTTCATACCAGACCCCTCTTCAATCATGGAGACATGGGCTTCTTGCTTGCATCCCTGGCCCAGTGGTTTTTCGGGATCTTCAAGGGGTGGTGAGAGTTTCAGAATCTGGAAGTGCCTGTATGATAAGGGGCCCCCGATATCCCCCCTTCTACATCAATGAATAGGTTGTACATAGTACCCCTTAGAACTCATTCACACAAAGATACTGCTGACAGAAGTCCCTGGAAATGCATCGAGAATCTGTCATCCTGCAATGTAGATCCACGCCAGTTACCTTGTCTTGTGATCTAAATCCACATCAGTCATGCTGAGATTGTAGATCCATCAGTCACATTGCCCAGCAACTGTAGATCCATCAGTCACAAAGCCCAGAAATTGTAGATCCATCAGTCACATTGCCCAGCAATTGTAGATCCATCAGTCACATTGCCCAGCGATTGTAGATCCATCAGTCACATAGCCCAGCAATTGTAGATCCATCAGTCACATTGCTCAGCGATTGTAGATCCATCAGTCACATTGCCCAGCAATTGTAGATCCATCAGTCACATTGCTCAGCGATTGCAGATCCATCAGTCACATTGCTCAGCGATTGTAGATCCATCAGTCACATTGCTCAGCGATTGCAGATCCATCAGTCACATTGCCCAGCGATTGTAGATCCATCAGTCACATTGCCCAGTGATTGTAGATCCACCAGTCACGTTGCCCAGCAATTGTAGATCCACCAGTCACATTGCCCAGCAATTGTAGATCCACCAGTCACATTGCCCAGCAATTGTAGATCCACCAGTCACGTTGCCCAATCGGTTGTAGATCCACTAGTCACGTTGCCCAGCAATTGTAGATCCATCAGTTACATTGCCCAGCAATTGTAGATCCATCAGTCACATTGCCCAGCAATTGTAGATCCATCAGTCACGTTGCGCAGCAATTGTAGATCCATCAGTCACATTGCCCAGCAATTGTAGATTCATCAGTCATGTTGCCCAGCAATTGTAGATCCATCAGTCATGTTGCCCAGCAATTGTAGATCCATTAGTCACATTGCCCAGCAATTGTAGATTGCCAATTATTGTTATTGTGTTCCCTCTGCTCTGATCATTCCAGATTACCATTACAGGAAAAACACAGGGCACAGGGCACAGATGTCCTTGGGGGGTATGAGGGTCTACACAGGGCACAGATGTCCTTGGGGGGTATGAGAGTCTACACAGGGCACAGATGTCCTTGGGGGGTATGAGGGGTCTACACAGGGCACAGATGTCCTTAGGGGGGTATGAGGGTCTACACAGGGCACAGATGTCCTTGGGGGGTATGAGGGTCTACACAGGGCACAGATGTCCTTGGGGGGTATGAGGGTCTACACAGGGCACAGATGTCCTTGGGGGAGTTGGAGGGTCTACACAGGGCACAGATGTCCTTGGGGGGTATGAGAGTCTACACAGGGCACAGATGTCCTTGGGGGGTATGAGGGTCTACACAGGGCACAGATGTCCTTGGGGGGTATGAGGGTCTACACAGGGCACAGGTGTCCTTGGGGGGTATGTGGATGAACACAGGCCTCCTGAAAGAGCCCAGGCTCTCTCAGAAATGATGGCCACATCTCTCTCTGGGAATTTGCCCCAACATTGTGGCTGCATGATGCCAGGATGACCAGTGAATGGGCCCATCCAGGAATCTTTCAGAGAAAAGCAGAGTTTGTTTCCACAAGACTCTGAACCTTATCATGGCTCACTGTGTGATCTTTCATAGATCAGAACCAGGATTTGTCCCTACCATTGGGTCGCGGTGAATCCTACATTTGCCGTTCTGCCAAATTTATGTCAAAATTCACACCAGTCAATTTTTTTTTTCAACCATAATGCACTACATGGCCCTTGACCCAAGGCCCATGGGTTTAGCAGGGCCAATATAGGGGCTTTTGGACCAGCTGCCACACTGTAAAAGAGGAGCACAGAGCAGCCATAGTGTCACGCTGTTGTTGGGAAAGTATGGAGAAAGTTGGCAAACTGCATAGCGAGAGATTAGGGTTAGTTAGGAAAGTGTACATTATCGAAGATTGCTAGCTCTTTGGGCAATTACCCCTTTACTGCCTTTTTATATTCTTAGTATTAGGGACTTTTTGTCTTTTAAATTTAATTTGTGGAAAATTTTACACTTCTGTATCAGCTGCCATCTCATAATTCTTGTAGAAAAGCTTGGCTTGTGCTCTCTGTCTCTAGTACATTGAGACCTATTCATGCTCATTAAATGGTCACTGAGATCCTTCCTCCTATTAGAATGAACCGGGTCACCGAGATCATTCCTCCTATTAGAATGAACCGGATCACGAGATCCTTCCTCCTGGTAGAATGACCCGGGTCACCCAGATCCTTCCTCCTAGTAGAATGAACCGGATCACGAGATCCTTCCTCCTGGTAGAATGACCCGGGTCACCGAGATCATTCCTCCTATTAGAATGAACCGGATCACGAGATCCATCCTCCTGGTAGAATGACCCGGGTCACCGAGATCCTTCCTCCTAGTAGAATGACCCGGGTCACCGAGATGCTTCCTCCTATTCGAATGATCCGGGTCACTGAGATTCTTCCTCCTAGTAGAATGACCCGGGTCACTGAGATTCTTCCTCCTAGTAGAATGACCCGGGTCACCAAAATCCTTCCTCCTAGTAGAATGACCCGTGTCATGGAGATGCTTCCTCCTAGTAGAATGACCCGTGTCACCGAGATCCTTCCTCCTAGTAGAATGACCTGTGTCATGGAGATGCTTCCTCCTAGTAGAATGACCCGGGTCACCGAGATCCTTCCTCCTGGTAGAATGACCCGGTTCACCAAAATCCTTCCTCCTAGTAGAATGACCCGGGTCACTGAGATTCTTCCTCCTGGTAGAATGAGCCGGTCACCAAAATCCTTCCTCCTAGTAGAATGACCCGGGTCACCGAGATCCTTCCTCCTAGTAGAATGACCCGGGTCACCGAGATCCTTCCTCCTAGTTGAATGACCCGGGTCACTGAGATCCTTCCTCCTAGTAGAATGACCCGTGTCATGGAGATGCTTCCTCCTAGTAGAATGACTCGGGTCACCGAGAACCTTCCTCTTAATAGAATGACCCGGGTCACCGAGATCCTTCCTCCTAGTAGAATGACCCGGGTCACCGAGATCCTTCCTCCTAGTAGAATGACCTGTGTCACCGAGATCCTTCCTCCTAGTAGAATGACCCGGGTCACCGAGATCCTTCCTCCTAGTAGAATGACCTGTGTCACCGAGATCCTTCCTCCTAGTAGAATGACCTGTGTCATGGAGATGCTTCCTCCTAGTAGAATGACCTGTGTCACTGAGATCCTTCCTCCTAGTAGAATGACCTGTGTCATGGAGATGCTTCCTCCTAGTAGAATGACCTGGGTCACCGAGATCCTTTCTCCTGGTAGAATGACCCGGGCCACCGAGATCCTTCCTCCTAGTAGAATGACCCGGGTCACCGAGATCCTTCCTCCTAGTAGAATGACCTGTGTCATGGAGATCCTTCCTCCTAGTAGAATGACCTGTGTCATGGAGATGCTTCCTCCTGGTAGAATGAGCCGGGTCACCAAAATCCTTCCTCCTAGTAGAATGACCTGGGTCACCGAGATCCTTCCTCCTATTAGAATGCACCGGGTCACCAAAATCCTTCCTCCTAGTAGAATGACCCGGGTCACTGAGATTCTTCCTCCTAGTAGATTGAACCAGGTCACCGAGATCCTTCCTCCTAGTAGAATGACCTGTGTCACTGAGATCCTTCCTCCTAGTAGAACGACCCGGGTCACCGAGATCCTTCCTCCTAGTAGAATGACCTGTGTCATGGAGATGCTTCCTCCTAGTAGAACGACCCGTGTCACTGAGATCCTTCCTCCTAGTAGAATGACCCGGGTCACCGAGATCCTTCCTCCTAGTAGAATGACCCGTGTCACCGAGATCCTTCCTCCTAGTAGAATGACCTGTCATGGAGATGCTTCCTCCTAGTAGAATGACCTGTGTCACTGAGATCCTTCCTCCTAGTAGAATGACCTGTGTCACTGAGATCCTTCCTCCTAGTAGAATGACCCGGGTCACTGAGATCCTTCCTCCTAGTAGAATGACCCGGGTCACCGAGATCCTTCCTCCTGGTAGAATGACCCGGGTCACCGAGATCCTTCCTCCTAGTAGAATGACCCGGGTCACCGAGATCCTTCCTCCTAGTAGAATGACCTGTGTCATGGAGATGCTTCCTCCTAGTAGAATGACCTGTGTCATGGAGATGCTTCCTCCTAGTAGAATGACCTGTGTCACTGAGATCCTTCCTCCTAGTAGAATGACCCGGGTCACCGAGATCCTTCCTCCTGGTAGAATGACCCGGGTCACCGAGATCCTTCCTCCTAGTAGAATGACCTGTGTCATGGAGATGCTTCCTCCTAGTAGAATGACCTGTGTCACTGAGATCCTTCCTCCTAGTAGAATGACCCGGGTCACTGAGATCCTTCCTCCTAGTAGAATGACCCGGGTCACCGAGATCCTTCCTCCTGGTAGAATGACCCGGGTCACCGAGATCCTTCCTCCTAGTAGAATGACCCGGGTCACCGAGATCCTTCCTCCTAGTAGAATGACCCGGGTCACGGAGATCCTTCCTCCTAGTAGAATGACCCGGGTCACGGAGATCCTTCCTCCTAGTAGAATGACCCGGGTCACCGAGATCCTTCCTCCTGGTAGAATGACCCGGGTCACCGAGATCCTTCCTCCTAGTAGAATGACCCGTGTCATGGAGATGCTTCCTCCTAGTAGAATGACCTGTGTCACCGAGATCCTTCCTCCTGGTAGAATGACCCGTGTCATGGAGATGCTTCCTCCTAGTAGAATGACCTGTGTCACCGAGATCCTTCCTCCTAGTAGAATGACCTGTGTCATGGAGATGCTTCCTCCTAGTAGAATGACCTGTGTCATGGAGATGCTTCCTCCTAGTAGAATGACCTGTGTCACTGAGATCCTTCCTCCTAGTAGAATGACCCGGGTCACCGAGATCCTTCCTCCTGGTAGAATGACCCGGGTCACCGAGATCCTTCCTCCTAGTAGAACGACCCGTGTCACCGAGATCCTTCCTCCTAGTAGAATGACCCGGGTCACGGAGATGCTTCCTCCTAGTAGAACGACCCGGGTCACCCAGATCCTTCCTCCTAGTAGAATGACCCGGGTCACCCAGATCCTTCCTCCTAGTAGAATGACTCGGGTCACGGAGATCCTTCCTCCTAGTAGAATGACCCGGGTCACCGAGATCCTTCCTCCTGGTAGAATGACCCGGGTCACCGAGATCCTTCCTCCTAGTAGAATGACCCGGGTCATCGAGATCCTTCCTCCTAGTAGAATGACCCGTGTCATGGAGATCCTTCCTCCTAATAGAATGACCCGGGTCACGGAGATCCTTCCTCCTAGTAGAATGACCCGGGTCACGGAGATGCTTCCTCCTAGTAGAACGACCCGTGTCACCAAGATCCTTCCTCCTGGTAGAATGACCCGGGTCACCAAAATCCTTCCTCCTAGTAGAATGACCTGGGTCACCGAGATCCTTCCTCCTATTAGAATGCACCGGGTCACCAAAATCCTTCCTCCTAGTAGAATGACCCGGGTCACTGAGATTCTTCCTCCTAGTAGATTGATCCAGGTCACCGAGATCCTTCCTCCTAGTAGAATGACCTGTGTCACTGAGATCCTTCCTCCTAGTAGAACGACCCGGGTCACCGAGATCCTTCCTCCTAGTAGAATGACCTGTGTCATGGAGATGCTTCCTCCTAGTAGAATGACCTGTGTCATGGAGATGCTTCCTCCTAGTAGAATGACCTGTGTCACTGAGATCCTTCCTCCTAGTAGAATGACCCGGGTCACCGAGATCCTTCCTCCTGGTAGAATGACCCGGGTCACCGAGATCCTTCCTCCTAGTAGAATGACCTGTGTCATGGAGATGCTTCCTCCTAGTAGAATGACCTGTGTCACTGAGATCCTTCCTCCTAGTAGAATGACCCGGGTCACTGAGATCCTTCCTCCTAGTAGAATGACCCGGGTCACCGAGATCCTTCCTCCTGGTAGAATGACCCGGGTCACCGAGATCCTTCCTCCTAGTAGAATGACCCGGGTCACCGAGATCCTTCCTCCTAGTAGAATGACCTGTGTCATGGAGATGCTTCCTCCTAGTAGAATGACCTGTGTCACTGAGATCCTTCCTCCTAGTAGAATGACCGTGTCATGGAGATGCTTCCTCCTAGTAGAATGACCCGGGTCACCGAGATCCTTCCTCCTGGTAGAATGACCCGGGTCACCGAGATCCTTCCTCCTAGTAGAATGACCCGGGTCACCGAGATCCTTCCTCCTGGTAGAATGACCCGGGTCACCGAGATCCTTCCTCCTAGTAGAATGACCCGGGTCACCGAGATCCTTCCTCCTAGTAGAATGACCTGTGTCATGGAGATGCTTCCTCCTAGTAGAATGACCTGTGTCATGGAGATGCTTCCTCCTAGTAGAATGACCTGTGTCACTGAGATCCTTCCTCCTAGTAGAATGACCCGGGTCACCGAGATCCTTCCTCCTGGTAGAATGACCCGGGTCACCGAGATCCTTCCTCCTAGTAGAATGACCTGTGTCATGGAGATGCTTCCTCCTAGTAGAATGACCTGTGTCACTGAGATCCTTCCTCCTAGTAGAATGACCCGGGTCACTGAGATCCTTCCTCCTAGTAGAATGACCCGGGTCACCGAGATCCTTCCTCCTGGTAGAATGACCCGGGTCACCGAGATCCTTCCTCCTAGTAGAATGACCCGGGTCACCGAGATCCTTCCTCCTAGTAGAATGACCTGTGTCATGGAGATGCTTCCTCCTAGTAGAATGACCTGTGTCACCGAGATCCTTCCTCCTAGTAGAATGACCTGTGTCATGGAGATGCTTCCTCCTAGTAGAATGACCCGGGTCACCGAGATCCTTCCTCCTAGTAGAATGACCTGTGTCATGGAGATGCTTCCTCCTAGTAGAATGACCTGTGTCACTGAGATCCTTCCTCCTAGTAGAATGACCCGGGTCACCGAGATCCTTCCTCCTGGTAGAATGACCCGGGTCACCGAGATCCTTCCTCCTAGTAGAACGACCGTGTCACCGAGATCCTTCCTCCTAGTAGAATGACCCGTGTCACGGAGATGCTTCCTCCTAGTAGAACGACCCGGGTCACCCAGATCCTTCCTCCTAGTAGAATGACCCGGGTCACCCAGATCCTTCCTCCTAGTAGAATGACCCGGGTCACGGAGATCCTTCCTCCTAGTAGAATGACCCGGGTCACCGAGATCCTTCCTCCTGGTAGAATGACCCGGGTCACCGAGATCCTTCCTCCTAGTAGAATGACCCGGGTCATCGAGATCCTTCCTCCTAGTAGAATGACCCGTGTCATGGAGATCCTTCCTCCTAATAGAATGACCCGGGTCACGGAGATCCTTCCTTCTAGTAGAATGACCCGGGTCACGGAGATGCTTCCTCCTAGTAGAACGACCCGTGTCACCAAGATCCTTCCTCCTGGTAGAATGACCCGGGTCACCAAGATCCTTCCTCCTGGTAGAATGACCCGGGTCAGGGAAATGCTTCCTCCTAGTAGAATGACCCGGGTCACCGAGATCCTTCCTCCTAGTAGAATGACCCGGGTCACGGAGATCCTTCCTCCTAGTAGAATGACCCGGGTCACGGAGATCCTTCCTCCTAGTAGAATGACCCGGGTCACCGAGATCCTTCCTCCTAGTAGAATGACCTGTGTCATGGAGATGCTTCCTCCTAGTAGAATGACCTGTGTCACTGAGATCCTTCCTCCTAGTAGAATGACCTGTGTCATGGAGATGCTTCCTCCTAGTAGAATGACCCGGGTCACCGAGATCCTTCCTCCTGGTAGAATGACCCGGGTCACCGAGATCCTTCCTCCTAGTAGAATGACCCGGGTCACCGAGATCCTTCCTCCTGGTAGAATGACCCGGGTCACCGAGATCCTTCCTCCTAGTAGAATGACCCGGGTCACCGAGATCCTTCCTCCTAGTAGAATGACCTGTGTCATGGAGATGCTTCCTCCTAGTAGAATGACCTGTGTCATGGAGATGCTACCTCCTAGTAGAATGACCTGTGTCACTGAGATCCTTCCTCCTAGTAGAATGACCCGGGTCACCGAGATCCTTCCTCCTGGTAGAATGACCCGGGTCACCGAGATCCTTCCTCCTAGTAGAATGACCTGTGTCATGGAGATGCTTCCTCCTAGTAGAATGACCTGTGTCACTGAGATCCTTCCTCCTAGTAGAATGACCCGGGTCACTGAGATCCTTCCTCCTAGTAGAATGACCCGGGTCACCGAGATCCTTCCTCCTGGTAGAATGACCCGGGTCACCGAGATCCTTCCTCCTAGTAGAATGACCCGGTCACCGAGATCCTTCCTCCTAGTAGAATGACCTGTGTCATGGAGATGCTTCCTCCTAGTAGAATGACCTGTGTCACCGAGATCCTTCCTCCTAGTAGAATGACCTGTGTCATGGAGATGCTTCCTCCTAGTAGAATGACCCGGGTCACCGAGATCCTTCCTCCTAGTAGAATGACCTGTGTCATGGAGATGCTTCCTCCTAGTAGAATGACCTGTGTCACTGAGATCCTTCCTCCTAGTAGAATGACCCGGGTCACGGAGATCCTTCCTCCTAGTAGAATGACCCGGGTCACCGAGATCCTTCCTCCTGGTAGAATGACCCGGGTCACCGAGATCCTTCCTCCTAGTAGAATGACCCGGGTCATCGAGATCCTTCCTCCTAGTAGAATGACCCGTGTCATGGAGATCCTTCCTCCTAATAGAATGACCCGGGTCACGGAGATCCTTCCTTCTAGTAGAATGACCCGGGTCACGGAGATGCTTCCTCCTAGTAGAACGACCCGTGTCACCAAGATCCTTCCTCCTGGTAGAATGACCCGGGTCACCAAGATCCTTCCTCCTGGTAGAATGACCCGGGTCAGGGAAATGCTTCCTCCTAGTAGAATGACCCATGTCACCAAGATCCTTCCTCCTGGTTGAATGACCCGGGTCACTGAGATCTCAAAGTGAACTTAAAGACTGACTCCGCTTTTGTTGAGAAAACCAAACTCCCCTCTGGGTGATCAATGTAAATCCCAGAGATATTAACAAACTGTGTAGCAGATTTCTACCTTTTGTTGCTCTGAAGAAATAGCTGTTTGTTTCCCCGTGTCCTGTGCAGGCTGATCTGATCTGGGGGGAGGGGGGATCTGGTTCATTATAATCACCTGGTGCACTCTCAGTGTTCATCCCTTTAGAAGTATTGAACCCTTGGGAAGTATCTTACCAAAAGTGAAATCTCTATAACTGGGGATTCCTAAAATGTGACTGCAGACTTCTGGGAGTCAGTGAGCCAATCACAGAGCAGGAAATGACATTTGTGGGTGCGGTCTGTGTGCAGGACATCTCCAGGTTACCATATTGCAGCAGCTGCAGGAAGGGGAAATGATATTAACAATAATTACAACACAACTTGTAACAAATGTTTATTCCAGATTCATATTTTCCCACAAAAGTGGATTTTCTCTTTGAGACAAACATATTTTGTTATTCTTGGAATGTGTGACATGGAGACGTCCTGCCTGATCAGAGATCTATGAGACCCACGGGACATGTTTATATCCACGTCATGTATGATTGTGTCACATCTGCTGATCTATTGCCTGTAACGGGAGATCTTTCTATTTACAATCAGATTTAGACAAAGAGCCAAAGGAAAGCAGCACAGATTTGCCAGACACGAGCTCTGAGCCGGCCCCTGAGAGCGTACCTGAGCTGGCTCTATATACAATAATGATGGCACCGTATACAATAACGATTTCTCCAGATACGGTACCCATGGCACCAGATACAACATCTGAATTGGGACCAGACACAACGTCACAGCTGATACCAGAGAAACAACTAGAATCTTCTTCAGACAAAACAGTATTGGAAGCAGACATTACGACAGCAAAGTCTGAGTCTGACCCAACACCACCACCTGTACCAACCACAACATTATCATCCACCATACCAACCACAAGATCATCAACCACAACATCCGATCAGATACTGGACTTAACTCCATCCGGTCCAGAGGATTCCTCCATTGGCTACCCACAGACACCTGAAGATTCAAGTCCACAGATAGCTCTTGGCACAACTGATGATGATGATAGATCCATATTGCCTGCCACAGCTATAGAGCATACCAGCTTGGATCAAGGTGCACGCCATTCAAATGCCAATACTCCACCTACCGAGAAACAGAAGGATGACAGGATACCCGAGGAATCTGGAAGGCAAAGCTACACAGATTCTTCCCTCACCACTACAAGGAGTTCTGGTGATAATACAGTTTCCACAAAGACAGATAAGATTTTGGAAAGTATTAGCATTGTCCCACCTACTCCAGAGCGTCCGTCCATCTCATTGGGGTCACCTTCGCCTTCTAAAACCATAAGTGATCAAACGTTTTCAAAAGATGGGCTAAACACAGGTGATGTACCAACTATGGCTACAATTGGCACTGCATCATCATCTTCTAAGAAAGTGTTGGATGAAGATGTCTCTGTATTAGTGGACAAGGATCACCCGAAGGACAGCCCGGTCCAAGCAACACCAAAACCTCTTCAACTGTTAATGCCACCATCTAAAGATCTAAACAAGGGCCAGAAAGACCAAAAGAATCCATATTCTGATCCAAGAACAGCCCAAAAACTAAAGAAGGAGAAAGAAAAGAGCAAACAAAAGGCAAACGTTTCTTTTTTTCCTAAAAAGGATCTGCTCAAACCAAAGTTCTTCTCTAAAGGTGTGAAATGGGGTTTCAAATCCGGATTTTCAGGTAAGAGGAAAATGATTGGAGTTGGTGAGGAAGCTTAAATGGTTTCTCTTATCAAATTCACTCCAGCACCAGCAGATTGTGATCATCTAGAAAGTTCTTTCATGTCTCCAATCTTATCTACCAATTTATCCATCCATCTACAGATCCATTCTGATCTACATCCACCATCTATATACTTTATTGGTTGGGATCATAAAGGAAGTCTTCTAATACTGCCGTACCTCATCTACCAATCTGCTTCCATCAATCTACCAATCCATCCTGATGTGTATCTATCATCCATATACTCCATTGATTGTGATTACCTAGAAAGTCACCTCGTATCTCTACGAATACCATACAAGTCACCCATGCTTCCAACCATCTACAGATCTATTCTGATCTACATCCATCATCCATATATCCATCCATTATCCATCATCCATATATCCATCCATTATCCATCATCCATATATCCATCCATTATCCATCTATTCTGATCTACATCCATCATCTATATATCCATCCATTATCCATCATCCATATATCCATCCATTATCCATCTATTCTGATCTACATCCATCATCCATATATCCATCCATTATCCATCATCTATATATCCATCCATTATCCATCATCCATATATCCATCCATTATCCATCTATTCTGATCTACATCCATCATCCATATATCCATCCATTATCCATATGGTCATCTACAAAGTCTTCTTATACCTCAAATATTACCAGTTCATCTACCTATCTGCTTCCATCAATCAATCTACAGATCCATTCTGATGTACATCCATTATCTATATACTCCATTGATTGAGATCATTTAGAAAGCCCACTCATACTTCTAATAATACCATACCCGACCCATCTCCACCCGGCAGCTGACCGTCTGTATGACAGCATCCTCCCTCTGTCCTGCTCTGACCTGGCCACTACTGCGTACAACGATTCGCTGTCAGCTGCCCTCGACTCCCTGGCACCCCTAACCACACGTAGCATTAGACCCCGACCGCTTCAACCCTGGCAAGACGACCACACAAAAAGTCTCAAACGATGCAGTCGCGCACTGGAGCGCTTATGGCGCAAAACCAGATTGCCTCTTGCGTTCTCCCTCTACAAAGCAGCCTTCCTCACCTACACCTCCTCCCTCCACGCCACCAAACAAGCCTACTTCCTGACCCTCATCAACCCTCTCCACCTGTCCTCGCCGGCTCTTCTCCACTTTCAAATCCCTGCTCTCCCCCCCCCCCCCACCTCCACTCAGCACCTCACTCACCGCCCACGAGATTGCCAATCATTTCCAAAACAAGATTGACGCAATCCGTAAAGGACATTGTCAACTCACAATCTACCTCTCCACCCAGCCCCCCGCCCTCCCTCAACCCCTCAACCCTCTCCTCCTCCGACCTCATACCCCCCACTATGCCTAACGCCCCGCACACTATCACCTCCCCAACGCTCTACTCCCTCAGCCCAGCTACTCCTGAGGAGGTCTCTAAGGTCTTCACTGAAGCCCGCCTCACCACCTGCCCCCTGGACCCTATCCCCTCACAGCTCCTCCAGTCACCCCCCCCCCCATCCTTCGCTCCCTCACCCACATCTTCAATCTCTCCCTCCACCGGCACCTTCCCCTCCCCCCGAAAGCACGAGCACATCACCCCCATACTCAAAAAATTCTTCCTTGACCCCACTGACCTGAACAACCTCAGACCCATCTCCCTGCTACCATTCACTTCCAAGCTCCTTGAGCGCCTGGCCTACAATCACCTAAGCACCCACCTCACTGATAACAAGCTCCTCGATCCCTTACAGTCTGGCTTCCGTCCCCTACACTCCACCGAACCCGCCCTACACTCCACCGAAACCCCCCTACACAACACCGAAACCCCCTACAAAACCCTACACTCCACCGAAACTGCCCTACACTCCACCGAAACTGCCCTACACTCCACCGAAACCGCCCTACACTCCACCGAAACAGCCCTACACTCCACCGAAACTGCCCTACACTCCACCGAAACTGCCCTACACTCCACCGAACCCGCCCTACACTCCACCGAAACTGCCCTACACTCCACTGAAACTGCCCTACACTCCACCGAAACTGCCCTACTTAAACTCTCCAACGACCTGCTAACCGCCAAAGCTAATGGCCACTATTCAGTGCTCCTACTCCTTGACCTCTCTGCGGCCTTCCACACAGTCCACCCCCCCCCCTCCTTACTAAACTACACTCCCTCGACATCAGAGACTCCGCCCTCTCCTGGTTCTCCTCTTACCTATCACAGCGTTCCTTCAGCGTCACCTATAACACTGCCACCTCCCCCTCTCTGTCGGGGTCCCCCAAGGCTCTGTCCTCGGTCCCCTTCTCTTCTCCATCTACACCTCCTCCCTCGGCCAACTAATACACTCCCAGGGCTTCAACTACCACCTCTATGCGGACAACATGCAAATTTACCTCTCCGCCCCTCACCTCACCCCCTCTCTCTCCGCCCACATTGCCCACCTCCTGAACAACATATCAGACTGGATGTCGCTCCATTTCCTCAAATTAAACCTTTCGAAAACCGAGCTCCTGGTCTTCCCCCCACCCCGCGCCCCCCCCCCCATCCTCTCCATCACTAGTAACAATGCCACCATCACTCCCACCCCACAAGCCAAAGTCCTGGGTGTCACTCTGGACTCAAACCTCTCCTTCCTACCCCATGTCTAATCGTTGGCAAACTCATGCAGGCTCCACCTCCGCAACATCTCCAAGATACGTACGTTCCTCACCCTAGACACTACTAAACAACTCGTACACTCCCTCATCATCTCACGCCTGGACTACTGCAACTCCCTCCTCACCGGCCTCCCTCATCACAGACTATCCCCGCTTCAGTCTATCCTGAACTCAGCGGCCAGACTCATCCACCTCACCAACCGCTCCGTATCTGCCTCCCCCCTCTGCCAATCCCTACAATGGCCTCCACTCAGTGTCCTCCACCCCCCTCTGCCAATCCCTCCACTGGCCTCCATTCAGTGTCCTCCACCCCCCTCTGCCAATCCCTCCACTGGCCTCCATTCAGTGTCCTCCACCCCCCTCTGTCAATCCCTCCACTGGCCTCCACCCCCCTCTGTCATTCAGTGTCCATTCAGTCCTCACCCCTCTCTGCCAATCCCTCCACTGGCCTCCACTCAGTGTCCTCCACCCCCCTCTGTCATTCCCTCCACTGACCTCCATTCAGTGTCCTCCACCCCTCTCTGCCAATCCCTCCACTGGCCTCCACTCAGTGTCCTCCACCCCCCTCTGTCATTCCCTCCACTGACCTCCATTCAGTGTCCTCCACCCACCTCTGTCATTCCCTCCACTGGCTCCCGATTGCCCAACGCATCAAATTCAAACTACTAACTCTGACCTACAAAGCCATTCACAACGCCGCCCCAAACTACATAACTGACCTGATACCCAAATACCACCCCACCCGTGCCCTTCACTCCTCACAGGACCTCCTACTCTCCAGCTCCCTGGTCTCCTCCTCCCACGCCCGACTGCAGGACTTCTCCAGGACTTCCCCCATCCTCTGGAACTCCCTACCCCAATCCATCAGACTGTCACCTTCCCTCCTCACCTTCAGGCGCTCCCTAAAAACCCATCTCTTCAGGGAAGCCTACCCCACCCTCACCTAACAGCCGACCTCCTCCACTCCTCCGACCACTCCATCCCCCACAGCCACTTCCTCCTGTACCACTCTCCCCCCCTCCTAGATTGTAAGCTCCAAGGATCAGGACCCTCCCCCCCTCGTGTATTGTATTGTTACTGTCTTGTCTCATGTTCTGTCCCCACTATAATGTACAGCGCTGAGCAAACCTTCTGCCGCCATATAAATCCTCTATAATAATAATAATAATCTATCATCTATCATCTGTCATCTGTCATCTGTCTATCTCTCTAATCTCTCTCATTGCTATTACCTTCAATCTATTCATGGATCCATACAACCATCTGTCCATTCCTCCCCCCAGAAATATATGTATCAATTGTACATCCACCATCCATGTACTAAATAATCCACACATTCCTTCTTCCCCTCTCTCTCCAACCCCCAGAGAATCAACTGCTCCATCCCTCTATGAATCCAACATTACAACCATCCATCCATTCCTCATCCCAACTGTTACTCCATCCATCTGTTAGTCTGTAGGTCCTGTCCCATCCCAACAACCATCCATCCATTCCTCATCCCAACTGTTACTCCATCCATCTGTTAGTCTGTAGGTCCTGTCCCATCCCAACAACCATCCATCCATTCCTCATCCCAACTGTTACTCCATCCATCTGTTAGTCTGTAGGTCCTGTCCCATCCCTACAACCATCCATCCATTCCTCATCCCAACTGTTACTCCATCCATCTGTTAGTCTGTAGGTCCTGTCCCATCCCTACAACCATCCATCCATTCCTCATCCCAACTGTTACTCCATCCATCTGTTAGTCTGTAGGTCCTGTCCCATCCCTACAACCATCCATCCATTCCTCATCCCAACTGTTACTCCATCCATCTGTTAGTCTGTAGGTCCTGTCCCATCCCAAAAACCATCCATCCATTCCTCATCCCAACTGTTACTCCATCCATCTGTTAGTCTGTAGGTCCTGTCCCATCCCTACAACCATCCATCCATTCCTCATCCCAACTGTTACTCCATCCATCTGTTAGTCTGTAGGTCCTGTCCCATCCCTACAACCATCCATCCATTCCTCATCCCATCTGTTACTCCATCCATCTGTTAGTCTGTAGGTCCTGTCCCATCCCAACAACCATCCATCCATTCCTCATCCCAACTGTTACTCCATCCATCTGTTAGTCTGTAGGTCCTGTCCCATCCCAACAACCATCCATCCATTCCTCATCCCAACTGTTACTCCATCCATCTTGTAGTCTGTAGGTCCTGTCCCATCCCAACAACCATCCATCCATTCCTCATCCCAACTGTTACTCCATCCATCTGTTAGTCTGTAGGTCCTGTCCCATCCCTACATCCATCCATTTATCCACTTCTTCCTCTACTGATCTTTTCATTCCTCCATCAGCCTGGAGATCCTGTCCCAATCCTCTAACCATCCATCCATCTTTGGATCCTGTCCTGTCCCTTTACCCATCTCTTCATCCATTCCTCCCTTCCACTGTTGATCTTTTCATTCAATCATCAGTCTGTAGATCCCATTCCATCCTTCTAACCATTTATCCCTTCCTCTATCTTCTCATCCATTCATCAGTCTGTAGATCCTGTCCCATCCTTCTAAACATTCATCCCTTCCTCTATCTTCTCATCCATTCATCAGTCTGTAGATTCTGTCCCATCCTTCTAAACATTCATCCCTTCCTCTATCTTCTCATCCATTCATCAGTCTGTAGATTCTGTCCTATCCTTCTAAACATTCATCCCTTCCTCTATCTTCTCATCCATTCATCAGTCTGTAGATCCCATTCCATCCTTCTAACCATTTATCCCTTCCTCTATCTTCTCATCCATTCATCAGTCTGTAGATTCTGTCCTATCCTTCTAAACATTCATCCTTTCCTCTATCTTCTCATCCATTCATCAGTCTGTAGATCCCATTCCATCCTTCTAACCATTCATCCCTTCCTCTATCTTCTCATCCATTCATCAGTCTGTAGATCCCATTCCATCCTTCTAACCATTTATCCTTTCCTCTATCTTCTCATCCATTCATCAGTCTGTAGATCCCATTCCATCCTTCTAACCATTCATCCCTTCTCTATCTTCTCATCCATTCATCAGTCTGTAGATCCCATTCCATCCTTCTAACCATTTAACCTTTCCTCTATCTTCTCATCCATTCATCAGTCTGTAGATCCCATTCCATCCTTCTAACCATTTATCCCTTCCTCTATCTTCTCATCCATTCATCAGTCTGTAGATTCCATCCCATCCCTCTATCCATCCATCCATCCATCACTCTCTTCCTACATTATAACAAATGTAATCTATATTCTAGAAAAGTTCTGCTTTTGATATCGTTTTTCTTGAATATGAATCTTTCTTTTATTTATGGTCGGGATTTTTATGTTGGTTTCCTTCATTTCTTCTATCTAGAACGCTCATATTTCGGTAATCATGTCTACAGCCCAGGCTTTGGCCAGGCCCATAGACCTCTCTGTCCTTACCCTTGTCTCAAGCCACCATCCACGTTTCCTCTCTATAACAACAATATTGCATCACCTGGGGGAGACCAACACCACAAAGACTGGTCATCCTACAAGGCAATTACCAAAAAGCCTTGCAAACTCTTCGGATACAAGAGAGGGGTATACAGCCTGTACCTGCCATCCAAAAATATGGAGGAGAATCTAACTAAGCCAAAGAGCTAAAGAGACAAAGTGGGTGAGAAGCCCCTCCGCCACGGTACAAGGTGAGGTAAGGCCACCATGTCTGGCCAGCTGGACCGTTTCTTCCTCAGTTCACTTGGAATAATGTCTGTGGGCATTTCCACCATTACTAATGACATGTCCTCTCCTGTATGTGAATTGACATGGGAATGGTGCATGTGCGGGGTTCAGATGATTACACAGCATGTTACACCACACATCCTGCATACCTCTACCTATGTTCATACATGCCTGTCTATGACTAAGACCTTGTAACCGTTTGTGTATCAATGCTTTCCTAATGACTGACAATACTAACAGTTCTATGTACTTTGCATGCCTAGCGGATGAAACAAAGCAAAAACATTCCACCTCTACCCCAGTGAGACAGATCACCACCATTCGTACCATCCTCTTCACTGTCCGACCGGCCACGGTACCCCAAGATCTCTTCTCCAACATTGCTTCATATTTCTGGCCAAAATGGTTGAAGTAAGTCTTGTCTTTTCTTTTCTAATTACTGAACCCCAGAAGCATCTCATCATATCCAAGGACTAATATCTGAGCATCCAACCCAAATCTGTATTCTGCTAGATGGTAGGAATGAACTAGAGAGATGCTGATAGACTGGGGACAAGGAAGATGGCGGAGAGATGGCGCATACTAGAACCCCCCTGATAAACACCTTCCAATGCCAGTATATTCACCAGAAATGTGCTCATATCACCCATTATATACGTCTGTACAGTTTGTATACATCTAATGCCCACCCCACCCCCATATTCCTGAACCAGAAAAATCATTCTAGAATTGCAGTAGTAGTAATCATTGAAGGGGAATTTACAGTATTTCTGCATAAAGTGTAGTATTTCTGCTCATAAAGTGTAATATTTCTGCATAAAGTGTAGTATTTCTGCATAAAGTGTAGTATTTCTGCTCATAAAGTGTAGTATTTCTGCATAAAGTGTAGTATTTCTGCATAAAGTGTAGTATTTCTGCTCATAAAGTGTAGTATTTCTGCATAAAGTGTAGTATTTCTGCTCATAAAGTGTAGTATTTCTGCATAAAGTGTAGTATTTCTGCTCATAAAGTGTGTAGTATTTCTGCTCATAAAGTGTAGTATTTCTGCTCATAAAGTGTAGTATTTCTGCATAAAGTGTAGTATTTTGCTCATAAAGTGTAGTATTTCTGCTCATAAAGTGTAGTATTTCTGCATAAAGTGTAGCATTTCTGCTCATAAAGTGTAGTATTTCTGCATAAAGTGTAGTATTTCTGCATAAAGTGTAGTATTTCTGCTCATAAAGTGTAGTATTTCTGCTCATAAAGTGTGTAGTATTTCTGCTCATAAAGTGTAGTATTTCTGCTCATAAAGTGTAGTATTTCTGCTCATAAAGTGTAGTATTTCTGCTCATAAAGTGTAGTATTTCTGCTCATAAAGTGTAGTATTTCTGCATAAAGTGTAGTATTTCTGCTCATAAAGTGTAGTATTTCTGCATAAAGTGTAGTATTTTTGTTCATAAAGTGTAGTATTTCTGCTCATAAAGTGTAGTATTTCTGCATAAAGTGTAGTATTTCTGTGCATAAAGTGTAGTATTTCTGCATAAAGTGTAGTATTTTTGTTCAGGACTAAAGAAACATCTCACAAAGTAAAATACTCTACAGGCATTATATGATATATTTCATGACCCCCTCCTGGGGGGAGAACTCCAACTCCCTGATTTCCAAATTCCAATCATTTAATAATACTGACCTGCTGACATCTATCCCTTCCATCTGCTGCACTCAGTACACTCCCAGGAAAGGCATCTAGGTGGAAATGATGGTCTCAGTGAGATGAGGATGATGATACCTCTTTCTTTTCTCAGGTTTTGAAGAGAAATCTGCGCACGGTTTATTCTCCACACGCCTGTGTTCATACACATACAATCTTCATCCCAACCAAGGAACACCGACGTTTCACCAAAGAACTATTCTCGCCACACAATGCTATTCCAGAGGACAGATTGTCTCAGAAAGTCCTGAAAGATGACTCAGATCGCAAAGAAGGCCACAATGATCCAGAAATTATCTTGCAGAAAAAGCTCAAAATTACAATATTCAGGATTACAGTCTAGAATAGTAAATATGGGGAGAAAGTCTTCATCATTAGAAGGTCAGGAGAGCATGAAGACTACATGGCAGAGGAAGACAAACCCACCACTCTATGCCGAGATGAAGCCTTCCTCCCCCCCATCCTGTTCATCAACACTTTATGTATGAAATCAAGTAATCCAAGTCTACAGAGAATGTGTGAATTCAGAGTCAGGTCACCTTGAGTCTCATCACCATGTGTCTGGTCACCACATCTCCTCACCATTTCTCTCTGCTCACCATGTGTCTGGTCACCTGTGTCCTCTCACCTTGTGCCTGCTCACCATGTGTCTGGTCCCTGTGTCCTCTCACCATGTGTCTGGTCCCCTGTGTCTTCTCACCACGTGTCTGGTCCCGTGTCCTCTCACCATGTGTCGGGTCCCGTGTCCTCTCTCTCCCGCGTGTCTGGTCCCCTGTCCTCTCACCACGTGTCTGGTCCCCTGTCCTCTCACCACGTGTCTGGTCCCGTGTCCTCTCACCACGTGTCTGGTCCCCTGTGTCCTCTCACCACGTGTCTGGTCCCCTGTGTCCTCTCACCACCACGTGTCTGGTCCCCTGTGTCCTCTCACCACGAGTCTGGTCCCCTGTGTCCTCTCACCACGAGTCTGGTCCCCTGTGTCCTCTCACCACGAGTCTGGTCCCCTGTGTCCTCTCACCATGTGTCTGGTCCCCTGTGTCCTCTCACCACGTGTCTGGTCCCGTGTCCTCTCACCACGTGTCTGGTCCCCTGTGTCCTCTCACCACGTGTCTGGTCCCCTGTGTCTTCTCACCACGTGTCTGGTCCCCTGTGTCATCTCACCTTGTGCCTACTCACCACGTGTCTGGTCACCTTTTGTTTGTAATATTTGGAATGGTAGTATTTTAGCTCCTTAGTTCTGATTGTGATTAAACTTTAAAGATGTTCTTATCTATTAGTATAAACAAGACAAGAAGGTGGGGGTCTCAGGCCTCCAGTACACCTGTTCTTCCCTGTTATCACTTGGACCACCCCAGCTGCCCTGTGGATCTGGTAAGAAGTGACCCCCCATCATAGACTACAGCTGTCTTCTGATTGGTCGTCGTCGGGGAAGAGATGGGGAATACATCTTACATGTTCTATAAATGTCTGTTATTATTTTGTAGCTGTATTTCAGGTTGAAGGACTCATTATTATTGTAATTATTATTGGTAGCGGATTCAGCTGGATTATGAGTCTGCAGTAATAAAGCGAATCTCACCAATCTGCATCCTTGAAGGAAAATCTTTTCTATCTTTCTATCCTTATCTCTAATAAAATCTGAGCTGCTGAAATTCCTCTGGTTGTGTAATGAGTTAATCTGGACTCCCCCCCCCCCCCCCCCATATTTTTCACTTTGGTCAGTGTTCACACCCCTGAGTTACTTTAACACCCATTCACCCCCAAGTTACTCTTCCTAACAGACCCAACTTCATCAGACTGGGAAATACTACTTCCCGTAGGATCTACCATCGCACTTGGAATATTCTTCGCATCCTGGCCTTTCTCCAGTCTGGTCTAGGCTTGGAACATTCTAACAGGACAGGTCTCTGCCCTATCTATTCTGTTAGACCTTTGGCTTCTCAAACTCTTTTCAAGACCTTTATACAAGGATGGCTCATGTTAATCCCCCACTCTGAACTCCAGTGTTGCCCTGGGATGTTAATCTGGTATTTTTGGTCCTTCAAAGTGGCCTTTTTGGTGGCCATTACCTCCATCAGGAGTGTCTCCCAATTGCCAGCTCTTTCTTGTAAAGAACTTTTTCTTATCCTACATGTAGATAAGGTGGTCCTGAGACCCAAACGCTCCTTGTTCCCCAAGATGGTGTCTTCTTTTCACCTCAGTGAGGGTACTGCCCTCCCTTCCCTGTGTCCTGTCCCAAGGTACGCCAAGATTTCTCTCCATTACGTGGATGTGGTCAGAGCAGTTTTAGTTTAGCTGCTTCACCATCTTCCGAAAACCTGTATCCCTTTCTGTCCTCTCTGAAGGTCCCAAGAAAGGTCATCCTGCTTCCTCTTCCATCATATTTAGGTGCCTCAGGCAGCTCATTTCCAGGTTCTCCCCTATCAAGACCCACTCCACCAGATCTGTTGCTTTCAGGTTAGGGTTCGTGTTTGGTATCAAGCATCCATTTCACAGGTCTGCAAAGCTGCCACCTTTTCTTCTGTTCACACTGTCTCAAAGTTTTAAAAATCAAAAAATAACCAAAATTAGATCCGCGCTAAAACACCAATACAAGGGAATAATCAGCTGCTGTAAGCTGTGATACCAGGTAATCAAAATAGAAAACAAAAAGCAGCGCTAGGATCAATAAGTGATCAATACAAAGCAATTCTCATGTGAAAAACATAAACAATAAAGTTGTGTCAAAGTTTTGGTGGATCTCCAGACCTCTTCTGTGGGCTTCAGATGTAAGGTGCTATGAGAGGTCCAGGTTCGGTGACGTTTATTTTCTTGTGGGCCAGTTTGCGATGTGTTGGGCAACCCCTCGGCGAGGGATGTCCTAAGGTCTGTGACTACACCTCCTGTACGATTAGGACAATGGGATAACGGGATTAAGATCATTGGAATTTTTGACTCACCTGTAAATTCCATATAATAGAGCACAGGCCCCTCCCCCTCTTCTGTCTCTCCTTGCTGCCTACTACAAAACTAGAGCCTCCCAGAATGGGCGGGGTCATATGAGGGTGCACTGGGGGCATGTCCAATCACCCGACGGCAGCGGTATAAAACCCGGGTCTATGAATGAACAACTGGTGTCCTGTAATGTGGTGTCAATATTTAAAAAGGGCTGAAAATCTTTCCCAAGTAATTATAGAGCTGTTAGTGTAACTTCTATAGTTGGGAAAGATACGGAGAGTTTAATAAAAGACCACAGAGGGGAGTTCTTGCTGGAAACAAATATTGTAACAGACAGCATGGATTCATGACAGACAGACGTTGTCACACAAATCTGATTTCTTTTAATGAGGAGGTGAGCAAGACCTTGGAAGGACCTTGGACCTGGACCTTCCAGGCTTGGAAAAATCTGAATGTAAATGGAGAGAAAACTGGACAAAAGATCATATTCAGAGAGCAGTGGTTAATGATTCATACTCTGAATGGTCTGGGGGTGTCAGTGGGGTACCCCAAGGTTCAGTGTTATTATTAGGGTACCCCAAGGCTCAGTGTTATTAGTGGTGTACCCCAAGGTTCAGTGTCATTAGTGGGGTACCCCAAGGCTCAGTGTTATTAGTGGTGTACCCCAAGGTTCAGTGTCATTAGTGGGGTACCCCAAGGCTCAGTGTTATTAGTAGTATACCCCAAGGCTCAGTGTTATTAGTGGGGTACCCCAAGGTTCAGTGTTATTAGTGGGGTACCCCAAGGTTCAGTGTTATTAGTGGGTGTACCCCAAGGTTCAGTGTGATTAGTGGGGGACACCCAAGGTTCAGTGTTATTAGTGGGGTACCCCAAGGCTCAGTGTTATTAGTGGGGTACCCCAAGGTTCAGTGGTATTAGTAGTGTACCCCAAGGCTCAGTGGTATTATTGGGGTACCCCAAGGTTCAGTGTTATTAGTGGCAAGCCTCTTAACCTCTTCCCCCTCCCTCCCCTTCCTCCCCCTCCCCCTCCCTTCCCTCTCCCTCTTCCCTTCCTTCCCTTTCTTCCCTCCCCTCCTCCCTCCCCCCTCCTCCCCTTCACTCCCCCCTTTTCCTCCTTCCTTTCCCTCTATCTTCTTCCCCCCCTTTCCTCCCTTCCCTTCCCTCTCCGCTTCCTCCCTTCCCTCTTCTTCCCTCTCCTTCTCTCTTCCCCCCCCTTTCCTATCCTTTCTTCTCTCTTCTCTTCCTTCCCCCCCTTTCCTCTCCCCCCCCCCCCCCCTTTCCTTCCCCCCCCCCCCTTTCCCCCCCCCTCTTCTCCCCCCCCCCCCCTTTTCTCTTCCCTTCCCCTCCTCTTCTTTTCCCCCCCTTTACTCTTTTTTTCTCCCCTTCCTCTCTCCCTCCCTTCCCCTCTCCCCTTCCTCCCTTCCCCCTTTCTTCCTCCCTTCCCCTTTTCCTCCCCCTTCCTCCCTTCTTTTTCCCTTCCTTTTTCCTCCCTTCCTCCATTCTTCCCCCCCCTCCCTTTTCCTCTCTTTTCTTTTTTCTCTTTCTTTCCTTCTTCCCTTCCCTTCTTTTTCCCTTCCCCCTCTTCCCTTTTTCTTCCTCCTCCTCTCCTCTTTCCTCTCCTTCCTCTCCCTCCTCCTTTCTTCTTTCCCTCCCTTCCCTCCTCCCTTCTCCCCCTTCCCTTCCTTTCCTTCCTCTCCCTCCTTCTTTCCCCCTTCCTTTTTCTTCCTTTTCTCTTCCTCCTTTCCTCTCCTTTCTTTTTTCTCTCTCCCTCCTTTTCCCCCTTTTCCTTTCTTTCCCCTCTTTCCCCCCCCTTCCTTCTCTTCCTCCCCTTCTCCTTTCCCCTCCCCCCCTTCCCCCCCCTTCTTCTTTCCTTTTCTCCCCCCCCCCTCCTCTCCCTTCCCTCCCCTTTTCTCCCCCCCCTTCCTCCCTTCTCCCCTTTTCTTCCCCCCTCCCCCTCTTCCCTTCTTCTTCTTCCTTTTCCTCTTCTCTCTCCCTTCTCTCCCCCTCTCCTTCCCTCCTCTCTCCTCTCTCTCCCCTTCTTCCCCCTCTCTCCTCCCTCTCTCCCCTTTTCTCTCTTCCCTCCCCTCTCCCCCCCTTCTTCTTCCCCCTCCCTCCCCCCCCTCCCCCCCCCCCCCTTTCTTCCCCTCCTCCCTCCCTCTTTTCTCTTTCCTTTCCCCCCCTCTCCTCTCTTCCTGTCAGGGATTTTCCCCTGGCCCTTTCCCTCCTCCTCTCCTCTCTGGCAACCTCTCTTTCGCCCACCCCTTTTTCTTTCTTCACCAGTCCCCTCCCCCGCAGATGACAGGACTCTTCTCTTCATGCGCAGTCCCCCGGGCTTTTTCGGGCCTTCCAATGACCCCTTCCGTCTCTCCCCCCCAGGGCTTCCCTTTCCTTTTCCTTCACTCTCCCCCCTAATCCCTCCGCCCCTCCCCTCTTCTGTGATCCTTCCCGTTCCTTTTTCCTGCCCCTTCCCTTTTCTCTCCCTTCCTTTCCCTCTTTTCTCCTCTCCTTTCCCCTCTTCTTTCCCTATCTTTCCTTCTTTTCCTCTTTCCCTGTGACCTCTTTTCTTTTTTCCGCTTTCTTTTTTTTTTTCCCCCCCCCCTCTTTTTCTTACCTCCCCTTCCCCCCTCTCTCGTCCCCCCTCCTCCCCTTCTTCCTTCCCTCCTCCTTCCCATCTTCTCTCTCCTTACCTATTTTATCCCTTTTTGCCTCTTCTCTGTCCTGCTCCCCGTGACCTTTCTTCCCTGGTTTTTCCTTTTTTCCACTTTCTTCCCCCCTCCTTCTTCTTTCCCCCCTTTTGAGCTTCCCCCCCTTAGATTCCACCTTTTTTCCTCTCTTCTCCCCTCCCCCCCTTCTTTGCCTTTTCTTTTTCTTCCCTTTCCTCTTCTCCTCCTCCCTCCTCTCCTTCTTTTTTTCCCCCCCTTTTTCCCTCTCCCTCTCCTTCCTCTCCTTTTCCCTCCTCCCTTTCTCTTTCTCCTTTCTTCCTCTTTCCCTCACCCTTCCCTCCCCTTCCCTCCCCCTTTACCTCTCCTTTCTTCCCTTCCTTCCCCCCCCTCCCCCCCTTCCCAATTTTTCTCTTTCCTCTTTTCTTCCTCCCTTTCTCTTTTTTTCTTCTTTTTCCCTCTTTCCCTTTCTCTCTCCCTTCCTTTCCCTCCCCCCTTCTTTTTTCCTCCTCCTTTCCCTCTTTCATTTCTTTCCGACCCTCTTTTTCCCCCTGCCCTTCTCTCTCCCCTCCTCTCCTTCCCTTTCTCCTCTCCCCTTCTTTTACCTCCCTTTCCCCTTCCCTCCTCCCTTCCTTTTTCCCCTCTTCCCTTCTCCCTTCCCTCTCTTCTTCCTCCTTTCCCCTTCCCTTCTCTTCCCCCCTTTTCCCCTTTCCCCTTTCTTTTCCTCTTTCCCTTTCCTCCTCCCTTCTCCCTTCCCTCCTCCCTCCTCTCTCCTTCCCCCTCCTCCCCCCCCCTTCTCCTCTTTCCTCTCTCCCCCCTTCCCTCCCTCTTCCCTCTTTCCTTCCCCCTCCTCTCCTTCCCTTCTTCCTTCCCTTCCTCCCTTCCCCCCCTTTCCTTTTCTTCCTTCTCTTTCCCTTCTCCCTCCCTTCTCCTTCTTTCTTCTCCCTCCTTTCTTTTCCTCCCCCCCTCCTCCCTTTCTTCCTCTCCCCCTCCTCTTTCCTCTCCTCTTCCCCCTTTTCTTTCCTTTTTTTCCTTTTTTCCTTCTTCTTCTTCTCTCCCCCTTCCCTTCCCTTCCCCTCCTCCCTTCCCCTCCCCTTCCCCCTCTCTTTCTTTTCACCCCCCTTCTCTTTCCTCTTCTCTCTCCTCCCCTCTTCCTCCCCCCTCCTTCTTCCCTTCCCTCTCCTCCTCTTCTCCCCCCTCTCTTCCCTTCCCCCTCCTTCTTTTCCTCCCCTTCTTCCTCTTCCTCTTCCTTCCTTCTTTCCCCTCCTTTCCTTTCTTCTCTTCCCTCTCTCCTCTCCTCCTCTCCTTCTCCCTTCTCCTTCTTTTTTCTTTCCTTCTTCCCCTCTTCCCTTTTCCTTCTTCCTTTTCCCTTCCCTCTCTTTTCCTTCCTTCTTCCCTCCTCTCTTCCTCCTCTTTCCTTCCCTCTTTCCTTCTCCCTTCCTTTCCTCCCTTCTTTTTTCTTTCCTCCTTCTTCTCCCCTCCCTTTTTTCTCTCCCCCCTTCTCTTCTCTTCCCTTTCCTCTCCCTTTCCCCTTCCCCCCCCCCTCTTCCTTCCTTCCTCCTCTTTTTTCTCCCCCTTTTCCCTTCCTTTCCCCCCTTCCTTTCTTTCTCCTCCCCTCCCTCTTTTCCCTTCCCCCCTCCCTCTCTCTCCCCCCCCTCCCTCCCTCTCCCCTCCCCCTCCCTTCCTCCCTTCCCTTCTTCTTCTCCCCCCCCCTTTTCTTTCCCCCTTCTCCTTTTCCCCTTTCTCTCCCCTCCTTTCCCCTTCTTCTTTCCCTTTCCCTTCCTCCTTTTTCCCCTCCTTTCCTTCCTTTTTTCTTCCTTTTCCCCTCCCCTCTTTTCTTCTCTCCCCTTCCCTTTCCCCTTCCTCTTTCCTTTCCTTCCCACTTCCTCCTCCTCCCTTTCTTTCTTCCCCTTCTTCTCTCCCTCCCTCCCCCCTTCTCCCCTCCTTTCCCCTTCTCCTCCCCTCCTCTTCTTTCCTTCCCTTCTCCCCTTCCTTCCTCCCCTCCCCCCTTCCTTCTCCTTTCCTTCCCTTCCTTCCCCTTTCTCTCCTCTTCCTTCTCTTTTTCCCCCTTCCTCTCCCTTTCCTCTCCTCTTCTTCCTCTCCCCTTCTTCTCTTCCCTCCCCTTCCTCTTTCCCCTTCCTCCCCCTCCCCCCTCCCCTTCTCTCTCCCCTTCCCCCTTTCCCCTTCTCTCCTCCTCCCCTCCTTCCTTTCTTCCCCCCCCCTTTCCTTTTCCCCTTTCCTCCTTCCTCTCCCTCTCCTCTTTCCTCCCTTCCTTCCCCCTCTTCTCTCTCCTTTTCCTTTTCCTCCTCTTCCTCTTCTCCTTCTTCTTTCCCTTCCCCCCCTCTCTTCTCTTTCCTCTCCCCTCTCTCTTCCTTTCTCTTTTTTCCCTCTTCCCTCTCCCCTCTCTCTTTCCTTCTCTCCCTCCTCCTCCTCCTTCTTTCCCTCTCCTTCTCCCCCCCTCCTCTCTCCTCCTCCCCCTTCTCTTCTCCTCTTCCCTCTTCCTTCCTCCTTCTTCCTTCTTCCTCTTCCCTTCTCCCTTTCTTCTTTCCTCTCCCCCTTCCTCTCTTCTCCCCCCTCCTTCCTCTCTTCCCTCTTTCTTTCTCTTTCCTCCCTTCTCTCCTCTCCTTTCCTCCCTCCTCTTTCCTCCCTCCCTTCCCTTCTCCCTTCTTCTCTCTTTCTCCCCCCTTCCGTTCTTCCCTTCCTCCTTCTCCTTCTCCTTCCTTCTTCTTCTTTCCTCCTCTTCTTCCCTTCTCTCCTCCCTTCCCCCTCTTCCCCCTTCCTTCCTCCCTTCTCTCTCCCTCTTCCCCCCCCTTTTCTTCCTCCTTCTTTTCTCTCCCCCTTCCCTCTCTCCCTCCTCTTTTCCCCTTCTCTCCTCTTTTCTCCTTTCTCCCCCTCTTCCCCCTTTCTCCCTCTTCTCTCCCTTCCCTTTTCCTCTTCTTCTCCTCCCTTTCTTCTTCTCTCTTTCTTCTCCCCTTCCTTCTTCCCTCCCCTCTTCCTCCCTTCCCTTCCCTTTCCCTTCCCCTCTTTCCTCTTCTTCCCCTCCTTTCTTCTCCCTTTCTCCTCCCTCTTCCTCCCCCTCTCCTCCCTTCTTCCCCTCCTTCCCCTTCCCTTCCTTCTCTTCCCCCCTTTTCTCCTCTTCCTCCTCCCTTCCTTCCCTCTCCCTCCTCCTCCTCTCTCTCTCCTCCTTCTCTTCCTTCTCTCTCTCCCCCTCCCTTCTTCCCTCCTCCTCTCTCCCTCCCCCCTCTCCCTCTTTCTCCTTCCCCCCCCCTTTTTCCCCCTCCCCCCTCCCCTTTCTCTTCCCCTTTCCCTCTCCCTTTCCCTTCCCCCCCCTTCCCTCTTCCCTTTTCTCTCCCCCCTCCCTTCTCCCTCCCTTCTCCTCTCTCTTCTCCCTTTCCCTCTCCCTCCCCTCTCCCCTCTTCCTTCCTCTTTCTTCTCTTCCCCCCTCCTCTCTTTTTCCCTCCCCCCTTCTTCCCTCTTCTTCTCCCTTTTTCTTTTTTCCCTTTCTTCCCCTCCCCCCTCCTCTTTTCCTCCCTCCTCCTCCTCCTCTCCCTTCCCCCTTCCTCCCTCCCCCCTCCTCCCTTTCTCCCTCTTCTCTCCCCTCCTTCTCCCTCCCCCTTTCTCCCCCCTCCTTTTCCCTCTCCCCCTTCTTCCTCTCTTCCCCCCTCCTTCCCCCTTTCCTCCTTCTTTCTCCCCTTCCTTCTTCCTTTCTCCTCCTCTCCTCTTCTACTTCCTCCCTTCCCCCCCTTTCCTTCCCTTTTCCCTCTCTCGATCTTTCCCCCCCTCCCCTCTCCTTCCCTTCCCTCTCCTTTCTCTCCCTCCTTCTTTCCCTTCCCCTCTTTCCTTTTCCTTCCCTTCCTTCTTTCTCCTTTCCTTCCCCCTTCCCTCCCCTTCTCCTCCCCCCCTCTTCCTCCCCCTCTTCTTCCTCTCTTCCCTCTCCCTCTCTTTCCTCTTTCCTTCCCTTCCCCTTCCCTCTCTTCTCTTCTCTCTCTCCCTTCTCCTCTCTCTCTCTCCTCCTCCCTCTTCTCTCCTCCTCTCCTTCTCTTTTTTTCTCCTCTCCTCCTTCCTCTCCCTCCTTCTTTCTTCCTCTTCCCCTCTTCCCCTTCCCTTCTCCCCCCTTCCTTCTCTCTCCCCTTCTCTCTTCCTTTCCCTCCTCCTCTCCCCTTCCCCCCCTCCTCTTCCTCCCCTTCTCCTCCCCCCCTCCTTCCTCTCCCCTCTTTTCTCTCCCTCTCTCTCTCCCCCTCTCCTCCCTTCCCCCCCTTCCCCTCCCCCTTTCTCTTCCTCTTCTCCCCCCTTTCCCCCCCCTTCTCTTCCTTTTCCCCCCTCCCTCTCTTCCTTCCTTTCTCCCTCCCCTCTCCCCTCTCCCTCTCCTTTCCCTACTCCTCCCCTTCCTCCCTCTCCTTCCCCCCTCCTTTTCCCCTCTCTTCTCTCTCCTCTCCTCCCTCTCCCTTTCCTCCTCTTTCCCCCCCCCCTCTCTCCTTTCCTCTTTTCTTCTCTTCTTCTCCTTTCTCCCTTTTCCCTCCCCCCCCTCTCCTTCCCTCTCCCCTTCCCCCCCCCTCTCCTCCTCCCTCCCCCTCTTTTTCCCTTCCCCTTCTTTCCCTCTCCCTCCTCTTCTCCCCCTCCCTTCCCCCCTCCCTTCCCCCCCCCTTTTCTTCCCCTTTCCCCTCTCTCTCCTTTCTCCCCCCCCCTCTTCCCCCCTTCCCCCTCCCCCCTCTCTCTCCCCTTCCCCCCTTCCCTTCTCTCCCTTCCCTTCCCTCCCTCTTTCCCTTCCCCTCCTCCTCCTTCCCTTTCTCTTCTCCTCCTCCCCTTCCTCTTCTCTCCCTTCTCTCCCTCTCTTCCTTCCCCCTTTCTCCCCCCCTCTTCCCCCCCCTTCTCTTCCCCTCCCTTCTTCTTCCTCTCTCTCTCCTCTCTTTTTCCCCCCTCTTCTCTTTCTCTCTCTTTCCTCCCCCTCCCCCTTCCTCCCCCTCTCTCTCCCCCCTCTCCTCTTTTCTTCCCCCCCTCCCCCCCCTCCTTCCCTTCCTTCTCCTCCCTTCCTCCCTTCCCTCCCTCTTTCTTCCCTCTCTCCTTCTTCCCCTTCCCTTTCTTTCCTCTCCCCCTTCCTTCCCCCCTCTTCCCTCCTCCTTCCCCCTCCTCCTTCCTCCCTCCCCCCCTTCTTCCTCTCCCTCTTTCTTTCCCCTCTTCCTTCCCCCCCCTCTTCCTCCCCTCTTCCTTCTTTCCCTTCCTCTTTTCCTCTTCCCCTCCTCCCCCCCCCCCTCCCCCCTTTTTCCCCTCTCTCCCCCCCTCTCTTCCTTCCTCTTTCTCTCCCTTCCCCTTCCCTCCCCCCCCTCCCCTCCCCCTCTCCCTCCCCCCTTCTCCCCCCCCCCCTCCCCCTTTCTCTTCCTTCTTCTTTCCCTCCCTCCCCCCCCTCCTTTCCTTCCCTCTTCCTCTCTCCCTCCTCCCCTCTCCCCCACCCTCTTTCTTCCCCTCTCTCTCCCCCCCCTTCTCCCCCCTTCCTCCCCTCCCCCCCCCCTCCCTTCCTCCCCCCCCTCCCCCCTCCTTCTCTTTCCCTTTCCCCCCCCTCTCCTTCCCCCCCTTCTTCTCTCTCCTTCCCCCCCCCTCCCCCTCCTCTCCTCTCCCCTCTCCTCTCTTCTCCCCCCCCCCCCCCCCTCCTCCCTCTTCCCCCCCCCCCTTTCCTCTTCCCTCCCTCCCTTTTCCTCTCTTCCCCCCCTTCCTCTTCCTCCCCTCCCCTCCCCCCCCCCTTCTCCTTCTCTTCCTCCCCCCTCTTCTTTCCCTCCTCCCTCTCCCCTTCTTCCCCCCCCTTTCCTCTTCCCCCCCTCTCTCCTTCCCCTCTCCCTTCCTCCCCCCTTCCCTCTCCCCCCCCCCCCCCTCCCTCCTCCCCCTCCTTTCCCCCTTCCCCCTTCCTTTCCTCTCCCCCCTCCTCCTCCTTTCCCCCCCCCTTCCCCTCCCCCCCCCCTTCCCCCTCCCCTTCCCTCTCCCCCTTCCCCTTCTCCCCCTCCTTTCTTCTTTCCCTCTCCCTCTCCCCCCCCCCCCCCCCTTCTTCTCTCCCTTCCTCTCCCCTTTCCCCCCTCCTCCTTCCCCTCCTCCCCCTTCTTCCTCTCTTCCCCTCTTCCTCCCCCCTCCTCCCTTCCTCCTCCTTTCCCTCCTTTCTCTCCTCTTCCTCTCCTCTCCTTCCCCTCCCTACTCTCCTCTCTCCCCCCCCTCTTCCCTCTCTCTTTCCTCTCCCCTTTCCCTCCTCTCCCTCTTCTCTTCTCTCCCCCCCCCCTCTCTCCTTTCCTCCTCCCTTTCCTCTCCCCCCTTCCCTCCCTTCCCTCCCCCCCTCTCCCTTCCCCTCTCCCTTCCCCTCCTCCCCTCCTTCCCTCCCTCCTTCTCCCTTCTCCCCCTTTCTTCTCTTCCCTTCCCCTTTCCCCTTTTCTCCCTTTTCCCTCCCTCCCCCCTCCTCTTCTTCCCTCCTCCTCCTTTTCCCCCCCTCCCCTCCTCCCCCCTTTTCCTTCTCTCCCTCCTTTCTTCCCCCCTTCCTTCTTTTCCCCCTTCCTCTTTCCTTCCCTTCCTTCTCCTCCTCTCCCCTCCTTTTCCCCTCCCTCTCCCTCCCCCCCCTTCTCTTCCCCTCTCCTCTCTTTCCTTCCCTTCCTCCCTCCCCCTCCCCCCCTTCCCTTTCTCCCTCCCCCCCTCTCTTCCCCCCTCCCCTTCCCTTCCCCCCCTTCCTTCTCCTCCCCCCTCCTCTTCCCCTTCCTTCTTCCCCTCCTTTTTTCTTTTCTCTCTCTTCCCCTCCTTCCCTCCCCCCCTTTTCTTCCCTTTTCCCTCCTCTCTCCCCCCCTTCTTCTCCTCTCCCTTTCTCTCCCCCCTCCCCTCTCCTTCCTCCCCCCTTCTTCCTTTTCCTCTCTCTCCCCCCCCCCCTCTCCCTCTCCCCCCCCCCTTTTCCTTCTTCTTACCCTTCTCCTCCCCTTCCCTCCTCCCTCCCCTCCCCCTCCTCCCCCCTTCTCCTCCTCTCCTTTCCCCTTCTTTTCTCCTCCCTTTTCCTCCTCCCCTTCCCTTTCCTCTTCCCCCCCTCCCCCCCTCCCCCCTCTCCCCCTCCCTCCTCCTCCCCTCTTCCTCCCTCCCCCCCCCTCTTCTTCTTTTCCCCCCCTTCCTCCCTTCCCCCCTCCTCCCCCCCCCTTCTCCCCCCTCTCCTCTCCCCCCTCCCTTCCCCTCTCTTCTCTCTCCTCCCCCCTCTTCCTCCCCCTTCCCTCCCTCCTCCCCTTCTCCCTCTTTCCCCTTCCTCTCCCCCCCTTCCCTCCCTCCTCCCTCCCCCTTCCCCCCCCTCCCCCCCTCTCCCTCTCCTCCCCCCTTCCCTTCTCCCTTCCTTACTCCCCCCTCTCCCCCTCCCTCCCTCCCCTCCTCCTCCCCCTTCCTCTCCCCCCCCTCCCCTCCTTCTCTCCCCTCCCCTCCCCTTCTCTTCTTCCTCCCCATCTCCCCTTTCCTCCCCTCCCTTCCTCCCCCCCTTTCCTTCCCTCCCCCCCCCCTCTCCTTCTCTTCCCCCCCCTTCTCCTCCCCCCCCCCCCTCCCCTTCCCTCCCTCTTCTCCTTCCTCCTCTCTTCTCTCCCTTCTCCTTCCCCTTCCTCCCTTTCCCTCTCCTCCTCCCCCCTCCCCTTCCTCTCCTTCCCCCTTCTTCTTCCTCCTCCCTTTTCCCCTTCCCCTCCCTTCCTCCTTTCTCTCCCTTCCCCTTCCCCCTTTCTCCTCTCTCTCCCCTTCCTCTCTCCCCCTCCCCCCCCTCCCTCCCTTCCCCTCCTTTCTTCCCCTTCCCCTCCTCTCTTCCCCCTTCCTTCCTCTCTCCCCCCCCCCCTCCCCTCCTTCTCTCCCCCCCCCTTCCCCCTTTTCCTCTCCTCTTTCCTCCCCCCCCCTTTCTCCCCCTTCCCTTTCCCTTTCTCCCCCCTCCCCCTCTCTCCCTCTTCCTCTCTCTTCCTTCTCCTCCCCTTTCCCTCCCCTCCCTTCCCCCCTTCCCTTCCTCTCCTTTCCCCTCTCTCCCCTTCCTCCTTCCCCCCTCCTCCTCCCCCCCTCCCCTCTCTTCCCCCCTTCCCCCTCTCCTCCCCTTTCCCCCTTTCTCCCCCCCCCCTCCCCCTCCCCCCCCCTTCCCCTACTTCCCCCTCCTCTTCCCCCCCCCCCCCCCTCCCCCCCCCCTTCTTCCTCCCTTCTCCCCTCTCCCCTCCCTTCCTCTCCCCTCCCTTTTCTCCCCCCCCCCCCTCCCTTCTTTCTCCCCCCCCTTTCTCCTCTCCCCCCTTCCCCCTCTCTCCTCCCCCCCTCTCCCCCCCCCCCTTTCCCCCTTCCCCCCTTTCTCTCTCTCCTCCCCTTCCCTTCCCCCTCCCCCTCCTTCCTCCTTCCTTCCCCCTTTCCCCCCCTCCCTCCCTTCCTTCCCTTTTCTCTCCCCCTCCCCCCCCTCCCTTCTCTCTCCCCCCCTCTCCCCCCCCTCCCCCCTCCTTCTCCCTCCCTTTTCTTTCCTTCTTCCTTCCCCTCCCTCCCCCCCCCTTCCTCCCTCCTCCTCTTTCCCCCTCTCCTTCTTCCCCTCCCTCCTCTCCCCCCCTTTTCCCTTTTCCCTCCCCCCCCCCCCCCTCTCCCTTCCTTTCTCTTCCTCCTTCCCCTCTTTCCCCCCCCCCTTCCCTCTCCCTTCCCCCTTCCTCCCTTTCTCCCTCCCCCTTCCTCCCCCCCCTTCCTCTCCTTCCCTTCTTTCCCCCCCCCCCCCCCTTCCCTCCCTCTCTCTTCTTCCTTCCCTCCTTCCTCTCCTCCTCCCTCCTTCCTCCCCTCCCCTCCTCTCCCCTCTTCTCCTCTTCCTCCTCTTCCTCCCCCCCCCCTTTCCCCCCCCCCCCCCCCCCCTCTCTCCTCCCTTTCCCCCTCCTCTTTCCCTCCCCCCCCCCCCTCTTCCCCCCCCCTCTCTCCCTTTCCTTTCCCCCCCCTTCCTTCCCCCTCCTCCCCCTCCCCCCTCCCCTCCCCCCCCTCCTCCCTCCCCTCCTTCTCCTCCTCCCCTCCCCCCCTCCCCTCCCTTCCCCCCTCCCTCTTTTCCCTTCCCCCTCTCCCCCCCCCCCTTCCCCCTTCCTCCCTCCCCTCCCCTTCCCTCCCCTTTTCCTCCCCCCCCATCCCCCCCCCCCCCCCCCCCCCTCCTCCCCCCCCCCCCCCTTCCCCTTCTCCCTCCCCTTTCCCCTCCTCCTTTCTTCCCTCCCCCTTCCCTCCCCCCTTCCCCCTTCCTTCCCCTCCCCCCCCTCCCTCCTCCCCCTCCCCCTCCTCGGTCACCTCGGTTCCTTCTAGATGAGGATCTTTCAAAATCGTAGTCCAGGAGAAACAAGCCAAAGGTCGGTAGCGAAGGTATTTTTCCAGCAGGAGAGACAAGCGGGATATTGGCTTCCTCTTTTCACAATAATCCATTCTCAAGGAGGAAGTTTTTCATGGACATGGCTTTTATAGGAAGTTCATTTACCTCCCTCAAGGGGTTCAAGGTTCAACAGAAAACAAGGCACAAGGCTTTCTGTCCTGTTTTTCCGGCAGAGTGTTGTCCAGCTCCCAGGTAGCTCAGTTCCTCAAGAAACATTACCTCTCACCACAGAAGGCCCAGGTTTTAATCCCAGGCTCCGACACTCTTTTTCTTTCCCCCTTCCCTATTTTCTACTTTCTTCTCTTTCCTCCTCCTTTCCCCCTCCTCCCCCCCTTTCCTCTTCTTTCTTTTCCCTTCCCCTCTACTTCTCCCCTTCCTCCCTTCCCTTCCTCTTTCCTCCCTTCCTTCCCCTCTTCCCCATCCTCTCTTTTCCCTTCCTTCCCCCCTTCCATCTTCCTCCCTCCCTTCCCTCTCTCCTTCCTTCCTTCCCTCTTCCTCCCTCCCTTCCATCTCTCCTCCTCCTTTTTCCTTTCCTCTTCTTTCTCCCCTTCCCCCTCTCTCTCCCCCTTCCTCCCTTCCCTGTCCCCTTCCTCCCCTCTCCCCTTCCTCCAATCCCTTTCCTCTCCCCTTCCTTCCTTCCCTGTCCTCTTCCTCCCTCCCATTTCCCCTTCCTCTCTTCCTTCCCTCTACCCTTCCTTCCTCCCTTCCCTCTCCCCTTCCTCCCTTCCCTTCCCTCTTCCTCCCTCCCTTCCCTCTTCCTTCCCCTTCCCTCTCCCCTTCCTCCCTCCCCTTCCCTCTTCCTCCCTCCCCTTCCCTCTTCCTCCCTCCCTTCCCTCTCCCCTTCCTCCCTTCCCTCTCCCCTTCCTCCCTTCCCTTCCCTCTTCCTCCCTCCCTTTCCTCTCCCCTTCCTCCCTTCCCTCTCCCCTTCCTCCCTCTTCCCTCTTCCTCCCTCCCTTCCCTCTCCCCTTCCTCCCTTCCCTTTCCTCTTTTCCCTCCTCTCTTCCTCATCTTTCTCCCTTCCCTTCCCTCTCCTTTTCCTCCCTTTCCTCTCTGCTTCCTCCCTTCACTCTTCCTTCCCCCTCTTTCCTCTTCCTCCCCCACCCCCTCCTCTTCCTTCCCCCTCCCTCCCCCCCTTCCTCTCCCTCCATGTCCCCCATCAATCAGTTCCATAAAAGGTACAGAGATCCTACAGGACTCGGTGGGATATTTCTCTGTAATTTCATCATTAAGGATTTGTACATAGAAGGGAATTGATTGCTCTTCGGGGGTTTCGGTCTTCAGAGTCCGACGATTACAGTAAGTGCGTCCCCCGACTCTCCCGCCCCCGAGGGATGGAGGAGACGGAAAACATCGCTAATGACATGAAGACGATGGAATAATTCATGTTATATAAATGATCCAACAATGAGGACTTCTCTATATACAGAGATATCCAACAATGAGGACTTCTCTATATACAGAGATATCCAACAATGAGGACTTCTCTATATACAGAGATATGATCCAACAATGAGGACTTCTCTATATACAGAGATATGATCCAACAATGAGGACTTCTCTATATACAGAGATATGATCCAACAATGAGGACTTCTCTATATACAGAGATATGATCCAACAATGAGGACTTCTCTATATACAGAGATATGATCCAACAATGAGGACTTCTCTATATACAGAGATATTGATCCAACAATGAGGACTTCTCTATATACAGAGATATGATCCAACAATGAGGACTTCTCTATATACAGAGATATGATCCAACAATGAGGACTTCTCTATATACCAACAATGAGATATGATCCAACAATGAGGACTTCTCTATATACAGAGATATCCAACAATGAGGACTTCTCTATATACAGAGATATGATCCAACAATGAGGACTTCTCTATATACAGAGATATGATCCAACAATGAGGACTTCTCTATATATACACAGAGATATGATCCAACAATGAGGACTTCTCTATATACAGAGATATCCAACAATGAGGACTTCTCTATATACAGAGATATGATCCAACAATGGAGACTTCTCTATATACAGAGATATGATCCAACAATGAGGACTTCTCTATAAACAGAGATATGATCCAACAATGAGGACTTCTCTATATATAGAGATATGATCCAACAATGAGGACTTCTCTATATACAGAGATATGATCCAACAATGAGGACTTCTCTATAAACAGAGATATGATCCAACTATGAGGACTTCTCTATATACAGAGATATGATCCAACAATGAGGACTTCTCTATATACAGAGATATGATCCAACGATGAGGACTTCTCTATATACAGAGATATGATCCAACTGATGAGGACTTCTCTATATACAGAGATATGATCCAACAATGAGGACTTCTCTATATACAGAGATATGATCCAACAATGAGGACTTCTCTATATACAGAGATATGATCCAACAATGAGGACTTCTCTATATACAGAGATATGATCCAACAATGAGGACTTCTCTATATACAGAGATATGATCCAACAATGGGGACTTCTCTATATACACAATAGGTGTCCCTCATAGTTCAGCTCCTCACACTTCTCCAGAATCAGGAAAGTCTGTGGGCAGGACGGAGACTCCAGTGAGTGGTTTTTGGTCATTTCTCCCAATATGTGATCCCCTGGAAATCTCTGAGCTTTGAAGGTCCTAATGAATGGTGTGGACAGAGGCCGACAGTGGCTGGGTGAAGGAACGCACCTTCTGTAATCAGCTCCAGCATCCATGTGTCTTTCCTAAAATATCTTCCCACGAGCCCTTCTTCAGAGGGAGGAGAAGAAACGCAGACTGTGCCGCTGTCTGACCACATGGAACCATAAACAAGCCACATCCACTGCAAACCAGAGGCAGAGGAGACACAAAGAGGGGATTGGCCACCTCGAGACCTGAGAACCAGCACTGCTCTACATCCCAGCCAGAAGTCCTTCTTCTGGGTCTACGTTGGATAGATCTCACTCATATGTCTTTTTATCTTCCTGCTGAATTCTGGTAAACCAGACACAAGGAACGTGGATCTGTGGCCAGAGTTGGGATTTCTCCCATTCAGTATTGGAGTAGGACAACTCTGAGACTAGACCACACCTAAGCATTGCACTAGATGAGCCCAGACAGCTGCTCCTCAGAGGTGGGACTTCATATCATGGTCAGTGAATCTCTGTGAATGCAGGCAGACATATATACCCCGGTTATCTTGTTATGTCCAGGGGTGCAATGATCTCCTCCATGAACGTCACGGAGAGCAGCAATCTCCTGACTGTTGTTCTGGTGGGAATTCCGGGCTTAGAAGATACGTATTTCTGGATCTTGGGTCTCTTTTGCCTCTTTTATCTTCTGGCATTGTTTGGAAACTGTATACTAATACTTATAATACGGACAGATGCATCTCTGCACATTCCCATGTATGACTTGGTGTCCATGCTGGCCATCACAGACCTTGGCCTTTCGCTGGCCACAATCCCCACAGTTCTGGGTGTATTCTCCTTCCAGTCTTTGGAGCTTCCAGTGCCGCTTTGTCTGCTTCAGATGTTCTTTATTCATTCGTTTTCAGTCATGGAATCTTCTATGCTTCTGGCTATGGCCTATGACAGGTTTGTAGCAATCTGCAACCCTCTGAGATATCCATCCCTTCCTCACTAGTCATCTGATCAGGAGATTAGGACTCCTCACAGTGCTGCGTGGCTTTGCAGTGATATTGCCTATTCCAGTCATGGTCCAAACCTCCAGACTCTGCAGGAGCACCATGTTGTCCCATGCCTTCTGCTTACACCCCGACATCATGAGACTCCTCTGTTCCAAGACCACCGAGAACATCATCTACAGTATATTTGCCGTTCTCTCCACTATGGGATTGGACGCTCTTCTCATCGTTCTCTCCTATATCCTGATATTAAGAGCTGTTTGTCAACTAAGTTTGGTGTCCGCACGCTGGAAAGTCTTCCGGACTTGTGTGCGTCACATCGGTTCTGTGCTCTTGTTCTACATTCCTATGATCAGCCTATCAATGATACATAGATTTGCAGGTCACAGTTCTACATTAGTCCACGTCCCTATGGCCTATCTCCACTTCCTCTTACCACCCACGCTCAATCCCATTCTGTATGGAATGAAAACTAGAAGGATCTACCAGAGCATAATCCATAGCTTCAGGGGAGCTCCAAATAATGAGGGGTAGAGGCTGCACCAAAGACCTCCGCAATCCTTCACCAATGGCACATGGCGGCCAAACATGGCTTCTATCAACACTCAGGGATTGGAAGTGTTGTCTCGGGAATCTCCCAACTGACTAAATATTAGATATGGATTGGTTGTAAACAAAGCATCCTTCTCATTGGCTGTAAACAAAGCATCCTTCTCATTGGTTGTAAACAAAGCATCCTTCTCATTGGTTGTAAACAAAGCATCCTTCTCATTGGTTGTAAACAAAGCATCCTTCTCATTGGTTGTAAACAAAGCATCCTTTTCATTGGCTATAAACAAAGCATCCTTCCCATTGGTTGTAAACAAAGCATCATTCTCATTGGCTGTAAACAAAGCATCCTTCTCATTGGTTGTAAACAAAGCATCCTTCTCATTGGTTGTAAACAAAGCATCATTCTCATTGGTTGTCCAGGGACTTTAGTCACCTTTATTCTATCCTATAATATTTTCTGGATCATATCAATTGTGAGCCAATGTGGATAATCTGGAGCTGTGTCAGTACCACCCCCCATTATGGACAAGAGCCCCCCCCATGCTCATTTGTATACACAGAGCTGAAGAAGGGATTTCATACATTGTCCTTCTCTTTGTCCCCCCCCTCTAGATGGTTCTGTAAAGGGCCTACATGCTGGGACCGGACCTTTCTACTATTCATAGATTGGAGGAATGTTTGGGGTCGGTCCTGATATCTTCTGCAATCTGTTGTTCGTTTTTTTTTATTTCCTTTCTGCATCTTCTGTTCTATTCTCCGTAATGTGTAAACGATGATGGCGTTCCTTCATTGTTATCTGTAATAAAAGCTCTTTTCTTCTTATCTATGGCTTTTGTCACTTTGGCCAGAAGACACAGAGGTTGGATTTGTAGCCTTTTATACGTGGTGCCCACGGGGATATATTGTGCAGTGTGGTCACATACAGTCTTTGTGAAGAACTCCCATTTCTGTGTTGTGTTCATCCATGCCAATATTCCTCCCAGTCTAAGTCTTGGAGAGCAGATCTCAGCCTTGGAGAATTAGCTCTCTTAAAGTTCAGTGTTTTTATTCTCCCCGTATGTGCTCGCTGTGTACAGCTAACAATGAAATCATGTTATGGTCACGGCTACCCAGATGTTCTATATATGGACATTCCTAATAATCTCTGCATGGTTGGAGATGACCAGGTCCAGCAGACCATTATTTCTAGTTGGGGCCTCTATGACCAGGTCCAGCAGAGCATCATTCCTAGTTGGGGCCTCTATGACCAGGTCCAGCAGAGCATCATTCCTAGTTGGGGCCTCTATGACACAGGTCCAGCAGAGCATCATTCCTAGTTGGGGCCTCTATGACACAGGTCCAACAGAGCATCATTCCTAGTTGGGGCCTCTATGAATTGGACCATAAAATTCTCCTGTAGTAGGTTTATACATTGTTGCCCTTTAACTGTTCCTGCAGTACCATTACTCCAGACACTTCCGGATAGTTACCATCCCCCATTATTATCACTGTCCCAGCCCTTGCAGCCCTTTCCATCTGTGGGAGGAGCTGAGTCTCCACCTCCTCATTAACACTGGGAGGCCTATAACAAACTCCAATGATGACCTTTGTAGTACCGCCCCCCATGTGCAGTTCCACCCATAATACTTCAGCCTCATCACACTCTCCATCAACTATTATTATTTTTTTATTATTATACAGTATTTATAAAGTGCCGATAGTTCGCTCAGTGCTGTACATTACAAAGGGGGACAGAACATGTGACAGAACAATACCAATACAATGCAATACATGAGGGGATCCAGGGCCCTGATCCTAGGAGCTTACAATCTAGGAGGGAGGGGATGGTGGCACAGGAGGAGATAGCTGTGGGGGATGGGGTGGTAGGAAGAGTGGAGGAGGTCGGCAAGTTAGCAGGGGGTGGGGTAGGCTTCCCTGAAGAGATGGGTTTTCAGGGTGCGCGCCTAAAGGAGAGGAGAGTAGGTGATAATCTGATGGGTTGGGGCAGGGAGTTCCAGAGGATGGGTGACACCCTGGAGAAGTCCTGGAGGCGGGCATGGGAGGAGGAGACCAGGGAACTAGAGAGAAGGAGGTCTTGTGAGGAGCGGAGTGTGCGTGTTGGGTGGTACTTGGATATTAGGTCAGTGATGTAGTTCGGGGCAGTATGGTGGACGGCTTTGTACGTCAGTGTTAGGATTTTTAATTTGATCCATTGGGCAATCGGAAGCCAGTGGAGGGATTGGCAGAGGGGGTGGAGGACACTGAGTGGAGGCCAGTGGAGGGATTGGCAGAGGGGGGTGGAGGACACTGAATGGAGGCCAGTGGAGGGATTGGCAGAGGGGGGTGGAGGACACTGAGTGGAGGCCAGTGGAGGGATTGGCAGAGGGGGGTGGCGGAAACGGAGCGGTTGGAAAGGTGAATGAGTCTGGCAGCCGTATTCAGGATGGACTGAAGCGGGGATAGCCAGTGGCGAGGCAGGCCAGTGAGGAGGGAGTTGCAGTAGTCGAGTCGTGATATGATGAGGGAGTGGATGAGCTGTTTAGTGGTTTCTGGGGTTAGGAACGTGCGGATTTTGGCGATGTTGCGGAGGTGGAGTCTGCATGTTGCGGAGGCGGAGTCTGCATGTTGCAGAGGTGGAGTCTGCATGTTGCAGAGGTGGAGTCTGCATGTTGCGGAGGTGGAGTCTGCATGTTGCGGAGGCGGAGTCTGCATGTTGCGGAGGTGGAGTCGGCACGAGTTTGTTAAAGATTGGACTTGGGGCTGGAAGGATAGGTTGGAGTCCAGAATGACACCAAGTACTCTGGCCTGCGGGGCCAGATGGTGGCATTGATGGTTGCATTGTTGGACGTGATGGAGAAGTCAATGGGGGGGGGGGACCGGGCTGGGGGGGAAGACCAGAAACTCGGTTTTGGAGAGGTTCAGTTTAAGGAAGTGGAGCGAGATCCAGTCTGATATGTCGCTCAGTAGGTGTGCGATTCGGGCAGAGACCGAGGGGGTGAGGTGGGGGGCGGAGACTGAGGGGGTGAGGGGTAGAGAGATAGATTTGTGTGTCGTCGGCAATAGAGGTGGTAGTTGAAGCTGTGAGAGTGTATGAGTTGGCCAAGGGAGGCGGTGTAGATGGAGAAGAGAAGGGGCCCGAGGACAGAGCCTTGAGGGACCCCAACAGAGAGGGGGAGTGAGGGGGAGGTGGTAGCATTATAGGTAACGCTGAAGGAGCGTTGTGATAGGTAGGATGAGAGCCAGGAGAGAGCAGAATCTCTGAGGCCGAGGGAGTGTAGTTTTTTGAGGAGGGGGGGTGGTGGACTGTGTCAAAGGCCGCAGAGAGGTCAAGGAGTAGGAGCACTGAATAGTGGCCATTAGCTTTGGCGGTTAGCAGGTCGTTGGAGAGTTTGAGTAGGGCGGTTTCGGTGGAGTGTAGGGAAGTTTCAGTGGAGTGTAGGGAGGTTTCGGTGGAGTGTAGGGCTGTTTCGGTGGAGTGTAGGGCGGTTTCGGTGGAGTGTATTGCGGTTTCGGTGGAGTGTAGGGGGGTTTCGGTGGAGTGTGTAGGGCGGTTTCGGTGGAGTGTAGGGAGGTTTCGGTGGAGTGTAGGGCGGTTTCGGTGGAGTGTAGGGCGGTTTCGGTGGAGTGTAGGGCGGTTTCGGTGGAGTGTAGGGGACGGAAGCCGGACTGTAGGGGATCGAGGAGGTTGTTGTCGTTGAGGGAGGAGCTCAGGCGGGTGTAGACGAGGCGCTCGAGGAGTTTAGATGTAAATGGGAGCAGGGAGATGGGTCTGAGGTTGTTCGGGTCATTGGGGTCCAGGGAGGGCTTTTTAAGTATGGGGGTGATGTGTGCATGTTTCAGAGGGGAGGGGAAAGTGCCGGAGGAGAGGGAGAGATTGAAGATGTGGGTGAGGGAGCGTAGGATGGAGGGGGAGGGAGGTCGTAGGAGTTGTGAGGGGATAGGGTCGAGGGGGCAGGTGGTGAGGCGGGCATCAGAGAGGATCTTGGAGACTTCCTCGATGGTAGTAAGGTCAAAGGTGCGGAGTGTTGGGGGGGCTTCAGTATGAGGAATGTAGGGTGGGGTGGAAGTGGGGTCAGAGCAGTGGTGGGGCCGTGGGAGAGGGGTGATGAGGGGTAGCTGAGTGAGGGGGAAGGGGGTTGGAGGGAGTTTGAGCAGCGACGAAGTCCCTGCGGGTTATGTTGAGGGGGGGGGGATGAGGGGGTAGCTGTGTGAGAGGGGACGGGTTGAGAGGGGCGTGTGAGTTGCGGCGATGTCCTTGCGAATTGTGTCAATCTTGTTTTTGAAGTGATTGGCAATGTCAAGGGCGGTGAGTGAGGTGCTGGGTGGGGATGAGGGGGGGGGGGCAGGGAGAGCGGTGAGTGAGGTGCTGGGTGGAGGTGGGGGTGGGGAGAGTAGAGAGTTGAAGGTGGAGAAGAGTTGGCGAGGATTGGAGGAGAGGGCCTTGATGAGGGTCAGGAAGTAGGCTTGTTTGGCAGTATGGAGGGAGGAGGTGTAGGGGGTGGAAGGCAGATTTGTAGCGGGTGAAGGCTTGTTGGGATTTGGTTTTGCGCCATATTCGCTCCAGGGCACGACTGCGTCATTTGAGGGTTTTGGTGTGATCAGTCTGCCAGGGCTGGAGCGGTCGGGGTCTGATGTTGTGTGGTTAAAGGCGCTAGTGAGTCAAGGGCTGATGACAGCGCATTGTTGCAGGCAGTCATAGCCAAGTCGGGGCAGGACAGGGGGAGGATGCGGTCATGGAGTTGATCAGCTGCAGAGTGGAGGGGGCCGGGTTCAGGTTGTGGAGGTTACGGCTGGTAGTAGTGTGACTGTCAGGAATCTAGGAGTGACCAGAAAGGTGTGGACTGACACAGGGAAACGCAGGCCTCAGGTACAATATAATACAGTTTATTATTAGACACCCAGATATATATATATATATATAAACGCACAGCGAGCAAACCAACCTTCCACCAATCTTAGGAGTGCAGGAACACAGGCGTAGTCAGGGCTGGAGAGGTGGAACGGTCAGGCCGGCCGTAGGGTTCTGTAATGACCATTTGGTGGTACCTCTAGTGGTCCCCAGGACAGGATTCCCCAGGGCGCGGAGTCTAAGTCCCAGTCTGCTTATTCACCAGGGCCCCTGGTGGTGGGGATGGACTTGGAGCAGACAGGAACCAGGACGGAACCCCTGAGTACACCTGCTAGTGGTAGAGGGATCCGCCAGAGGTATGTGCAGGTAGGAAGCCTGATGTGAAGAGGCAGAAGGTGTGAGCAGGGACGGCTGGATCCGTGCAGGATGGATGGATGGCAGAGTAGTAGCGTGGTCAGACGGGTCAGGTCAGCAACGTGCGGGCAGCGAGGTACCGGAGGAGAAGGCAGAGAATGGTCAGGGTCACAAGCCGGGTTCAGTAACTCACGGGCGGCGTGGTACAGGGGATCAGGCAGAAGGATGGTCAGGCAAGCCAGGGGTTCAACAGGAGACGGTCAGCAGAGGTCAGGATCAAACAGGGTCAGCAACAAAGCAGGAAAACAGGATACCAGGTACAGGGGCTCATGGGAAAACATACACCAAGGCCCTGATCACAGGCCTGGTCATGCCTTAAATACACCTCCTGCAATCAGCCCCAGGTTTGGCTGATTGCAGGAGTGAGCTTCTGGCTGCTGAGAGCACCCGCTGGTCAGCCCTGGTACTGCAGCCCACACGGCAGCTGAGTCCCACCACCAGTGCTGAGTCCATTCCTGACAGTGACATTTGGAGGGGTAGGCATTGGAGGATGAGGAGATAGAGAAGGTAATCAGGTTGTGGTCAAAGAGAGGGAAGGGGGTGTTAGTGAGGTTGTGGGGAGCGCAGCGGTTGGAGAAGACGAGATCAAGGATATTACCGTTGGAGTGGGTGGTGGATTGTATGCACTGTGTGAGTGCAAAGGAGGAGGTTAAGTGGAGGAGACGGGATGTGTCCGGGTTGTCGAGGTTGACAGGGATGTTGAAGTCCCCAAGGATGATGGTGGGTAGCTCAGAGGAGAGGAAGAAGGGTAGCCAGGAGGAGAAGTCATCCAGGAAGCGGGGTATGGATCCAGGAGGAGGAGTCATCCAGGAAGCGGGGTATGGATCCAGGAGGAGAAGTCATCCAGGAAGCGGGGTATGGATCCAGGAGGAGGAGTCATCCAGGAAGCGGGGTATGGATCCAGGAGGAGGAGTCATCCAGGAAGCGGGGTATGGATCCAGGAGGAGAAGTCATCCAGGAAGCGGGGTATGGATCCAGGAGGAGAGGTCATCCAGGAAGCGGGGTATGGATCCAGGAGGAGAGGTCATCCAGGAAGCGGGATATGGATCCAGGAGGGGAGGTCATCCAGGAAGCGGGGTATGGATCCAGGAGGAGACGTCATCCAGGAAGCGGGGTATGGATCCAGGAGGAGAAGTCATCCAGGAAGCGGGGTATGGATCCAGGAGAAGTCATCCAGGAAGTGGGGTATGGATCCAGGAGGAGAGGTCATCCAGGAAGCGGGGTATGGATCCAGGAGGAGAAGTCATCCAGGAAGCGGGGTATGGATCCAGGAGGAGAAGTCATCCAGGAAGCGGGGTATGGATCCAGGAGGAGAAGTCATCCAGGAAGCGGGGTATGGATCCAGGAGGAGAGGTCATCCAGGAAGCGGGGTATGGATCCAGGAGGAGGAGTCATCCAGGAAGAGGGGTATGGATCCAGGAGGAGGAGTCATCCAGGAAGCGGGTATGGATCCAGGAGGAGGAGTCATCCAGGAAGCGGGGTATGGATCCAGGAGGAGGAGTCATCCAGGAAGCGGGGTATGGATCCAGGAGGCCGGTATATCACAGCAATCTTCAGGGGGGTTGGGGAGAATAGTCGGACTCAGTGGGCCTCGAAGGGGTTTATTATATAAAGGTACACGGAGTGGGACTCAGGCATGTAGGAGGGGTTCCGGGGTGATTGCTTGCAGTCTGTCCAGCGTGCAGGAGAGTTTCTTGCTGCTGTTGTGTCTTCCTGCTGCTTTAGTTCAACTGCATCGCACTCCTTCAATGCAGCACTCAATCCAAAGCAGCCCCCCCATCAGAGACTGTGCCCCCCGTCAGAGATCTCCCCCCATCAGAGACTGTGCCCCCCGTCAGAGATCTCCCCCCATCAGAGACTGTGCCCCCCGTCAGAGATCTCCCCCCATCAGAGACTGTGCCCCCCATCAGTGATCTCCCCCCATCAGAGACTGTGCCCTCCATCAGTGATCTCCCCCCATCAGAGACTGTGCCCCCCGTCAGTGATCTCCCCCCATCAGAGACTGTGTGCCTCCATCAGTGATCTCCCCCCATCAGAGACTGTGCCCCCCATCAGTGAAACTCTTTCACACTCGTTCTGAGATCACTTCTCACATAGAGACAGACACCACCCCCTTTCCTATTCCAGACAGACTCCACCCCCTTTCCTATTCCAGACCCACCCCCTTTCCTATTCCAGACAGACTCCACCCCCTTTCCTATTCCCGACCCACCCCCTTCCTATTCCAGACAGACTCCACCCCCTTTCCTATTCCAGACAGACTCCACCCCCTTTCCTATTCCAGACTCCACCACCTTTCCTATTCCAGACAGACTCCACCCCCTTTCCTATTCCAGACCCACCCCCTTTCCTATTCCAGACAGACTCCACCCCCTTTCCTATTCCAGACAGACTCCACCCCCTTTCCTATTCCAGACCCACCCCCCCTTTCCTATTCCAGACAGACTCCACCCCCTTTCCTATTCCAGACAGACTCCACCCCCTTTCCTATTCCAGACAGACTCCACCCCCTTTCCTATTCCAGACTCCACCCCTTTCCTATTCCAGACAGACTCCACCCCCTTTCCTATTCCAGACCCACCCCCTTTCCTATTCCAGACAGACTCCACCCCCTTTCCTATTCCAGACAGACTCCACCCCCTTTCCTATTCCAGACCCACCCCCTTTCCTATTCCAGACAGACTCCACCCCCTTTCCTATTCCAGACAGACTCCACCCCCTTTCCTATTCCAGACCCACCCCCTTTCCTATTCCAGACAGACTCCACCCCCTTTCCTATTCCAGACAGACTCCACCCCCTTTCCTATTCCAGACCCACCCCCTTTCCTATTCCAGACAGACTCCACCCCCTTTCCTATTCCAGACTCCACCACCTTTCCTATTTCCCCCGTCTCTCGGAAAGAGAACCTAGCCAGGAATATGAATGGCCCAGTCATGTGAGGAATGAAGCCAAGATTCAGCAATACCAATCCAATCCTTGTTCTCTTCATTCACCAAACCTTCCAACTCACCGATTGTGCTGGGCAGACTTCTGGCATTGGGGAACAAACACTTCCATTCACCGACACCTCCTCCATTCACTGACACCTTGTTCATTCACCGACACCTTGTCATTCACCGACACCTTGTCCATTCACTGACACCTCCTTCATTCACTGACACCTCCTTCATTCACTGACACCTCCTTCATTCACCGACACCTTGTCCATTCACCGACACCTTGTCCATTCACCGACACCTCGTTCATTCACTGACACCTCCTTCATTCACTGACACCTTGTTCATTCACCGACACCTCCTTCATTCACCGACACCTCGTTCATTCACCGACACCTTGTCCATTCACCGACACCTTGTTCATTCACCGACACCTTGTCCATTCACTGACACCTCATTCCTTCACCAACACCTTCTTCATTCACTGACACCTTGTTTACACGGATTTTGTGTATTTTTTATTTCCATACAAATGGTACCAATTCCACTAGTTGTTTGTAACATGGGAACCTTCTTACCACCTGCCATACCCCCCCCCATCTTTCTCCATTCCACCCCCAATAAGGACTGACCCCGGTCTGATCTGTCTACCAAATTATAATCTAATTCTCCCTCCCCCATCCATCCATCCGTGTCTCCATCTCCCCATCCATCCGTGTCTCCATCCATCCGTGTCTTCATCTCCCCATCCATCCGTGTCTCCATCCATCCATCCGTGTCTCCATCTCCCCATCCATCCGTGTCTCCATCTCCCCATCCATCCGTGTCTCCATCCATCCGTGTCTTCATCTCCCCATCCATCCGTGTCTCCATCCATCCATCCGTGTCTCCATCTCCCCATCCATCCGTGTCTCCATCTCCCCATCCATCCGTGTCTCCATCCATCCGTGTCTCCATCTCCCCATCCATCCGTGTCTCCATCCCATCCGTGTCTCCATCTCCCCATCCATCCGTGTCTCCATCCATCCGTGTCCATCCATCTCCCCATCCATCCGTGTCTCCATCCATCCGTGTCTCCATCTCCCCATCCATCCGTGTCTCCATCTCCCCATCCATCTCGTCCCTCCATCTCCCCATCCATCCGTGTCTCCATCCATCCATCCCCATCCATCCATGTCTCCATCTCCCCTCCCGCCATCCATCCATGTCTCCATCTCCCCATCCATGTCTCCATCTCCTCCATCCATGTCTCCATCCCTCCATGTTTCCATTCATTTCCTCCATGTCTCCCGCCATCCATCCATGTCTCCATCTCCCCATCCAGGTCTCCCCCCATCCATCCCTCCATGTCTCCAATCTCCCCATCCATCTCCATCTCCATCCCTCCATCCATGTCTCCATCTCCCCATCCATGTCTCCATCATGATGACACAAATGGCGCAGCTCCATGTCTTACACCCCGATGGGATAATGACCGTCAATGCCTAGAGGTCAGCAATACACGGAGTAGGGCCGATGAATGTGTTCCACGTGACAGGATGTGGGGGGCGGTAAATGGTCCCATGCAGGACCTAAATGTGTGATAATAGCCGCCCCCCGATGGGACCGATCCGGTGTAATGTACAACACAAGGAGGATCAGGAAGTGGGCGGTGTCATCAGCCCCATCATAATACCAGTGTAAGCTCCAATGTCCGTACTCCGGCGTCATACATGGTGACTATAGCAACGCCTTCTCCTGGGGCGGAGCTCCTGAGTTGCCGCCCCCTTCCCCTATGCTCCCCCCACGGTTACGAGGATGGGCGGAGCTTCCAGTCCAGACACGCCTCAATCAGCTTTCCGCTCTCTGACACGCCCACGCCCCTACGAGGCGGGGCTTCCTTACCCGCCCCTCTGTGGGAAGGAATGTTCCGAATAGAGGCAAAGAGGGGCGGAGCTAAGAGGTCACCAATATGGCGGCGCCCTGAGGACACGAGAGGAGCTTCACCTCAGGTGAGAGAATCCCCATTACTGATCACCGAACCCCCTCCCCCCCCCCGTACTGATCACCGACCCCCCCGGTACTGATCACCGATCCCCCCCCCCCGTACTGATCACCGATCCCCCCCCGTACTGATCACCGATCCCCCCCCCCCCCCGTACTGATCACCGACCCCCCCGTACTGATCACCGAACCCCCTCCCCCCCCCCGTACTGATCACCGATCCCCCCCCCCCCCCCGTACTGATCACCGACCCCCCCCCCCCCCCGTACTGATCACCGATCCCCCCCCCCCCGTACTGATCACCGATCCCCCCCCCCCCGTACTGATCACCGATCCCCCCCCGTACTGATTCACCGATCACCGACCCCCCCCCCCGTACTGATCACCGAACCCCCTCCCCCCCCCCGGTACTGATCACCGATCCCCCCCCCGTACTGATCACCGAACCCCCCCCCCCCCCCCCCCGGTACTGATCACCGACCCCCCCCCCCCCCCGTACTGATCACCGATTTCCCCCCCCCCCCCCCCCCCCCGTACTGATCACCGATCCCCCCCCCCGTACTGATCACCGAACCCCCTCCCCCCCCCGTACTGATCACCGACCCCCCCCGTACTGATCACCGACCCCCCCCCGTACTGATGACCGATCCCCCCCCCCGTACTGATGACCGATCCCCCCCCCCCCGTACTGATCACCGACCGATCCCCCCCCCCCCCCCGTACTGATCACCGACCCCCCCCCCGTACTGATCACCGAACCCCCTCCCCCCCCCCCGGTACTGATCACCGATCCCCCCCCGTACTGATCACCGACCCCCCCCGTACTGATCACCGAACCCCCTCCCCCCCCCCCCCCGTACTGATCACCGATCCCCCCCCCGTACTGATCACCGACCCCCCCCCCCCCCCCCGTACTGATCACCGACCCCCCCCCCCGTACTGATCACCCGAACCCCCTCCCCCCCCCCGTACTGACACCGACCCCCCCCCCCCCATACTGATCACCGATCCCCCCCCCCGTACTGATCACCGACCCCCTCCCCCCGACGTACTGATCACCGATCCCCCCCCCCCCCGTACTGATCTACTGATCACCGATCCCCCCCCCCTGTACTGATCACCGATTCCCCCCCCCCCCCCCCCCCCGTACTGATCACCGATCCCCCCCCCGTACTGATCACCAATCCCCCCCCCATACTGATCACCGATCCCCCTCCCCCCGTACTGATCACCGACCCCCCCCGTACTGATCACCGATCCCCCCCCCCCCGTACTGATCACCGATTCCCCCCCCCCGTGCTGATCACCGATTCCCCCCCCCCCCCCCGTGCTGATCACCGATCACCGATTCCCCCCCCCCGTACTGATCAGCGATCCCCCCCCCCCTGATACTGATCACCGATTCCCCCCCCCCGGTACTGATCACCGATCTCCCCCCCTGTACTGATCACCGATCCCCCCCCCCCGTACTGATCACCGATCTCCCCCCCCCCGTACTGATCACCCGATCCCCCCCCGATCCCCCCCCCCCCGTACTGATCACCCGATTTCCCCCCCCCCGTACTGATCACCGATCCCCCCCCCCCTGTACTGATCACCGATCCCCCCCCCTGTACTGATCACCGATCCCCACCCCCCGACGTACTGATCACCGATCCCCCCCCCCCTGTACTGATCACCGATCCCCCCCCCCGTACTGATCACCGACCCCCTCCCCCCCGTACTGTCACTGATCACCGATCCCCCCCCCTGTACTGATCACCGATCCCCCCCCTGTACTGATCCCGATCCCCCCCCCCCCGTACTGATCACCGATCCCCCCCCCCGTACTGATCACCGATCCCCCCCCCCGTACTGATCTCCAATCTCCCCCCCCGTACTGATCACCGATCCCCCCCCCCCGTACTGATCACCGATCCCCCCCCGTACTGATCACCGATCTCCCCCCCCCACCGTACTGATCACCGACCCCCCTCCCCCTCTCCCCCCCCCCCCGTACTGATCACCGATCCCCCCCCCCGTACTGATCACCGATTCCCCCCCCCCCCGTACTGATCACCGATCCCCCCCCCGTACTGATCACCGATCCCCCCCCCCCGTACTGATCACCGATCCCCCCCCCTGTACTGATCACCGATCCCCCCCCCCTGTACTGATCACCGATCCCCCCCCCCCCGTACTGATCACCGATCCCCCCCCCCCCGTGTACTGATCACCGATCCCCCCCCCCCCGTACTGATCACCGATCCCCCCCCCCCCGTACTGATCACCGATTTCCCCCCCCCCCCCCCCCCAGTACTGATCACCGATTTCCCCCCCCCCCCCCCGTACTGATCACCGATTTCCCCCCCCCGTACTGATCACCGATTCCCCCCCCCGTACTGATCACCGATCCCCCCCCCCCGTACTGATCACCGATTTCCCCCCCCCCCCGTACTGATCACCGATTCCCCCCCCCCCCGTACTGATCACCGATCCCCCCCCCGTACTGATCACCGACCCCCCCCCCGTACTGATCACCGATTTCCCCCCCCCCCGTACTGATCACCGATCCCCCCCCGTACTGATCACCGATCCCCCCCCCCGTACTGATCACCGACCCCCCCCCCCCTGATCCCCGATACTAACTGATCACCGACCCCCCCCCCCCCACCGTACTGATCACCGATCCCCCCCCCCGTACTGATCACCGACCCCCCCCCCGTACTGATCACCGACCCCCCCCCCCCCCGTACTGATCACCGATCCCCCCCCCCCGTACTGATCACCGATTTCCCCCCCCCCCGTACTGATCACCGATTCGTACTGATCACCCCCCCCCCGTACTGATCACCGAAGTCCCCCCCCGTACTGATCACCGAAGTCCCCCCCCCGTACTGATCACCGGTCCCCCCCCCGTACTGATCACTAATTCCCCCCCCCCCCATACTGATCACCGATCCCCCCCCCCCGTACTGATCACCGATCCCCCCCCCCGTACTGATCACCGATCCCCCCCCCCGTACTGATCCCCGTACTGATCCCCCCCCCCCCCCTACTGATCACCGATCCCCCCCCCCCGTACTGATCACCGATCCCCCCCCCCCCACTACTGATCACCGATCCCCCCCCCCCCCCCCCGTACTGATCACCGATCCCCCCCCCCCCGTACTGATCACCGATCCCCCCCCCCCGTACTGATCACCGTATGATCACCCCCCCCCCCCCCGTACTGATCACCGATCCCCCCCCCCCCCGTACTGATCACCGATCCCCCCCCCCCCGTACTGATCACCGATTCCCCCCCCCCCCGTACTGATCACCGATCCCCCCCCCCCGTACTGATCACCGATCCCCCCCCCCCCGACCCCCCCCGTACTGATCACCGATCCCCCCCCCCCCTGATCACCGATCCCCCCCCCGTACTGATCACCGATCCCCCCCCCCCGTACTGATCACCGATCCCCCCCCCCCCGTACTGATCACCGATCCCCCCCCCGTACTGATCACCGATCCCCCCCCCGTACTGATCACCGATCCCCCCCCCCCCCCGTACTGATCACCGATCCCCCCCCCCCCGTACTGATCACCGATCCCCCCCCCCCGTACTGATCACCGATCCCCCCCCCCCGTACTGATCACCGACCCCCCCCCCCCCACCCCTACTGATCACCGACCCCCCCCCCCCCCGTACTGATCACTGATCCCCCCCCTGTACTGATCACTGATTTCCCCCCCCCCCCCGGACTGATCACCGATTTCCTCCCCCCCCCCACTGATTGATCACCGATTTCCCCCCCCCCGTACTGATCACCGATTTCCCCCCCCCCCGTACTGATCACCGATTTCCCCCCCCCCCCTGTACTGATCACCGATTCCCTCCCCTCCGCCCCCCCCCCCCCCCCGTACTGATCACCGATTTCCCCCCCCCCACTGATCACCGATTCCCTCCCCTCCGCCCCCCCCGTACTGATGATCGATTCCCCCTCCCCCCCCCCGTACTGATCATCGATTTCCCCTCCCCCCGTACTGATCACCGATTTCCCCCCCCCCCCCCGTACTGATAACCGATTCCCCCCCCCCCCCCCCCCGTACTGATCACCGATTTTCCCCCCCCCCCCCCGTACTGATCACCGATTTTCCCCCCCCCGTACCCTCCCCTTGGCCCCCCCCCGTACTGATCACCGATTTCCCCCCCCCCCACTGATCACCGATTCCCTCCCCTCCGCCCCCCCCCCCGTACTGATCATCGATTCCCCCTCCCCCCGTACTGATCACCGAGGGGCCTCCAGTCTCTTCTCCTCCTCGGCTGCGGGAGGGGCCTCCAGTCTCTTCTCCTCCTCGGCTGCGGGAGGGGCCTCCAGTCTCTTCTCCTCCTCGGCTGTGGGAGGGGCCTCCAGTCTCTTCTCCTCCTCGGCTGCGGGAGGGGCCTCCAGTCTCTTCTCCTCCTCGGCTGCGGGAGGGGCCTCCAGTCTCTTCTCCTCCTCGGCTGCGGGAGGGGCCTCCAGTCTCTTCTCCTCCTCGGCTGTGGGAGGGGCCTCCAGTCTCTTCTCCTCCTCGGCTGCGGGAGGGGCCTCCAGTCTCTTCTCCTCCTCGGCTGTGGGAGGGGCCTCCAGTCTCTTCTCCTCCTCGGCTGCGGGAGGGGCCTCCAGTCTCTTCTCCTCCTTGGCTGCGGGAGGGGCCTCCAGTCGCTTCTCCTCCTCGGCTGTGGGAGGGGCCTCCAGTCGCTTCTCCTCCTCGGCTGTGGGAGGGGCCTCCAGTCTCTTCTCCTCCTCGGCTGTGGGAGGGGCCTCCAGTCTCTTTTCTTTGGCTGTGGGAGGGGTCTCCAGTCTCTTCTCCTCCTCGGCTGTGGGAGGGGCCTCCAGTCTCTTCTGTTTCTCGGCTGTGGGAGGGGCCTCCAGTCTCTTCTCGGCTGTGGGAGGGGCCTCCAGTCTCTTCTCGGCTGTGGGAGGGGCCTCCAGTCTCTTCTCCTCGGCGTGGGGAGGGGCCTCCAGTCGCTTCTCCTCCTCGGCTGCGGGAGGGGCCTCCAGTCTCTTCTCCTCGGCTGCGGGAGGGGCCTCCAGTCTCTTCTCCTCCTCGGCTGCGGGAGGGGCCTCCAGTCTCTTCTCCTCCTCGGCTGTGGGAGGGGCCTCCAGTCTCTTCTCCTCCTCGGCTGTGGGAGGGGCCTCCAGTCTCTTCTCCTCCTCGGCTGTGGGAGGGGCCTCCAGTCTCTTCTCCTCCTCGGCTGTGGGAGGGGCCTCCAGTCTCTTCTCCTCCTCGGCTGCGGGAAGTTGCAGGAGAACAGGTGACATCCGAGGGACTGGAAATTGAATCGGGGACTTTTTCTGCCCTCAGGTGGGGGGGGGGGGGGGGGGGGTGGCATCCGAGGGACTGGGAATTGAATCGGGGACTTTTTCTATGATGGCCCTCAGGTGGAGGCTTCGGGGACATCAATGTCCCAGGAATGGGGGTTCCTCCTTTTCTATCGGGTTCGGGGTCCTTACAAAAGTCCAGGTTCATTCTGAGGGCCCCCCGGTGGCCCCCATGTTTTCGGAGAGTCACGGAGCAGTCCTCCTTCCACCTCGGCCGGTCTGGTTGGACCTTCTTTGGTCAGGGGGGGGTTCTCCACACAAAACCACAACTTCAGATTTCCAGGAATTGAGGATCTGGATCTTGAAAGGGAAATGGTGAAGGACGGGGGATGTGCAGACAGTCCTCGGTTGTAGGAAGATGACCGGAAGGTCCTTCCTTCGTGGTGCCGGAGGAGGGAAGATCTTCCCTCAACATGTCTTCAGTAGAGAGTGGAGCGAGGACTGGCTTGGAGTCCCTTCGTGTCCAGAACTGTCATTCTTCCTGGAGGTCAGTCTGGCAAAAGATCTGTTAGGAGTTTTGTGTTTTTGTTTGCAGCTCAGAAGGGTCCCTCTGGTCCCTCCATAGGTCCTGTCTAAAGTCCTCAATGGACGGACTAAACGGCCTTTAGAGCCTGGATCCAGCATTCTTCTCTAGTGTGCTGCACTCGGTGGCCTTTCTCCTCATCACAACCTGTACAGGGACTGAGGACTTGTCATCTTTAGCCTTTAAGGAGCCATTCTGCCTGATGGGGACCCCTTGTGTCTGCCGAAGGAAGGACTGCCTTTCCATGGACCCCAGGAGGTGGTTCCTCCTGTGCAGTTCCCAAGAACCCTGGAGAGGAAGGTTTCCATTCTTTGGTCAGAAGGTGTCTTCTCAACTGCCTGGAGGTCTCCTCTTCTAAATCTGGAAGATGGTCCAGGGACTGTGGGAGGGAAGGGCAACGTCCTCCAGGGACTGTGGGACGATACGATAGTGGAAGGTCCTCCAGGGACTGTGGGAGGGAAGGGCAAGGTCCTCCAGGGACTGTGGGAGGAAGGGCAAGGTCCTCCAGGGACTGTGGGAGGGAAGGGCAAGGTCCTCCAGGGACTGTGGGAGGGAAGGGCAAGGTCCTCCAGGGACTGTGGGACGATAGTGGAAGGTCCTCCAGAGACTGTGGGAGGGAAGGGCAAGGTCCTCCAGGGACTGTGGGAGGGAAGGGCAAGGTCCTCCAGGGACTGTGGGACGATAGTGGAAGGTCCTCCAGGGACTGTGGGAGGGAAGGACAAGGTGGAAGTTCTATACCTGGACTGTTTTGTGTTTGTAGGTCTCTGGATTCTCCCGGGGACACCATGTTCCAGATCCCGCGTGCCTCCCTGTTGCTCCGCCTCTCCTGCACACCCTCTATGACCCCGTGTCGGGGCAGGAAGTCTCGCTATGACCCCCCAGCCAAGTCCAAGGCCTCCCGAATCAAATATCCACCAATGGTGTCCATAGAGGAGCTTCTGAATGTGCAACGGCGCTACCGAGAGTACTCTCTTCTCCTGACCGCACTCAGGTATGTCCTCCTACTGACCGCACTCAGGTATGTCCCCCTACTGACCGCACTCAGGTATGTCCCCCTACTGACCGCACTCAGGTATGTCCCCCTACTGACCGCACTCAGGTATGTCCTCCTACTGACCGCACTCAGGTATGTCCCCCTACTGACCGCACTCAGGTATGTCCCCCTACTGACCGCACTCAGGTATGTCCCCCTACTGACCGCACTCAGGTATGTCCCCCTACTGACCGCACTCAGGTATGTCCTCCTACTGACCGCACTCAGGTATGTCCTCCTACTGACCGCACTCAGGTATGTCCCCCTACTGACCGCACTCAGGTATGTCCCCCTACTGACCGCACTCAGGTATGTCCCCCTACTGACCGCACTCAGGTATGTCCCCCTACTGACCGCACTCAGGTATGTCCCCCTACTGACCGCACTCGGGTATGTCCCCTACTGACCGCACTCGGGTATGTCCCCCTACTGACCGCACTCGGGTATGTCCCCCTACTGACCGCACTCGGGTATGTCCCCCTACTGACCGCACTCGGGTATGTCCCCCTACTGACCGCACTCGGGTATGTCCCCCTACTGACCGCACTCGGGTATGTCCCCCTACTGACCGCACTCGGGTATGTCCCCCTACTGACCGCACTCGGGTATGTCCCCCTACTGACCGCACTCGGGTATGTCCTCCTACTGACCGCACTCAGGTATGTCCCCCTACTGACCGCACTCAGGTATGTCCTCCTACTGACCGCACTCAGGTATGTCCTCCTACTGACCGCACTCAGGTATGTCCTCCTACTGACCGCACTCAGGTATGTCCCCCTACTGACCGCACTCAGGTATGTGCTCCTACTGACCGCACTCAGGTATGTCCTCCTACTGACCGCACTCAGGTATGTCCTCCTACTGACCGCACTCAGGTATGTCCTCCTACTGACCGCACTCAGGTATGTGCTCCTACTGACCGCACTCAGGTATGTCCCCCTACTGACCGCACTCAGGTATGTCCTCCTACTGAATGCACTCAGGTATGTCCTCCTACTGACCGCACTCAGGTATGTCCTCCTACTGACCGCACTCAGGTATGTCCCCCTACTGACCGCACTCAGGTATGTCCTCCTACTGAATGCACTCAGGTATGTCCTGAAGATTGGGGGCAGGGTTAGTCGGTGTGGGAGTGTTTGGGGGAGGGGCGGAGATGAAGGTTGGGGGTGGGGATAGTAAGGGATGGGAGTTTGGGGGAGGGGCGGAGATGAAGGTTGGGGGTGGGGATAGTAAGGGATGGGAGTTTGGGGGAGGGGCGGAGATGAAGGTTGGGGGTTGGGATAGTAAGGGATGGGAGTTTGGGGGAGGGGCGGAGATGAAGGTTGGGGGCGGGGATAGTAAGGGATGGGAGTTTGGGGGAGGGGCGGAGATGAAGGTTGGGGGTTGGGATAGTAAGGGATGGGAGTTTGGGGGAGGGGCGGAGATGAAGGTTGGGGTGGGGATAGTCAGGGATGGGAGTTTGGGGGAGGGGCGGAGATGAAGGTTGGGGGTTGGGATAGTAAGGGATGGGAGTTTGGGGGAGGGGTGGAGATAAAGGTTAGGGGTGGGGATAGTAAGGGATGGGAGTTTGGGGGAGGGGTGGAGATAAAGGTTAGGGGTGGGGATAGTCAGGGGTGGGAGTGTTTAGGGGAGGGGTGGAGATGAAGGTTGGGGGTGGGGATAGTAAGGGATGGGAGTTTGGGGGAGGGGTGGAGATAAAGGTTAGGGGTGGGGATAGTCAGGGGTGGGAGTGTTTAGGGGAGGGGCGGAGATTAAGGTTAGGGGCGGGGATAGTAAGGGATGGGAGTTTGGGGGAGGGGTGGAGATAAAGGTTAGGGGTGGGGATAGTCAGGGGTGGGAGTGTTTAGGGGAGGGGCGGAGATGAAGGTTGGGGGCGGGGATAGTAAGGGATGGAAGTTTGGGGGAGGGGTGGAGATAAAGGTTAGGGGCGGGGATAGTAAGGGATGGGAGTTTGGGGGAGGGGTGGAGATAAAGGTTAGGGGTGGGGATAGTCTGGGGTGGGAGTGTTTAGGGGATTAGGGGCGGAGATGAAGGTTGGGGGTTGGGATAGTAAGGGATGGGAGTTTGGGGGAGGGGTGGAGATAAAGGTTAGGGGTGGGGATAGTCAGGGGTGGGAGTGTTTAGGGGAGGGGCGGAGATTAAGGTTAGGGGCGGGGATAGTAAGGGATGGGAGTTTGGGGGAGGGGTGGAGATAAAGGTTAGGGGTGGGGATTAGTCAGGGGTGGGGAGTGTTTAGGGGAGGGGCGGAGATGAAGGTTGGGGGGGCGGGGATAGTAAGGGATGGAAGTTTGGGGGAGGGGTGGAGATAAAGGTTAGGGGCGGGGATAGTAAGGGATGGGAGTTTGGGGGGAGGGGTGGAGATAAAGGTTAGGGGTGGGGATAGTCTGGGGTGGGAGTGTTTAGGGGAGGGGCGGAGATGAAGGTTGGGGGCGGGGATAGTAAGGGATGGGAGTTTGGGGGAGGGGTGGAGATGAAGGTTAGGGGTGGGGATAGTCTGGGGTGGGAGTGTTTAGGGGAGGGGCGGAGATGAAGGTTGGGGGCGTGTGTGATGGAGGGTAGGCAGGACAGAACACACAGAGCAGATGGCAAACGCACAAAGCTTTATTGAGGCAACAAACCGACAGTCACTCAATGGGGAATGGCAGGGAGGTGATCTCGCCAGTAGGGGGCAGCAAGGAGGGGCTAAAACACTTATAGTCCAGTATTGAGAGCAAAGAGAAAGTCTCTATAGCAGATGGTAATCCAACAGGGGGGGGGGGGGGGTCATCACAGGGACAGTTCAGGGCTGGGGGTCTCAGGCAGGCTGGCTTGTTCGGTCTCCCCTCCTTTGGACTGGGGTCTCAGGCAGCAGGCATACAATCTCCCCCCTGGGCTGGGGGTCTCAGGCAGGCTGGCAGGCAGTCTACCCCTGGGCTTGGGGGTCTCAGGCAGGCTGGCAGGAAATCTACTCCTAGGCTGGGGGTCTCAGGCAGGCTGGCAGGCAGTCTACCCCTGGGCTGGGGGTCTCAGGCAGGCTGGCAGGCAGTCTACCCCTGGGCTTGGGGGTCTCAGGCAGGCTGGCAGGAAATCTACCCCTAGGCTGGGGGTCTCAGGCAGGTTGGCAGGCAAGGCACCCCTAGGCTGGGGGTCTCAGGTGTCTTGGAAATTCGCTTTAACGAATTTCTCCTTACCGTGAGTACTCGCAGTTGGATGCGCAGAAATCCCCCATAAAGCTGTGCGAATCTCGCTTACCACGACTGCAGCCAAACTACACGATTCCTGCCCATCCAAATACTTTGGTCCTGTTGAATTTGTGGGTGATTGGAGCTCCGCTACCCTAGAATGATCACACGACACTCTAAGGCTGGTGTTGCAATCCACATAAGGGCTGATTTTAGGCTCAGCTCTCTGTTTTATTAAGAATACACACATGCCCCCACATGAATAAAGTCAATCCCTCCCACCGAACAATGCAATGGGGAGTACCTATACAGAGGATATACATTCCAATTGGAGCATAGCCTTTGCTATTATCTATCACTGGTCCTCCCCCATGAACCTTCTGAGGTCAGCAGACTTCCTCCCCTTCCCCCCTATGAGCCATCTGAGGTCATATTTCCTGTCCTACTAGCTTCTATTGGTATGTACATTCTCTGCACAAGCACTCTCTAAAAATATCAGTCTGTACCTGGATGGGCCCGATACGATCTTTATTAAAAACACATCCATCCGAGATACAGTTCAGATTAGTAATGGGTTGTAAGATATGCACAAGCCTACACGTGGAGTTCACACCGCTTGCGCATTGCGTTATGAAGCCCACGTGGTACCATGCTGCTGATATGTGGATACAGGCCCACGGTCTACTGACAGCAGCATTCGCATGGAATGCCGTGGTGGTATACACGCCGGTCTATAAGCGCAGATCTGCCATCTCATCCATTACCAAGCCGAGTACTGTAATACATACATTGTACATGCGCATGGCCCAATTGCAGCCTTCAGAGCTTTAATTAAGCCACACGAGAGACATATGAATAACACGAATACATGACACATTTAAAGTTCGACCAACAATACAAAATTTCCATGACACAGGCAGGTTGGCAGGCAAGGCACCCCTAGGCTGGGGGTCTCAGGCAGGTTGGCAGCAAAGCACCCCTAGGCTGGGGGGTCTCAGGCAGGTTGGCAGCAAAGCACCCCTAGGCTGGGGGTCTCAGGCAGGTTGGCAGCAAAGCCCCTAGGCTGGGGGTCTCAGGCAGGGCTTGGGTGCGGTTCCCCTCTTGGCTGGGGGGGAGGGGTTTTGGCAGAGTCTAGCCACGAGGGTCACGCCACAGCTGGGCTCCCTCAATGGCTATGCAGCGGAGAAGATGACCGGAGCTTCTTAAGCTGATGCAGGACGCTCTTTGGGTCGTCTTAGCAACCGGGGCGGGGGCCGGGGGGCAGTGTGCCTTGTCGCCTGGCAATGAGGCATGCCTCCTGGACACGGGCCGCGCTTTTCATGAACGCAACCTTTGTCCAGGGACATCCGCAAGTGCGGGAACTTCCTGTGGTAGTCAGGGGTGAAAATTTGGGGGAGGGGTGGAGATGAAGGTTGGGGGTGGGGATAGTCAGGGATGGGAGTGTTTGGGGAAGGGTAGAGATGAAGGTTGGGGGCGGGGATAGTCAGGGAAGGGAGTGTTTGGGGGAGGGGTGGAGATGAAGGTTGGGGGCTGGGGATAGTCAGGGGTGGGAGTGTTTGGGGGAGGGGTGGAGATGAAGGTTGGGGGCTGGGGTAGTCAGGGTGGGAGTGTTTGGGGGAGGGGTGGAGATGAAGGTTGGGGGCGGGGATAGTCGGGGTGGGGGAGTGTTTGGGGGAGGGGTGGAGATGAAGGTTGGGGGCTGGGGTAGTCGGGGTGGGAGTGTTTGGGGGAGGGGTGGAGATGAAGGTTGGGGGCTGGGGTAGTCGGGGTGGGAGTGTTTGGGGGAGGGGTAGAGATGAAGGTTGGGGGCGGGGATAGTCGTGGTGGGAGTGTTTGGGGAGGGGTGGAGATGAAGGTTGGGGGCTGGGGTAGTCGGGGTGGGAGTGTTTGGGGGAGGGGTGGAGATGAAGGTTGGGGGCTGCGGTAGTCGGGGTGGGAGTGTTTGGGGGAGGGGTGGGAGATGAAGGTTGGGGGGCTGGGGTAGTCGGGGTGGGAGTGTTTGGGGGAGGGGTAGAGATGAAGGTTGGGGGCGGGGATAGTCGTGGTGGGAGTGTTTGGGGGAGGGTGGAGATGAAGGTTGGGGGCTGGGGTCAGTCGGGTGGGAGTGTTTGGGGGAGGGGTGGAGATGAAGGTTGGGGGCGGGGATAATAGTCAGTGATGTGAGTGTTTGGGGGAGGGGTGGAGATGAAGGTTGGGGGCGGGGATAATCAGTGATGTGAGTGTTTGGGGGGAGGGGTGGAGATGAAGGTTGGGGGCTGGGGTAGTCGGGGTGGGAGTGTTTGGGGGAGGGGTGGAGATGAAGGTTGGGGGCGGGGATAATCAGTGATGTGAGTGTTTGGGGGAGGAGTGGAGATGAAGGTTGGGGGCGGGGATGGGAGGGGTCACTGATTTCTGGCCTGTCTGGTTCTCCAGGTTTCAGTTTCGGAGAGAATTGACACAACAACAACATGAACTGGAAGTCGGGTCTTTGGCTGAACAGCGCCATCAGCAGGAAATGGAGGAGCACGGCGCCCTCATGGCCTGGAACCTGGAGGAGAACAAGAAAGCTATTCTCAGGAGGTGAGTGCAGTCAGACCAGATCGCTCTTCAGGAGGTGTGTGGCCAGGAGAGCGGATCGCTCTTCAGGAGGTGTCTCTCCTCGGTCCTTTTCAGTGTCCAGCCTCAAGCCCGACTCTTCTGTATCTCTGATGTGTCTCGGATCCGTCACCCTCTCCCCTCCCCCTTCCTCCCCCCCCCCTCTCTCCCCCCCTCCCCCTCCTCCCCTTCTCTCCCCTCCCCCTTCCCTCCCCCCATCTTCCCCCCCATCTTCCCTTCCCCCCCCCCGTATGTCGTTCTCAGGTTGGAACGTCTGCAGTTGGAAGAAAAGGCTTCACAGCTCCAGAGAGAGGAGATCGCCCGACTCCAGGAGGAGGAGAACCTGCAGAGTGTCCAGAAGAGGAAGGAGGCGGTGGAGCGGCTGCAGGTAACTCCACCCACTTCCTCAGTCATACTGCTCATTCATCCCGCCTCTGTAACCCCACCCACTTCCTCAGTCATACAGCTCATTCATCCCACCTCTAACCCCACCCACTTCCTCAGTCATACGGCTCATTCATCCCGCCTCTGTAACCCCACCCACTTCCTCAGTCATACGGCTCATTCATCCCACCTCTAACCCCACCCACTTCCTCAGTCATACGGCTCATTCATCCCACCTCTAACCCCACCCACTTCCTCAGTCATACTGCTCATTCATCCCGCCTCTGTAACTCCCCACCCACTTCCTCAGTGATACTGCTCATTCATCCCGCCTCTGTAACCCCACCCACTTCCTCAGTCATACGGCTCATTCATCCCACCTCTAACCCCACCCACTTCCTCAGTCATACGGCTCATTCATCCCACCTCTAACCCCACCCACAGTTCCTCAGTCATACGGCTCATTCATCCCGCCTCTAACCCCACCCACTTCCTCAGTCATACGGCTCATTCATCCCACCTCTAACCCCACCCACTTCCTCAGTCATACTGCTCATTCATCCCGCCTCTGTAACTCCCCACCCACTTCCTCAGTCATACGGCTCATTCATCCCGCCTCTGTAACTCCACCCACTTCCTCAGTCATACGGCTCATTCATCCCTAGTCCCCTGAACACACCCCCCCACTCTCCAGTGCCCCTCCCCCAATGACCTCCTTTTCTATCACAGGAACTTTCCAGGACCTTCATCACTCGGGAGAACCTGGAGGAGAGGATTGAAGCCGCTCTGAATAATCCCAAATCCTACAACTTCTGTGTGGACCGCGAAGGGAGAATTCGGCGTCAGAGTTCAGCTGGGAAGTCATGTCATGTCATCATTCCCAATCATTCCCGATCAACGCGTCAGATGTCATCATTCCCGATCAACGTTTAGATCAACGTGATGTCATCATTCCCGATCAGCGTGATGTCATCATTCCCGATCAACGTGATGTAATTTTTCAGTGTTTATTCTAATAAATGATGATCCAAAATTGTTCCCACGTTTCCTTCCCACTAATATGTCTGCAGTGTGTGACCCCCCGAGATCTGATTGTACCCCAACAACTGGCTGGAGGTCCGGTCCTGGTTGGGGGCCCTGCTCTGTCCTGGGTGGAGGTCCGGTCCTGGTTGGGGGCCCTGCTCTGTCCTGGGTGGAGGTTTGGTCCTGGTTGGGGGCCCTGCTCTGTCCTGGGTGGAGGTACCGTCCTGGGTGGAGGTCCCATCCTGGTTGGGGGCCCTGCTCTGTCCTGGTCCTGTCCTGGGTTCAGCACCATGTCCCTGGGTGGGGTGGTGTCCTGTCCTGGGTTCGGGCACCATCCTGAGTGGAGGTCCTGTCCTGGGTTCAGGCACCATCATGGGTGGAGCTCCTATCCTGGGTGGGTTGCCCTGTCCTGGTTGGAGCTCATGTCCGGGGGGGGGGGGGTTGCCCTGTCCTGTGTGGAGCTCCTGTCCTGGGTTCGGGCACCATCCTGGGTTCGGGGTTCGGGCACCATCCTGGGTGGAGCTCCTGTCCTGGGTTCGGGCACCATCCTGAGTGGAGGTCCTGTCCTGGGTTTGGGCACCGTCCTGAGTGGAGCTCCTGTCCTGGGTTCGGGCCCTGTCCTGGGTGGTGTCCTTTCCTGGGTTCGGGCACCATCCTGGGTAGAGCTCCTGTCCTGGGTTCGGGCACCATCCTGGGTGGAGCTTCTGTCCTGGGTTCGGGCACCATCCTGGGTGGAGCTCCTGTCCTGGGTTTGGGCACCATCCTGGGTGGAGCCCCTGTCCTGGGTTCGGGCACCATCCTGAGTGGAGGTCCTGTCCTGGGTTTGGGCACCATCCTGAGTGGAGGTCCTGTCCTGGGTTCGGGCCCTGTCCTGGATGGTGTCCTTTCCTGGGTTCGGGCACCATCCTGGGTGGAGCTCCTGTCCTGGGTTCGGGCACCATCCTGGGTGGAGCTCCTGTCCTGGGTTCGGGCACCATCCTGGGTGGAGCTCCTGTCCTGGGTTCGGGCACCATCCTGGGTGGAGCTCCTGTCCTGGGTTCGGGCACCATCGTGAGTGGAGCTCCTGTCCTGGGTTCGAGCACCATCGTGAGTGGAGCTCCTGTCCTGGGTTTGGGCACCATCCTGAGTGGAGCTCCTGTCCTGGGTTTGGGCACCAACCTGAGTGGAGGCTCTGTCCAGGGTTCGGGCCCTGTCCTCGGTGGTGTCCTTTCCTGGATTCGGGCACCATCCTGGGTGGAGCTCCTGTCCTGGATTCGGGCACCATCCTGGGGGGGGGGGTGCCCTGTCCTGTGTGGAGCTCCTGTCCTGGGTTTGGGCACCATCCTGGGTGGAGCTCCTGTCCTGGGTTCCGGCACCATCCTGGTGTGGAGCTCTTGTCCTGGGTTCCGGCACCATCCTGGGGGGAGCTCCTTTCCTGGGTGGGGTGGTGCCCTGTCTTGGGTGGAGCTCCTGTCCTGGGTTCCGGCACCATCCATGGGAAGACGTTAATTGCTCAGAATAGGCTCCTCCCTCCTCTCTTCTCCCTCCTACAGACAAGGTCCTCGTCCCGGTGAACTGGTCACCTACATCCCGGACATTCTGGGGCAGTGGTGGGACCTGCTCAGTACATTAGTACATGGAGTTACATAGTTTGGCTGAAAAAAGACAAAAGTCCATCCAGTTCAACCATAGAAAAAGTCATAATCCTCCACCCACAGCTGATCCAGAGGAAGGCAGAAAATCCAGCAAAGCGCGATCCAATCTCCTCCTGCAGGGGAAACCATTCCTTCCTGATCCCCCGAGAGGCAATCGGATATTCCCGGGATCAACTTTCCCTATAAATGTTCTATCCAGGAAGGAATCCAGGCCGAAGGCGTGTTCACGAGATAATCTAGAAGAGACCCTGATTGAGGTCTGTGAGCTGAGAGGGACCTGTATGGTGGGAAGACGAGGACCCAGCCTGGAGAGTGCTGATAGAGAACGAGGTGAGCCGTGTACCCCGACATCAAAGCCAGAAAAGGGTTTGACTTGCCACACAAATGGGGATTTGGTACTAGAAACAGTCCTACAACTTGGGGAACTGATGACCCCAATGTGCTCCTTATGCAGCTCGACCAAAGAGAGGAACATTGGAGGGATGAGAGCGCCAACTGAAGATGGCCCAACCCCAGCATGAGATTGAATCCTTACCACTATAGGAGGAGGAGACCTGTCCCCGGCCTTTGTCACAGAGGAGACCTGTCCCCGGCCTTTGTCCACAGAGGAGACCTGTCCCGGGCCTTTGTCCACAGAGGAGGAGACCTGTCCCAGGCCTTTATTCACAGAGGAGGAGACCTGTCCCAGGCCATTGTCCACAGAGGAGGAGATCTGTCCCCGGCCTTTGTCCACAGAGGAGGAGATCTGTCCCCGGCCTTTGTCCACAGAGGAGGAGATCTGTCCCGGCCTTTGTCCACAGAGGAGGAGACCTGTCCCGGGCCTTTGTCCACAGAGGAGGAGATCTGTCCCCGGCCTTTGTCCACAGAGGAGGAGACCTGACCCGGGCCTTTGTCCACAGAGGAGGAGACCTGCCCCGGGCCTTTGTGCCACAGAGGAGGAGACCTGCCCCGGCCTTTGTCCACAGAGGAGGAGACCTGCCCGGGCCTTTGTCCACAGAGGAGGAGACCTGCCCCGGGCCTTTGTCCACAGAGGAGGAGACCTGCCCCTGGGGCCTTTGTCCACAGAGGAGGAGACCTGCCCCGGGCCTTTGTCACAAGGAGGACCCTGGCCCGGCCTTTATCCACAAAGGAGGAGACCTGGTCCCGGGCCTTTGTCCACAGAGGAGGAGACCTGCCCCGGCCTTTGTCCACAGAGGGAGGAGACCTGCCCCGGCCTTTGGTCCACAGAGGACAAAGGAGGAGACCTGTCCCCGGGCTTTTGTCCACAGAGGAGGAGACCTGCCCCGGCCTTTGTCCACAGAGGAGGAGACCTGCCCCCGGCCTTTGTCCACAGAGGAGGAGACCTGTCCCCGGCCTTTGTCACAGAGGAGGAGACCTGTCCCGGGCCTTTGTCCACAGAGGAGGAGACCTGTCCCGGCCTTTGTCCACAGAGGAGGAGACCTGTCCCACCGGCCTTTGTCCACAGAGGAGGAGACCTGTCCCGGGCCTTTGTCCACAGAGGAGGAGACCTGTCCCCGGCCTTTGTCCACAGAGGAGGAGACCTGTCCCGGGCCTTTGTCCACAGAGGAGGAGACCTGTCCCCCGGCCTTTGTCCACAGAGGAGGAGACCTGTCCCCCGGCCCTTTGTCCACAGAGGAGGAGACCTGTCCCGGCCTTTGTCACAGAGGAGGAGACCTGTCCCCGGCCTTTGTCCACAGAGGAGGAGACCTGTCCCCCCCCGGCCTTTGTCCACAGAGGAGGAGACCTGTCCCCCGCCTTTGTCCACAGAGGAGGAGACCTGTCCCCCGGCCTTTGTCCACAGAGGAGGAGACCTGCCCCCGGCCTTTGTCCACAGAGAGAGGAGACCTGCCCCCCGGCCTTTGTCCACAGAGGAGGAGACCTGCCCCCGGGCCTTTGTCCACAGAGGAGGAGACCTGTGCCCCCGGGCCTTTGTCCACAGAGAGGAGGAGACCTGCCCCGGGCCTTTGTCCACAGAGGAGGAGACCTGCCCCCGGCCTTTGTCCACAGAGGAGGAGACCTGTCCCCGGGCCTTTTGTCCACAGAGGAGGAGACCTGCCCCGGGCCTTTGTCCACAGAGAGAGAGGAGGAGGAGGACCTGCCCCGGGCCTTTGTCCACAGAGGAGGAGACCTGCCCCGGGCCTTTGTCCACAGAGGAGGAGACCTGTCCCCGGCCTTTTTGTCCACAGAGGAGGAGACCTGTCCCCGGGTCCTTTGTCCACAGAGGAGGAGACCTGCCCCCGGGCCTTTGTCCACAGAGGAGGAGACCTGCCCCCGGGCCTTTGTCCACAGAGGAGGAGACCTGTCCCGGGCCTTTGTCCACAGAGGAGGAGACCTGCCCCCGGGCCTTTGTCCACAGAGGAGGAGAGACCTGCCCCGGCCTTTTGTCCACAGAGGAGGAGACCTGACCCCGGCCTTTGTGTCCACAGAGGAGGAGACCTGGGCCTTTGTCCACAGAGGAGGAGACCTGCCCCCGGGCCTTTGTCCACAGAGGGAGAGAGGAGACCTGCCCCCGGGCCTTTGTCCACAGAGGAGGAGACCTGTCCCAGGGCCTTTGTCCACAGAGGAGGAGACCTGCCCCCGGGCCTTTGTCCACAGAGGAGGAGACCTGCCCCGGGCCTTTGTCCACAGAGGAGGAGACCTGCCCCCGGCCTTTGTCCACAGAGGAGGAGACCTGCCCCGGGCCTTTGTCCACAGAGGAGGAGACCTGCCCGGGCCTTTGTCCACAGAGGAGGAGACCTGTCCCCGGCCTTTGTCCACAGAGGAGGAGACCTGTCCCGGGCCTTTGTCCACAGAGGAGGAGACCTGTCCCCCGGGCCTTTGTCCACAGAGGAGGAGACCTGCCCCCGGGCCTTTGTCCACAGAGGAGGAGACCTGCCCCCGGCCTTTGTCCACAGAGGAGGAGACCTGCCCCCGGGCCTTTGTCCACAGAGGAGGAGACCTGCCCCGGGCCTTTGTCCACAGAGAGGAGACCTGCCCCGGCCTTTGTCCACAGAGGAGGAGAGACCTGCCCCCGGCCTTTGTCCACAGAGGAGGAGACCTGCCCCCGGGCCTTTGTCCACAGAGGAGGAGACCTGTCCCGGGCCTTTGTCCACAGAGGAGGAGACCTGCCCCGGCCTTTGTCCACAGAGGAGGAGACCTGTCCCCCGGCCTTGTCCACAGAGGAGGAGACCTGTCCCGGGCCTTTGTCCACAGAGGAGGAGACCTGTCCCGGGCCTTTGTCCACAGAGGAGGAGACCTGTCCCGGGCCTTTGTCCACAGAGGAGGAGACCTGTCCCCCGGCCTTTGTCCACAGAGGAGGAGACCTGCCCCGGGCTTTGTCCACAGAGGAGGAGACCTGTCCCGGCCTTTGTCCACAGAGAGGAGACCTGTCCCCCGGCCTTTGTCCACAGAGGAGGAGACCTGCCCCGGCCTTTGTCCACAGAGGAGGAGACCTGCCCCCCGGCCTTTGTCCACAGAGGAGGAGACCTGCCCCCGGCCTTTGTCCACAGAGGAGGAGACCTGCCCCCGGCCTTTGTCCACAGAGGAGGAGACCTGCCCCCGGCCTTTGTCCACAGAGGAGGAGACCTGCCCCGGCCTTTGTCCACAGAGGAGGAGACCTGCCCCCGGCCTTTGTCCACAGAGGAGGAGACCTGCCCCCGGCCTTTGTCCACAGAGGAGGAGGAGACCTGCCCCGGCCTTTGTCCACAGAGGAGGAGGAGACCTGCCCCCGGCCTTTGTCCACAGAGGAGGAGACCTGCCCCCGGCCTTTGTCCACAGAGGAGGAGACCTGCCCCCGGCCTTTGTCCACAGAGGAGGAGACCTGCCCCCCTTTGGCCTTTGTCCACAGAGGAGTCCACAGAGGAGGAGGAGACCTGCCCCCGGCCTTTGTCCACAGAGGAGGAGACCTGCCCCGGCCTTTGTCCACAGAGGAGGAGACCTGCCCCCGGCCTTTGTCCACAGAGGAGGAGACCTGCCCCCGGCCTTTGTCCACAGAGGAGGAGACCTGCCCCCGGCCTTTGTCCACAGGCCTTTGTCCACAGGAGGAGACCTGCCCCCGGGCCTTTGTCCACAGAGGAGGAGACCTGCCCCCGGCCTTTGTCCACAGAGGAGGAGACCTGACCTGCCCCCGGCCTTTGTCCACAGAGGAGGAGAGACCTGCCCCCGGCCTTTGTCCACAGAGGAGGAGACCTGCCCCCGGCCTTTGTCCACAGAGGAGGAGACCTGCCCCCGGCCTTTGTCCACAGAGGAGGAGACCTGCCCCGGCCTTTGTCCACAGAGGAGGAGACCTGCCCGGCCTTTGTCCACAGAGGAGGAGACCTGTCCCTGCCCCGGCCTTTTGTCCACAGAGGAGGAGACCTGCCCCCGGCCTTTGTCCACAGAGGAGGAGACCTGTGCCCCCGGCCTTTGTCCACAGAGGAGGAGACCTGCCCCCGGCCTTTGTCCACAGAGGAGGAGACCTGCCCCCGGCCTTTGTCCACAGAGGAGGAGACCTGCCCCGGCCTTTGTCCACAGAGGAGGAGACCTGCCCCCCCTTTGTCCACAGAGGAGGAGTTGCTTTTGTCCACAGAGGAGGAGACCTGCCCCCGGCCTTTGTCCACAGAGGAGGAGACCTGCCCCCGGCCTTTGTCCACAGAGGAGGAGACCTGCCCCCGGCCTTTGTCCACAGAGGAGGAGACCTGCCCCCGGCCTTTGTCCACAGAGGAGGAGACCTGCCCCCGGCCTTTGTCACAGAGGAGGAGACCTGCCCCCGGCCTTTGTCCACAGAGGAGGGAGACCTGCCCCCGGCCTTTGTCCACAGAGGAGGAGACCTGCCCCCGGGCCTTTGTCCACAGAGGAGGAGACCTGCTGCCCCGGCCTTTGTCCACAGGGAGGAGACCTGCCCCCGGCCTTTTGTCCACAGAGGAGACCTGCCCCCGGCCTTTTCTCCACAGAAGAGGAGACCTGCCCCCGGCCTTTGTCCACAGAGGAGGAGACCTGCCCCCGGCCTTTGTCCACAGAGGAGGAGACCTGCCCCGGCCTTTGTCCACAGAGGGAGACCTGCCCCCGGCCTTTGTCCACAGAGGAGGAGACCTGGTACCGGCCTTTGTCCACAGAGGAGGAGACCTGCCCCGGCCTTTGTCCACAGAGGAGTGAGACCTGCCCCCGGCCTTTGTCCACAGAGGAGGAGACCTGCCCCCGGCCTTTGTCCACAGAGGAGGAGACCTGCCCCCGCCTTTGTCCACAGAGGAGGAGACCTGGGAGTTGCGGCCCTTTGTCCACAGAGGAGGAGACCTGCCCCCGGCCTTTGTCCACAGAGGAGGAGACCTGTCCCCGGCCTTTTCTCACAGGGAGACCTGCCCCCGCCTTTGTCCACAAGTGTGGGAGACCTGCCCCTGGCCTTTTCTCACAGAGGGGAGACCTGCCCCCGCCTTTTCTCACAGAGGAGGAGACCTGCCCCCGGCCTTTGTCCACAGAGGAGGACCTGCCCCCGGCCTTTGTCCACAGAGGAGGAGACCTGCCCCGGGTTTGTCCACAGAGGTGGGGGTACAGTGGGGTTGTTGCTTGGAACCGTATGGTGGATCTGTAACCATTTCCAGAGAAAGGCAACGTGTTCCGGGTTCCTGGTGAGGGGGAAATTGGTGTTTCAGCAGATTCTTGCGAGTGGAAATGGGTGCCTGGAACCCTTGTGGGTCTTCTATGACCTTGCTTCTCTGTCATCACATTCAGTTCTGTGTGCCACCAAGGAAGGACTAGTTGCGGTGATGGGTGGGTGTTGCTGGCCCAATCCAAATCTTGCTGCCACTCAGCTAACAGCACCGAGTTCTTACAAAGTTGTAGATTTCATGCACACCCAGGAGTTGGGCCAGTTGGTGCCGGTCATACTATGGTGTGGGAGTTGCGGTGGTACTGGTGTGGGAGTTGCGGTGGTATGGTGTAAGAGTTGCGGTGGTACTGGTTTGGGAGTTGCGGTGGTATTGGTGTGGGTGTTGCGGTGGTACTGGTTGGGAGTTGCGGTGGTATTGGTGTGGGAGTTGCGGTGGTACTGGTGTGGGAGTTGCGGTGGTAATGGTGTGGGAGTTGCGGTGGTACTGGTGTGGGAGTTGCGGTGGTAATGATGTGGGAGTTGCGGTGGTACTGGTTTGGGGTTGCGGTGGTATTGGTGTGGGTGTTGCGGTGGTATTGGTGTGGGAGTTGCGGTGGTACTGGTTTGGGAGTTGCGGTGGTACTGGTGGTGGGAGTTGCGGTGGTATTGGTGTGGGGAGTTGCGGTGGTACTGGTGTGGGAGTTGCGGTGGTAATGGTGTGGAGTTGCGGTGGTACTGGTGTGGGAGTTGCGGTGGTAATGGTGTGGGTGTTGCGGTGGTACTGGTGTGTGGGAGTTGCGGTGGTATTGGTGTGGGAGTTGCGGTGGTATTGGTGTGGGAGTTGCGGTGGTACTGGTGTGGGAGTTGCGGTGGTAATGGTGTGGGAGTTGCGGTGGTACTGGTGTGGGGAGTTGCGGTGGTAATGATGTGGGTGTTGCGGTGGTACTGGGTGGGGAGTTGCGGTGGTATTGGTGTGGGGTTGCGGTGGTATTGTGTGGGAGTTGGGGTGGTACTGGTTTGGGAGTTGCGGTGGTAATGATGTGGGAGTTCGGTGGTACTGGTGTGGGAGTTTGGATCGGTGGTATTGGTGTGGGAGTTGCGGTGATTCAGGCAGATGTTGAAGCGACCAGTCCAGGCAGGTGGGCAGGGAGGAGGACTCTTAGTTCTCGGTGTGATGGAATACTTCATAGGAGTTTTGGTTGTACTGGTAGTATTGGTGTACTGGTAGTAATAGTGTAGGGTATTGGTGGGTACTGGTAGTAATGGTGGTACTGTTGGTCCAGGCAGATGTTGGTGTGATAGGTCCAGGCAGGCCAGCGAGGGAGGAGGACTCTGGATCTCTGTGTGATGGTATATTGGTGTAGGGGTACTAGTGTAGGGGGAGTACTAGTGTAGGGGTACTGGTGGTACTGGTGTAGGGGCAGTGGTTGTACTGGTGGTACTGGTGTAGGGATTTTGGTGATTCAAGCAGGTATTGGTGTTTCGAGTCCAGGCAGGCCAGGGGAGGGAGGAGGAGGACTCAGGAGGACGAGGAGGAGGAGGAGGAGGAGGAGGAGGACTCTGGAGGAGGAGGACTCTGGAGGGAGGAGGAGGAGGACTCTGGAGGGAGGAGGAGGAGGAGGAGGACTCTGGAGGGAGGAGGAGGAGGAGGACTCTGGTTTTCGGTGTGATGAGATACAGGAAGCCCAGAGAGGAGGAAGTTCTAGAAAAGCAGAAACTGGAGGAGGGGGGGGGGGGAGGGAGACTCTGAGTGCAGGGAAGTTCCATAAAGTCCTGATTTCAGAGGAGGAAAGTTGGGGGATCAGGGGGGCAGAGATGTCCCCAGAAGACCCCTGATCCTGGGACGGTAGGGACCCCCCCTCTGCTGGAACAATCATCGGTCAGGATGGCGGCCACAGACAGAGCTCTGAAGGAGGGACAACTCCACATCAAACAGAACAAGTTCGGGAAGGTGAGTCCCCCCTCCCCCCTCCTCCTGCTGGACGATCAATACTCATCAATAATCAGAAGATGGTCAGAGAATTGAGAACGATCGATCAGGAGGAGGAGGAGAGCGAAACCAGACTCCGCCCACAACTCGGATAACCCCAATAGACTCCGTCCCCAGCACACCCTACGCATGGGCGACCCCCAACCTCCGCACGCCCTACGCATGGGTGAACCCCCAACCTCCGCACGACCCCCAACCCTACGCATGGGCGACCCCAACCTCCGCACACCCTACGCATGGGCGACCCCCAACCTCCGCACGCCCTACGCATGGGCGACCCCCAACCTCCGCACAACCCTACGCATGGGCACCCACCCTACGCATGGGCGACCCCCAACCTCCGCACGCCCTACGCATGGGCGACCCCCAACCTCCGCACGCCCTAAACGCATGGGCGACCTCCAACCTCCGCACGCCCTACGCATGGGCGACCCCCAACCTCCTCCGCACGCCCTACGCATGGGCGACCCCCAACCTCCGCACGCCCTACGCATGGGCGACCCCCAACCCGCACCCCTACGCACCTCCCTACGCATGGGCGACCCCCAACCTCGCACGCCCTACGCATGGGCGACCCCAACCTCCGCACGCCCTACGCATGGGCGACCCCCAACCTCCGCACGCCCTAACGCATGGGCGACCCCCAACCTCCGCACGCCCTACGCATGGGCGACCCCCAACCTCCGCACGCCCTACGCATGGGCGACCCCCCAACCTCCGCACGCCCTACGCATGGGCGACCCCCAACCTCCGCACGCCCTACGCATGGGCGACCCCCAACCTCCGCACGCCCTACGCATGGGCGACCCCCAACCTCCGCACGCCCTACGCATGGGCGACCCCCAACCTCCGCACACCCTACGCATGGGCGACCCCCAACCTCCGCACACCCCTACGCATGAATGGCCCCAAACCTCCGCACACCCTACGCATGAATGGCCCCAATCCCCGCCCACACCCTACATTGGGCGACACCAACCTCCGCACACCCTACACATGGGCGACACCAACCTCCGCACACCCTACGCATGGGCGACCCCCAACCTCCGCACACCCTACGCATGGGCGACCCCAACCTCCGCACACCCTACGCATGGGCGACCCCCAACCTCCGCACACCCTACACATGGGCGGCCCCAATCCCCGCACACCCTACGCATGGGCGACCCCCAACCTCCATACGCCCTACGCATGGGCAACCCCCAACCTCCGCACACCCTACGCATGAATGGCCCCAATCCCCGCACACCCTACACATTGGGCGACACCAACCTCCGCACACCCTACACATGGGCGACACCAACCTCCGCACACCCTACGCATGGGCGACCTCCAACCTCCGCACACCCTACGCATGGGCGACCCCCAACCTCCGCACACCCTAACGCATGGGCGACCTCCAACCTCTGCACACCCTACGCATGGGCGACCCCCAACCCTCCGCACACCCTACGCATGGGCAACCTCCAACCTCCGCACACCCTACGCATGGGCGGCCCCAATCCCCGCACACCCTACGCATGGGCGACCCCCAACCTCCATACGCCCCCTACGCATGGGCAACCTCCGCACACCCCACGCATGAATGGCCCCAATCCCCGCACACCCTACACATTGGGCGACACCAACCTCCGCACACCCTACACATGGGCGACACCAACCTCCGCACACCCTACGCATGAATGGCCCCAATCCCCCCCGCACACCCTACACATTGGGCGACACCAACCTCCGCACACCCTACGCATGGCGACCCCCAACCTCCGCACACCCTACGCATGGGCGACCCCCCCCAACCTCCGCACACCCTACGCATGGGCCACCCCAACCTCCGCACACCCTACGCATGAATGGCCCCCCCAATCCCCGCACACCCTACACATTGGGCGACACCCCCCAACCTCCGCACACCCTACGCATGGGCGACCCCCAACCTCCGCACACCCTACGCATGGGCGACCCCCCACCTCCGCACACCCTACGCATGGGCGACCCCCCCAACCTCCGCACACCCTACGCACATGGGCGACCCCCCCAACCTCCGCACACCCTACACATGGGCGACCCCAACCTCCACACACCTACGCATGGGGCCCCCAACCTCCGCACACCCTACACATGATAGGCCCCAATCCCCGCACACCCTACACATGGGCAGCCCCCAACCCCGCACACTCTACGCATGGGCGACCCCAACCTCCACACACTCTACATATTAGTGGCCCCAAACTCTACTTGTTTGGACTGATTGGTAACGTTCCTCTAATTGGGCGTGTCCAGAGGGTCTCAGGGTTTCATCCAGCCAATCCTGCCTTCTGTATATAATGGGGGAGGGGTACGGGGTGAATCGCTGATTTTCTATTATTGATTGCTGATTCCGAGCTGCAGAGAAAGTCATTTAGGGTGGAGTTGGTAAGATCAAAAGGTGGAGCATCCAGACAGGACCAGAGACTCCTCCCACTATCCACATTCCCCGCCCCCACGGAGCACTCAGAAATGTTCCTGCATCACAGCTGTTTGCTACGTCTAAACATGGCTCTGGAAATGGACTTGGCACGCAGACTCCACCCCCTCCCATCTGATTAGAGCAGGCCCGGCTACTTCAATGGGGTGGGGCATACAATCTTCCACCCCTTTTGTGATTGGAAAGAGGAGGGACAAGCAACTTTGACCCCTCCCATATGATTGGAGCCTCTGTCCCCTCCCAAATGATGGAAGAGAGGCGGGGCTAATGACGATACGTCCGTCCCATGCAGTATAAGATCTTCTGTATGACATTCAGTAATCGTCCTTATTGTTGGGGTCACTGAGCGAGTGGGGTGTCCCCGGCCCCTGGAAGAGGAGGGCCCTGGGGGGGCCCAGGGGAGGAGAGCCCTGGGAGGGGGCCCAGGAATCCTCCTTTAAATCTTACATAGCTGAGCATCTTTGTGATGTCTCTGATCTTCGTACCTCTGGGGTCATCGATCGATTCCCTGCTATTGGCCTCCATGGGAGCCGCTCCCTTTGAACTTCTGGTATTGCCCAGCGTGCTGGTAAATGTTGGAGAATCTCTGATTTTCCATTTAACTTTATCCCCCCAACCTGCCACTTCAGCCCCCCCAACTGGCGACTTCAGCCCCCCCAACCTGCGACTTTAACCCCTCCAACCTGCCACTTCAGCCCCCCCAACCTGCAACTTCAACCCCTCAAACCTGCGACTTCAGCCCCCCCCAACCTGCCACTTCAGTACCCCCCAACCTGCCACTTCAGCCCCCCCAACCTGCCACTTCAGCACCCCCCAACCGGCGACTTCAGCCCCCCCAACCTGCCACTTCAGCTCCCCCAACCTGCAACTTCAGCCCCCCCAACCTGCCACTTCAACCCCCCCCCAACTGGCGACTTCAGCTCTCCCCAACCTGCCACTTCAACCCCCCCAACCTGCCACTTCAGCCCCCCCAACCTGCCACTTCAGCTCTCCCCAACCGGCGACTTCAGCCCCCCCAACCTGCCACTTCAACCCCCCCCCCACCGGCGACTTCAGCTCTCCCCAACCTGCCACTTCAACCCCCCCAACCTGCCACTTCAGCCCCCCCCAACCTGCCACTTCAGCACCCCCCAACCTGCGACTTCAGCTCTCCCCAACCTGCGACTTCAGCCCCCCCAACCTGCCACTTCAGCCCCCCCAACCTGCGATTTCAGCTCTCCTTAACCGGCAACTTCAACCCCCCAACCTGCTACTTCAGCCCCCCCAACCTGCCACTTCAGGTCTCCCCAACCGGCGACTTCAGCCCCCCCAACCTGCGACTTCAGCCCCCCCAACCTGCCACTTCAGCCCCCCCAACCTGCCACTTCAGCCCCCCCAACCTGCCACTTCAGCCCCCCCAACCTGCCACTTCAGCCCCCCCAACCTGCCACTTCAACCCCCCCAACCTGCGACTTCAGCCCCCCCAACCGGCGACTTCAGCTCTCCCCAACCGGCGACTTCAACCCCCCCAACCTGCCACTTCAGCCCCCCCAACCTGCGACTTCAGCTCTCCCCAACCGGCGACTTCAGCCCCCCCCAACCTGCGACTTCAGCCCCCCCAACCTGCCACTTCAACCCCCCCAACCTGCGACTTCAGCCCCCCCAACCGGCGACTTCAGCCCCCCCAACCTGCCACTTCAGCACCCCCCAACCTGCCACTTCAACCCCCCAACCTGCCACTTCAGCCCCCCCAACCGGCGACTTCAGCCCCCCAACCTGTGACTTCAGCCCCCCCAACCGGCGACTTCAGCCCCCCCAACCGGCGACTTCAGCCCCCCAATCTGCGACTTCAGCCCCCCCAACCTGAGACTTCAGCCCCCCCCAACCTGCGACTTCAGCCCCCCCAACCTGCCACTTCAGCCCCCCCCAACCTGCCACTTCAGCCCCCCCCAACCTGCCACTTCAGCCCCCCCCAACCTGCCACTTCAGCTCCCCCCAACCTGCGACTTCAGCCCCCCCAACCTGCGACTTCAGCCCCCCCAACCGGCGACTTCAACTCCCCCAACCTGCGACTTCAGCTCCCCCCAACCTGCGACTTCAGCTCCCTCCAACCAGCGACTTCAGCCCCCCCCCAACCTGCGACTTCAGCACCCCCCAACCTGCGACTTCAGCACCCCCCAACCTGCCACTTCAGCACCCCCCAACCTGCCACTTCAACAACCCCCTCAACCTGCGACTTCAGCTCCCCCAACCGGTGACTTCAGCCCCCCCAACCAGCGACTTCAGCCCCCCCTAATCTGCGACTTCAGCCCCCCCTAATCTGCGCCTTCAGCCCCCCCTAATCTGCGCCTTCAGCCCCCCCAACCTGCCACTTCAGCCCCTCCCAACCTGCAACTTCAGCCCGCCCAACCGGCGACTTCAGCCCCCCCAACCTGCCACTTCAGCCCCCCCAACCTGCCACTTCAGCCCCTCCCAACCTGCCACTTCAACCCCCCAACCTGCAACTTCAGCTCCCCCCAACTGGCGACTTCAGCCCCCCCAACCTGCCACTTCAGCTCCCCCCAACCTGCCACTTCAGCACCCCCAACCTGCGACTTCAAACCCCCAACCCGCCACTTCAGCCCCCCAACCCGCGACTTCAGCCCCCCCAACCCGCCACTTCAGCCCCCCAACCTGCGACTTCAGCCCCCCCAAACCCGCCACTTCAGCCCCCCCAACCCGCGACTTCAGCCCCCCCAACCCGCGACTTCAGCCCGCCCAACCCGCGACTTCAGCCCGCCCAACCCGCCACTTCAGCCCCCCCCAACCGCCACTTCAGCCCGCCCAACCCGCCACTTCAGCCCGCCCAACCCGCCACTTCAGCCCCCCCAACCCGCCACTTCAGCCCCCCCAACCCGCCACTTCAGCCTCCCCAACCCGCGACTTCAGCCCCCCCAACCCGCGACTTCAGCCCCCCCCAACTTGCGACTTCAGCCCCCCCAACCTGCGACTTCTGCCCCCCCAACCTGCGACTTCAGCCCCCCCCAACTTGCGACTTCTGCCCCCCCAACCTGCGACTTCAGCCCCCCCAACCTGCGATATCACTCTCCTGTACTGTTGCTGTGTTGTATGTTGTTGACGTGTGCTGTCACGTTGTATGAGGTTCTATGTTCTAGCTGATGTGAGCTCCAGGTCCCAGCTTTGCTGTGTTCCGTGTGAAGTATATATGTCTGGTTGTGGCGTTCCGTGTTGTCGCTCCCCCCCCCTCCCCCGTCAGACATTTAGATGAAGTCGCTCAGAATCTCTCGTTTTTCTTGTTGCGTTCATTAGTTTCCTGTTGCTGGTTGTGTAACAGACGACTCCACGTGTGGTCCATGCTTTCGGTTTGTGAGCTCGGCCCCCACAGTCCCATCACTGAGATGTCACCAGGGGCCAATTCTGACCGGACACGGACCCAGCACTGACCCGACATGGACCCAGCACTGACCCGACATGGACCCACCACTGACCCGACATGGACCCACCACTGACCCGACATGGACCCAGCACTGACCCGACATGGACCCACCACTGACCCGTCATGGACCCACCACTGACCCGACATGGACCCAGCACTGACCCGACATGGACCCAGCACTGACCCGACATGGACCCAGCACTGACCCGACATGGACCCACCACTGACCCGACATGGACCCAGCACTGACCCGACACGGACCCAGCACTGACCCGACATGGACCCAGCACTGACCCGACATGGACCCACCACTGACCCGTCACATGGACCCAGCACTGACCGGACACGGGACCCCCCACTGACCCGACATGGACCCACCACTGACCCGACATGGACCCAGCACTGACCCGACACGGACCCGCCACTGACCCCGACACGGACCCAGCACTGACCGGACACGGACCCACCACTGACCCGACACGGACCCAGCACTGACCCAACATGGACCCAGCCACTGACCCGACACGCACCCACCACTGACCCAACACGGACCCACCACTGACCGGACACGGACCCGCCACTGACCGGACACGGACCCGCCACTGACCGGACACGGACCCGCCACTGTCCGGACACGGACCCGCCACTGTCCGGACACGGACCCGCCACTGTCCGGACACGGACCCCGCCACTGTCCGGACACGGACCCCAGCACTGACCGACATGGACCCAGCACTGACTGGACACGGACCCGCCACTGACCCAGCACTGACCCAACAGGGAGCCACCACAGAGACACAAACTACTGAGGGGGAATCTCCCCATTGTGGGAGGGGCAGAGGCACAAACTACTGAGGCGGAGAATCTAACCATTGTGGGAGGGGCAGAGGCACAAACTACTGGGGGGATTCTCCCCATTGTGGGAGGGGCAGAGACACAAACTACAGGGGTGGGGAAATCTCCCCATTGTGGGAGGGGCAGAGACACAAACTACTGAGGGGGAATCTCCCCATTGTGGGAGGGGCAGAGACACAAACTACTGAGGGGGAATCTCCCCATTGTGGGAGGGGCAGAGACAAAAACTATTGTGGGGAGAATCTCCCCCATTGTGGGAGGGGCAGACACAAACTACTGGGGTGGGGAAATCTCCCCATTGTGGGAGGGACAGAGATTTGCTGCTGACCTATGATGATGGTTATCAGTGCAGAGTGGAGGGGAGGGTCAGAGGGAGGAGCTTGTATTTGGGGCGTCTCTGGAATGTGTTGTAAATGTGGAGTTATGCTTTAATTCTGACAGAAATGACTCCACCCAGTAGTTGGTCAGAAATCAGGGCGGAGCCTATGGAACATTTCTCTCCAGCGGGGCCAAGGTTCCACCTCTGCGGAGATATTTAGGAATTCTAAATGCCGTTTCCATCCCGCCTCCCTTCCATCCATTGCAGATTTCCCAGAATCCTCTGGTCCTGTAGCGGCAACCCGGCTTTCAGGTTTACTGCTCTGGGAGACCAAGCCATTGGAAGACCCGCCCACAAAGGGCTGATGGGGGGCGGGTGTTTTATGGCACCTCCCACTCATTTGTGTATCTACAGTACAGAAGCAGGTAAGAATCTGCAATGTAGTGAGGAGAGGCCATTCTACCACGTTGGGTGATTTCCTGGTGTAGACCCCCCAATTCTCTTCCCAGATCTGGGGGTCTCCAGCACAGCAGGAATGTCTCCAGGGACAGGCTTGGCACTCTGACCTCACTGACTGCAAATGATTCCGGCAAACTTCCTCTTTCTGGCTCTTCAGGTGACAGATCTAATCTCTCATCATATATCATGATATCTCCTTGTATTTCTGTGGCCATAGTCCGGGGCCTAGGTGGGCTGTCCCTTGTATTTCTGTGGCCATAGTCCGGGGCCTAGGTGGGCTGTCCCTTGTATTTCTGTGGCCATAGGCCGGGGCCTAGGTGGGCTGTCCCTTGTATTTCTGTGGCCATAGGCCGGGGCCTAGGTGGACTGTCCCTTGTATTTCTGTGGCCATAGGCCGGGGCCTAGGTGGACTGTCCCTTGTATTTCTGTGGCCATAGTCCGGGGCCTAGGTGGACTGTCCCTTGTATTTCTGTGGCCATAGTCCGGGGCCTAGGTGGACTGTCCCTTGTATTTCTGTGGCCATAGGCCGGGGCCTAGGTGGACTGTCCCTTGTATTTCTGTGGCCATAGTCCGGGGCCTAGGTGGACTGTCCCTTGTAATTCTATGGCCATAGTCCGGGGCCTAGGTGGGCTGTCCCTTGTAATTTCTGTAGCCATAGTCCGGGGCCTAGGTGTGCTGTCCCTTGTATTTCTGTGGCCATAGGTCAGTTCCTAGGTGTGCTGTCCCTTGTAATTCTATGGCCATAGGCCGGGGCCTAGGTGGGCTGTCCCTAGTACAGTTGCAAGAAAAAGTATGTGACCCCCTTGGGATTCCGTGGAGTTTTGCATGAATTGGGCATAAAATGTGCTCTGAACGTCATCTAAGTCACAACAATAGAAGAACACACAGTCTGCTGAACATAATACTACACAAACATTAGATGTTGCCATGGTTTAATTGCACATAACATGTAAACATTCACAGTGCAGGGAGGAAAAAGTATGTGAACCTTTGGACTTAATAACTGGTTGACCCTCCTTTGGCAGCAATAACCTCAACCAAATGTTTCCTGTAGTTGCAGATCAGACCTGCACAACGATCTGGAGTCATTTTGGACCACTCCTCTTCACAAAACTGTTTCAGTGTAGCAATATTCTTGGGATGTCTGGTGTGAATCGCTCTCTTAAGGTCATGCCACAGCATTTCAATGGGGTTGAGGTCAGGACTCTGACTGGGCCACTTCAGAAGGCGTATTCTGTGCTGTTGCAGCCATTGTTTTGTTGAATGACTTGTATGCTTTGGGTCATCATTGTCCTGTTGCATCACCCATCCTCTGCGGAGCTTCAGTTGGCGGACAGAGGTTCCGGGAGGTTCCGGGAGGTTCGAGTTCACCGTCTTTCTTTTCTCTCTCCAGAAGTGGAAGCGTTGCTATGTCCTCCTGTATCCGGACTCGCCCTTCGGAGTGGCGCGATTGGAGATCTACGACTGGAAGGACGGCACAACGGCTGGGGAGAAATTTTTCACACCCGGAAAGCTGCCGACCGGAAAGTCATACGATTAGCAGAATGCATCCACGTGGCTCCAGCACCAGCAGAGAACGCCTATAAAGACAACATGGCCGCCTTCATCATAGAGACCAGCGACAAGACCATGCTGCTGTCTGCGGAGCCCGCTACCTGTGAGGAGTGGGTGCAGACACTGAGCGAGGCCGCATTCCCGGTGAGTGGAGGAGGGGAGAGGAGAAAGTAGGAGCAGTGGGTGCAGACACTGAGCGAGGCCGCCCCCGCGTTCCCGGTGAGTGGAGGAGGGGAGAGAAAGTAGGAGCAGTGGGTGCAGACACTGAGCGAGGCCGCATTCCCGGTGAGTGTGGGGAGGGAGAGAGAGAAAGTAGGAGGAGTGGGTGCAGACACTGAGCGAGGCCGCATTCCCGGTGAGTGGAGGAGGGGAGAGGAGAAAGTAGGAGCAGTGGGTGCAGACACTGAGCGAGGCCGCATTCCCGGTGAGTGGAGGGGGAGGGAGAGGAGAAAGTAGGAGCAGTGGGTGCAGACACTGAGCGAGGCCGCATTCCCGGTGAGTGGAGGAGGGGAGAGGAGAAAGTAGGAGCAGTGGTTGCAGACACTGAGCGAGGCCACATTCCCGGTGAGTGGGAGGAGGGGAGAGGAGAAAGTTGGAGCAGTGGGTGCAGACACTGAGCGAGGCCGCATTCCCGGTGAGTGGAGGAGGGGAGAGGAGAAAGTAGGAGCAGTGGGTGCAGACACTGAGCGAGGCCGCATTCCCAGTGAGTGGAGGAGGGGAGAGGAGAGGAGGAGGGGGAGGAGTAGGTACAGACACTGCAAGGCCACATTCCTGGTGAGTAGAGGAGGGAAGGGGGAAGATGATGGGGGGGTGGAGGAGGAAGGAGGACAATACATGGAGGGAGGAGGGGAATGAATGAAGGGAGGATGGGAATGAATGAAGGAGGAAGACAATGGATGGAGTAGGAGGGCAATAAATGGAGGAGTGGAATGAATGGAGGAGGAATGAGAATGAAGGGGAGGAGGGGAATGAATGGAGGAGGAGGGGAATGGGGGAGGTGGAGAATGAATGGAGGGGAATGAATGGAGGAGAATGAAGGGAGGAGGGGAATGAATGGAGGAGAATGAATAGGGAAGAGGAGAATGAATGAAGAAGGAATGGAGAAGGGGAATGAATGAAGGTGGAAGACAATGGATGGAGTAGGAGGGCAATAAATGGAGGAGGAGGGGAATGAATGGAGGAGGAGAATTAACGGAGGAAGGTAATTAATGGAGGAGGTGGAGAATAAATGGAGGGAGGAGGAGAATGAATAGAGGAAGAGAATGAATGATGGAGGAGGGGAATGAATGGAGGAGAATGTGGAGAATGAATGGAGGAGGGGGTAATGTATGGAGGAGGGGAATGAATGAAGTAGCAGGACAATGAATGGAGGAGGAGGACAATGAACGGAGAAGGGCAATAAATGGAGAATGGAGGAGGAGAATGAATGGAGGAAGGAAATAGGAGGGGAATGAATGGAGTAGGGGAATGAATGGAGGAGGGGAAGAATGAATGGAGGAAGAGGGGAATGAATGGAGGAGGGGAATGAATGGAGGAGGAGGGGAATGAATGGAGGAGGGGGAGAATGAATGGAGGAAGAGGGTAATGGAGGAAGAGGGGTAATGAATGGAGGAGGAGGGGAATGAATGTAGGAGGGGAATGAATGGAGGAGGGGAATGAATGGAGGAGGGGAATGGAGTAGGGGAATGAATGGAGGAGGGAATGAAGTAGGGGAATGAATGGAGGAGGGAATGAAGTAGCAGGACAATGAATGGAGAAAAAGGGCAATAAATGGAGGAGGAGGAGAATGAATGGAGGAAGGAATGAAAAGGAGGAGGAGGGGAATGAATGGAGGAGGAGGAAATGAATGGAGGAGGGGAATGGAGTAGGGGAATGAATGGAGGAGGGGGAGAATGAATGGAGGAAGAGGGTAATGAATGGAGGAGGAGGGGAATGAATGTAGGAAGGAGGGGAATGAATGGAGGAGGGGAATGGAGTAGGGGAATGAATGGGAGGAGGGAATGAAGTAGCAGGACAATGAATGGAGAAAAAGGGCAATAAATGGAGGAGGAGGAGAATGAATGGAGGAAGGAATGAAAGGAGGAGGAGGGGAATGAATGGAGGAGGAGGGAATGAATGGAGGAGGAAGGAATGACTGGAGGAGGAGGGGAATGAATGGAGGAGGAGGAGCAGAGTCTCTCCTCCTCCACCTCCAGAGTGCCCCCTATCCTGTACATCCTTCCATAGGGGAAGCCTGTGTGGCCTGTGGGGAGGGGCTTCCCTCTGAATGATTCCACGTCTGACTGACCACCTTTCTGTCTATCAGGGAAATGTGAACGGTACAAAGCCGGGGAAGGACGGCCCAGACAGCGTGGCCCTAGAGATGGCGGTAAATAGTATCTACATCTCCCGAGAGCAAGGTGAGCCTCTCCATAGTGCCACGTGTGTCCTGCTCTGTGTATAACACCTCCTCTCCATAGTGCCACGTGTGTCCTGCTCTGTGTATATCTTCCCTTCTCTGTGTATAACACCTCCTCTTCATAGTGCCACGTGTGTCCTGCTCTGTGTATATCTCCCCCTCTCTGCGTATAACACCTCCTCCTCTCCATAGTGCCACGTGTGTCCTGCTCTGTGTATATCTCCCCCTATCTGCGTATAACACCTCCTCTCCATAGTGCCACGTCACATCCCTCACTGATGGCACGTGGTTTATCCTCTGCAGCATCGGAGTTCTGGGTGACGGTACAGAGGACGGAGGCTGCGGAGCGCTGTGGTCTGAGGGGGTCGTATCTTCTCCGAGCCGAGAGCGATTGTCTCATACTGAAGAATGCCGAGACCAAGGAAAGCCTCTACTCCTGGCAATACAAACTGCTGCGCCGCTACGGGAGAGACAAGGTAGGAAGCCACAAAGACCCGATGATCCACGTCCACCAATCAGAGAGACACATAGAGAAGTGGAATGTATGGAAGGCAGATCCAGAATAGGAGGGAGGTTCCGAGATAGGAAGTCTTCTTTGAGATTTGAAGATGGAAGATCTGGAAGGAGGAAATCACATGTAGAGGCAGAAGGACGGTGAGCCACGAGAATCGGGTGATGGACAACGTGGAGTAGGCACGGGTGGAGGAACGTGGAGTAGGCACGGGTGGAGGAACGTGGAGTAGGCACGGGTGGAGGACACGTGGAGTAGGCACGGGTGGAGGACACGTGGAGTAGAAACGGGTGGAGGACACGTGGAGTAGAAACGGGTGGAGGACACGTTGAGTAGGCACGGGTGGAGGACACGTGGAGTAGGCACGGGTGGAGGACACGTGGAGTAGGCACGGGTGGAGGACACGTGGAGTAGGCACGGGTGGAGGACACGTGGAGTAGGCACGGGTGGAGGACACGTGGAGTAGGCACGGGTGGAGGACACGTGGAGTAGGCACGGGTGGAGGACACGTGGAGTAGGCACGGGTGGAGGACACGTGGAGTAGGCACGGGTGGAGGACACGAGGAGTAGGCACGGGTGGAGGACACGTGGAGTAGGCACGGGTGGAGGACACGTGGAGTAGGCACGGGTGGAGGACACGTGGAGTAGGCACGGGTGGAGGACACGTGGAGTAGAAACGGGTGGAGGACACGTGGAGTAGGCACGGGTGGAGGACACGTGGAGTAGGCACGGGTGGAGGACACGTGGAGTAGGCACGGGTGGAGGACACGTGGAGTAGGCACGGGTGGAGGACACGTGGAGTAGGCACGGGTGGAGGACACGTGGAGTAGGCACGGGTGGAGGACACGTGGAGTAGGCACGGGTGGAGGACACGTGGAGTAGGCACGGGTGGAGGACACGTGGAGTAGGCACGGGTGGAGGACACGTGGAGTAGGCACGGGTGGAGGACACGTGGAAAAGGCACTCGTGGAGAACACGTGGAGTAGGCACGGGTGGAGGACACGTGGAGTAGGCACTTGTGGAGGACACGTGGAGTAGGCACGGGTGGAGGACACGTGGAGTAGGCACGGGTGGAGAACACGTGGAGTAGAAACGGGTGGAGGACACGTGGAGTAGAAACGGGTGGAGGACAAGTGGAGTAGGCACGGGTGGAGGACACGGGGAGTAGGCACGGGTGGAGGACACGTGGAGTAGAACGGGTGGAGGACACGTGGAGTAGGCACGGGTGGAGGACACGTGGAGTAGGCACGGGTGGAGGACACGTGGAGTAGGCACGGGTGGAGGACACGTGGAGTAGGCACGGGTGGAGGACACGTGGAGTAGGCACGGGTGGAGGACACGTGGAGTAGGCACGGGTGGAGGACACGTGGAGTAGGCACGGGTGGAGGACACGTGGAGTAGGCACGGGTGGAGGACACGTGGAGTAGGCACGGGTGGAGGACACGTGGAGTAGGCACGGGTGGAGGACACGTGGAAAAGGCACTCGTGGAGGACACGTGGAGTAGGCACGGGTGGAGGACACGGGGAGTAGGCACGGGTGGAGGACACGTGGAGTAGAAACGGGTGGAGGACACGTGGAGTAGAAACGGGTGGAGGACACGTGGAGTAGAAACGGGTGGAGGACACGTGGAGTAGGCACGGGTGGAGGACACGTGGAGTAGGCACGGGTGGAGGACACGTGGAGTAGGCACGGGTGGAGGACACGTGGAGTAGGCACGGGTGGAGGACACGTGGAGTAGGCACGGGTGGAGGACACGTGGAGTAGGCACGGGTGGAGGACACGTGGAGTAGGCACGGGTGGAGGACACGTGGAGTAGGCACGGGTGGAGGACACGTGGAAAAGGCACTCGTGGAGAACACGTGGAGTAGGCACTCGTGGAGGACACGTGGAGTAGGCATGGGTGGAGGATAAGTGGAGTAGGCACTCGTGGAGGATACGTGGAGTAGGCACGGGTGGAGGACACGTGGAGTAGGCACGGGTGGAGGACACGTGGAGTAGGCACGGGTGGAGGACACGTGGAGTAGGCACGGGTGGAGGACACGTGGAGTAGGCACGGGTGGAGGACACGTGGAGTAGGCACGGGTGGAGGACACGTGGAGTAGGCACGGGTGGAGGACACGTGGAGTAGGCACTTGTGGAGGACACGTGGAGTAAGCATGGGTGGAGGACACGTGGAGTAGGCACTCGTGGAGGACACGTGGAGTAGGCACTCGTGGAGGATACGTGGAGTAGGCACGGGTGGAGGACACGTGGAGTAGGCACGGGTGGAGGACACGTGGAGTAGGCACGGGTGGAGGACACGTGGAGTAGGCACGGGTGGAGGACACGTGGAGTAGGCACGGGTGGAGGACACGTGGAGTAGGCACGGGTGGAGGACACGTGGAGTAGGCACGGGTGGAGGACACGTGGAGTAGGCACGGGTGGAGGACACGTGGAGTAGGCACGGGTGGAGGACACGTGGAGTAGGCACTCGTGGAGGACACATGGAGCTCCAATAGATGAACAAAGCAGCCAGAGAGTGGCTGGAGAAATGTATATCAATGTCTTCTACTGGTTGTAAGAATCAATGGATATTGGGGCGACCATGAGCAGAGTCCCCCAAAGAGGAATCGGGGTTCCGGAGCGCCAGGAAATCAGCTGCCAATACGGCTACCGCTGTACAAGACCACATCGAGGAGAGGGATTCAGGATAACGGGGAACGGGATTCGCTGTCCATCGGGGAGGAGGAGAGGGATTCAGGATAACGGGGAACGGGATTCGTTGTCCATCGGGGAGGAGGAGAGGGATTCGGGATAACAGGGAACGGGATTCGTTGTCCATCGGGGAGGAGGAGAGGGATTCGGGATAACAGGGAACGGGATTCGTTGTCCATCGGGGAGGAGGAGAGGGATTCAGGATAACGGGGAACGGGATTCGCTGTCCATCGGGGAGGAGGAGAGGGATTCGGGATAACAGGGAGGAGGAGAGGGATTCAGGATAACAGGGAACGGGATTCGTTGTCCATCGGGGAGGAGGAGAGGGATTCGGGATAACGGGGAACGGGATTCGTTGTCCATCGGGGAGGAGGAGAGGGATTTGGGATAACAGGGAATGGGATTCGTTGTCCATCGGGGAGGAGGAGAGGGATTCAGGATAACAGGGAACGGGATTCGTTGTCCATCGGGGAGGAGGAGAGGGATTCAGGATAACGGGGAACGGGATTCGTTGTCCATCGGGGAGGAGGAGAGGGATTCGGGATAACGGGGAACGGGATTCGTTGTCCATCGGGGAGGAGGAGAGGGATTTGGGATAACAGGGAATGGGATTCGTTGTCCATCGGGGAGGAGGAGAGGGATTCGGGATAACAGGGAACGGGATTCGTTGTCCATCAGGGAGGAGGAGAGGGATTCGGGATAACAGGGAGGAGGAGAGGGATTCAGGATAACAGGGAATGGGATTCGTTGTCCATCGGGGAGGAGGAGAGGGATTCGGGATAACAGGGAGGAGGAGAGGGATTCAGGATAACAGGAAGGAGGAGAGGGATTCGGGATAACAGGGAGGAGGAGAGGGATTCGGGATAACAGGGAGGAGGAGAGGGATTCAGGATAACAGGGAGAAGGAGAGGGATTCAGGATAACAGGGAGGAGGAGAGGGATTCAGGATAACAGGGAATGGGATTTGTTGTCCATCGGGAAGGAGGAGAGGGATTTGGGATAACAGGGAACAGAATTCGTTGTCCATCGGGGAGGAGGAGAGGGATTCGGGATAACGGGGAAGGGGATTCGTTGTCCATCGGGGAGAAGGAGAGGGATTCGGGATAACGGGGAACGGGATTCGTTGTCCATCAGGGAGGAGGAGAGGGATTTGGGATAACGGGGAACGGGATTCGTTGTCCATCAGGGAGGAGGAGAGGGATTCGGGATAACAGGGAATGGGATTTGTTGTCCATCAGGGAGGAGAAGAGGGATTCGGGATAACAGGGAGGAGGAGAGGGATTCGGGATAACGGAGGAGGAGAGGGATTCGGGATAACAGGAAGGAGGAGAGGGATTCAGGATAACAGGGAATGGGATTCGTTGTCCATCAGGGAGGAGGAGAGGGATTCGGGATAACAGGGAACAGAATTCGTTGTCCATCGGGGAGGAGGAGAGGGATTTGGGATAACAGGGAAAGGGATTCGGGATAACAGGGAGAAGGAGAGGGATTCGGGATAATGGGGAACGGGATTCGTTGTCCATCAGGGAGGAGAGGGATTCGGGATAACAGGGAACAAGATTTGTTGTCCATCAGGGAGGAGAGGGATTCAGGATAACGGGGAAGGGGATTCGTTGTCCATCAGGGAGGAGGAGAGGGGTTCGGGATAACAGGGAACGGGATTCGTTGTCCATCAGGGAGGAGGAGAGGGATTCGGGATAACAGGGAGAAGGAGAGTGATTCGGGATAACAGGGAGAAGGAGAGGGATTCGGGATAACAGGGAACAAGATTTGTTGTCCATCAGGGAGGAGGAGAGGGGTTCAGGATAACGGGGAAGGGGATTCGTTGTCCATCAGGGAGGAGGAGAGGGATTCGGGATAACAGGGAGAAGGAGAGTGATTCGGGATAACAGGGAGAAGGAGAGGGATTCGGGATAACGGGGAACGGGATTCGTTGTCCATCAGGGAGGAGGAGAGGGATTCGGGATAACGGGGAACGGGATTTGGAACACAGTGCACAGAGGGTCAGTAACATCTTGTAAAGCAGACAAATGGGAGGAGCTGAATAACAGGCTCTTCAGAAGGCCGTGGTGCTCTGACTCTCATGCAGGCGTGATGATTGGCCGTCAGGGAGGAGGAGAGGGATTCGGGATAACAGGCTCTTCAGAAGAAGGCCGTGGTGCTCTTACTCTCATGTAGGCGTGATGGTTGGCCGTCAGGGAGGAGGAGAGGGATTCGGGATAACAGGCTCTTCAGAAGAAGGCCGTGGTGCTCTGACTCTCATGCAGGCGTGATGATTGGCCGTCAGGGAGGAGGAGAGGGATTCGGGATAACAGGCTCTTCAGAAGGCCGTGGTGCTCTGACTCTCATGTAGGCGTGATGGTTGGCCGTCAGGGAGGAGGAGAGGGATTCGGGATAACAGGCTCTTCAGAAGGCCGTGGTGCTCTGACCCTCATGTAGGCGTGATGGTTGGCCGTCAGGGAGGAGGAGAGGGATTCGGGATAACAGGCTCTTCAGAAGGCCGTGGTGCTCTGACCCTCATGTAGGCGTGATGGTTGGCCGTCAGGGAGGAGGAGAGGGATTCGGGATAACAGGCTCTTCAGAAGAAGGCCGTGGTGCTCTGACTCTCATGTAGGCGTGATGGTTGGCCGTCAGGGAGGAGGAGAGGGATTCGGGATAACAGGCTCTTCAGAAGGCCGTGGTGCTCTGACCCTCATGTAGGCGTGATGGTTGGCCGTCATGAAATGTTGACCCGGCTGGTTTCTCAACATGTTTACCTTGAAGGAACCTTTAGTGAAACGTTTGAGATCCTGAGGAACCCCTGAAATGTTCCCATCTACAGCTCACAGCACATTGGTGCGATCAGCCGGTCAGGTAACCACAATTGTTTTTAGAAATCACATTAAATAATAGAAGAAATAATAAAACTGACATATTTCATGTGAAACTTGTGCTGGATGTTTTCTGCAGAAGCTCCATTCTGGGTCAAACTTGAGACAAGCAGTGTACAGGGGGCAGCAGAAGAGGATAGGGCTCAGCAATTACAGCTCCTAAAAGTAGCCATCCCCCCTTTTTTAAGGGACCAAATGTAATTGGACAATTGAATCAAAAGCTGTTTTCTGGCCAGGTGTGGGCTACTCCATTATTTCTTCATCAATTAAGCAGGTAAAAGGTCTGGAGTTGGTTCTGCGGGATTTATATTTGGAATCTATTGCTGTGAACCTCCATCATACGTTCAGAGGAGCTGTCCATGCAAGTGACACCGGCCATTGTACAGCTTCAAAAACTAAACCAAGCCATCAGAGAGATCGCAGCAACATTAGGAGCGGCCAAATCAACAGTTTGGTCCATTCTGAGGAAAGAAGAACGCAGTGGTGAGCTCAGCGACATAAAAAGGCATGGACGTCCACGGGAGACACAAGTGGTGGATAATCGCAGGATCCTCTCCAAGGTAAATAAAACCCATTCACAACATCCAGACAAGTGAAGGACACTCTCCAATAGGTGGGTGTATCATTGTCAAAGTCTACAATCAAGAGGAGACTTCACGAGAGCAAATACAGAGGGTTCACCACAAGGTGCAAACCATTCATAAGCCTGAAGAATAGAAAAGACAGATTAGACTTTGCCAAAAAACATCTAAAAAAGCCGGACCAGTTCTGGAAAAGCATTCTTTGGACGGATGACACGAAGATGAATCTGTACCAGAATGACTGGAAGAACAAAGTGTGGAGAAGGCTTGGAACAGCTCATGATCCAAAGCACACAACGTCATCTGTAAAACATGGCGGAGGCAGGGTGATGGCATGGGCAGAGGCAGGGTGATGGCATGGGCGGAGGCAGGGTGATGGCATGGGCGGAGGTAGGGTGATGGCATTGGTGGAGGCAAAAAGGCATGGGCATGCATGGCTTCCAGTGGCACTGGGTCATTGGTGGTTACTGATCATGTGACAGAAGACAGAAGCAGCCGGATGAATTTTGCCGTGTTTACAGATCTACGGTCAGCCCAGATTCTGACAAATGCAGCAAAGATGATTGGACGGCGCTTCACAGTACAGATGGACAATGATCCAAAACACACTGCAAGAGCAACCCAGAAGGAAGGAAAAGAAGTGGAATATTCTGCAATGACCGAGTCAGTCACCTGATCTCAACCCAACTGAGCATGCATTTCACTTGCTGAAGGCAAAACTAAACGCAGAAAGACCCACAAAGAACAACTGAAGACAGCTGCAGTTAGAGCCTGACACAGAATCAGACAGGAGGAAACCCAGTCTTTGGTCATGTCCATGGGTTCCAGACTTCAGGCAAAGCATCAGACAGGAGGAAACCCAGTCTTTGGTCATGTCCATGGGTTCCAGACTTCAGGCAAAGCATCAGACAGGAGGAAACCCAGTCTTTGGTCATGTCCATGGGTTCCAGACTTCAGGCAAAGCATCAGACAGGAGGAAACCCAGTCTTTGGTCATGTCCATGGGTTCCAGACTTCAGGCAATGCATCAGAAAAGAGGAAACCCAGTCTTTGGTCATGTCCATGGGTTCCAGACTTCAGGCAAAGCATCAGAAAGGAGGAAACGCAGTCTTTGGTCATGTCCATGGGTTCCAGACTTCAGGCAAAGCATCAGAAAGGAGGAAACCCAGTCTTTGGTCACGTCCATGGGTTCCAGACCTCAGGCAAAGCATCAGAAAGGAGGAAACCTAGTCTTTGGTCACGTCCATGGGTTTCCAGACTTCAGGCAAAGCATAAGAAAGGAGGAAACCCAGTCTTTGGTCACGTCCATGGGTTCCAGACTTCAGGCAAAGCATCAGAAAGGAGGAAACCCAGTCTTTGGTCACGTCCATGGGTTCCAGACTTCAGGCAAAGCATCAGAAAGGAGGAAACCCAGTCTTTGGTCACGTCCATGGGTTCCAGACTTCAGGCAAAGCATCAGAAAGGAGGAAACCCAGTCTTTGGTCACGTCCATGGGTTCCAGACTTCAGGCAAAGCATCAGAAAGGAGGAAACCCAGTCTGTGGTCACGTCCATGGGTTCCAGACTTCAGGCAAAGCATCAGAAAGGAGGAAACCTAGTCTTTGGTCACGTCCATGGGTTCCAGACTTCAGGCAAAGCATAAGAAAGGAGGAAACCCAGTCTTTGGTCACGTCCATGGGTTCCAGACTTCAGGCAAAGCATCAGAAAGGAGGAAACCCAGTCTTTGGTCACGTCCATGGGTTCCAGACCTCAGGCAAAGCATCAGAAAGGAGGAAACCTAGTCTTTGGTCACGTCCATGGGTTCCAGACTTCAGGCAAAGCATAAGAAAGGAGGAAACCTAGTCTTTGGTCACGTCCATGGGTTCCAGACTTCAGGCAAAGCATAAGAAAGGAGAAACCCAGTCTTTGGTCACGTCCATGGGTTCCAGACTTCAGGCAAAGCATCAGAAAGGAGGAAACCCAGTCTTTGGTCACGTCCATGGGTTCCAGACCTCAGGCAAAGCATCAGAAAGGAGGAAACCTAGTCTTTGGTCACGTCCATGGGTTCCAGACTTCAGGCAAAGCATCAGAAAGGAGGAAACCCAGTCTTTGGTCACGTCCATGGGTTCCAGACTTCAGGCAAAGCATCAGAAAGGAGGAAACCCAGTCTGTGGTCACGTCCATGGGTTCCAGACTTCAGGCAAAGCATCAGAAAGGAGGAAACCCAGTCTGTGGTCACGTCCATGGGTTCCAGACTTCAGGCAGTCATTGCCAGTAAAGGATTCTCAACAAAATATTACAAATGAACATTTTATTTATGATTATATTCATTTGTCCAATGACTTTTGGTCCCTTGAAAAAAAAAGGGGGGGGGGGGTGGCTACTCTTAAGAGCTGTAATTCCTAAACCCCTCCCCCAATGTGGATATGCATACCCTCAAATTACACCTGAGAGTGCGCACTGTCCGCCCATATCCATTGTAGAACTAGAGCCGGAATATGTTTTGGTAAATACCTGAAAAAAATATATAATTGTGCCTGTGTCCAAATATATATGGACCTAACTGTATATACTGGGGGGGGGGGGGGATATGGGGGGGTGTATATATATATATGGACCTAACTGTATATACTGGGGGGGGCGGGGGGGGGATATGGGGGATATATATAAATATATATTATATATATATATGGACCTAACTGTATATACTGGGGGGGCGGGGATATGGGGGGGGTATATATATATATATATATATGGACCTAACTGTATATACTGGGGGGCGGGGGGATGGGGGGGTATATATATATATATTAACATAACCTTGTATATACTGGGGGGGGCGGGGGATATGGGGGGGTTGTATAAATATATATATATATATATGGACCTAACTGTATATACTGGGCGGGGATATGGGGGGGTATATATATATATATTAACATAATTGTATATACTGGGGGGGGGGGGGCGGGGATATGGGGGGGTTGTATAAATATATATATATATATGGACCTAACTGTATATACTGGGGGGGCGGGGATATGGGGGGGTTGTATAAATATATATATATATGGACCTAACTGTATATACTGGGGGGGCGGGGATATGGGGGGGTGTATATATATTATTATGGACCTAACTGTATATACTGGGGGGGGGGGGATATGGGGGGGTGTATATATATATATATATATATATGGACCTAACTGTATATACTGGGGGGGCGGGGGGATATGGGGGGGTTGTATATATATATATATATGGACCTAACTGTATATACTGGGGGGGCGGGGATATGGGGGGGTGTATATATATATAAATATATATTATGGACCTAACTGTATATACTGGGGGGGCGGGGATATGGGGGGTATATATATATATATATTTATGGACCTAACTGTATATACTGGGGGGGGCGGGGATATGGGGGGTATATAATATATATATATGGACCTAACTGTATATACTGGGGGGGGGGGGGATATGGGGGGGTTGTATAAATATATATATATATGGACCTAACTGTATATACTGGGGGGGGGGGGATATGGGGGGGTGTATAAATATATATATATATGGACCTAACTGTATATACTGGGGGGGCGGGGATATGGGGGGGGTTGTATAAATATATATATATATGGACCTAACTGTATATACTGGGGGGGCGGGGATATGGGGGGGTATATATATATATATATATATGGACCTAACTGTATATACTGGGGGGGGCGGGGATATGGGTGAAAGTCAGAGGAAGGAAGTCCAATGTGAAGAGAGATCTCAGGATTCAGCTGACCTGCAAGCAATGAATCTGCAGATAGCCTTCAGAGCTCACACTTTATTACTTGCCTTCAGAGCTCACACTTATTACTTGCCTTCAGAGCTCACACTTTATTACTTGCCTTCAGAGCTCACACTTTATTACTTGCCTTCAGAGCTCACACTTTATTACTTGCCTTCAGAGCTCACACTTTATTACTTGCCTTCAGAGCTCACACTTTATTACTTGCCTTCAGAGCTCACACTCTATTACTTGCCTTCAGAGCTCACACTCTATTACATGTACACTGTATTTTCTGGTTCCAGGTTATGTTTTCCTTTGAAGCCGGCAGACGGTGTGCCTCCGGTGCTGGAAATTTTACATTTGAGACATCCCAAGGACATGAGATCTTCCAGAAGGTGGAGTCTTCCATCCGAGCTCAGCAAGGTTCAGAGAACCGGCTAAGTGGCCCCACCTTGGACACAGAGGCCCCTGCAGACATCATGTATCAGAGCTCTGACCCCGGCCAGTTTGAAATACCCAGCCTAGTCACTAAGAAAGATGTGGAGGAAAAAGTGCAAGGAAGAGTTCTTCCCAATCTCCCAGCAGTGAGGGTGGCACAACCTCAGCACCTACTTGACCCTGCAATGCCCGGGAAGTCCAGCACTCCTCCTCGCTCTCCAGTTTCCCACCATTCCACAGACAGCGAGCATTTGGCAGTCTACTCAGAGCCTAAAGATTCTGTCAAGGGGGTAAAACCTCATTTTGATCCTCTGTATTCAGATCCTGTGGACAGTGTATGCAACAAAGATGTCCGATCAAACAAGAAGAAGGTTGCCTCCCCATTATTCAGACCTGTATGAGCAGGTGGGTTACGAGGTAGTGGGGGGGAGGGGTCTCTTCACAAACACTCAGCACCTCGACTGTTCCTCACAGAGGTGAGGAGCATATCTATGATGAGCCAGAGGGGATAGTGCGTACTACGGACGCCCCCCAGCTCTACTCCGAAGTACGAATGGAGGCAGATGCATGGAAAAAGCAAGCGAACGATGAAAAGCTTGCTACGAATATCCATATAATCCAAGCACTGATGACTACTCCGTACCAAACTTCCAGGGACAACGCAGCCAGCCCCGTACCAAAACAGGCCCTAAACCAATTCCAGCACCAAAACCCCAAGGAGTAATTCTACCAAAACCCCCCGGAAAAGGCAGAGACTTGGAAAAGATGCCGTCTCCTATAATACAGTCAAACAGTAACAACAACAACGGGAACATTGAGGCGTTGTATAGTCAGGTGATAAAAGTGGGGAACAAGAGTGCCAAACCACAGTCTGCACCGCCTCTGCCAGAAACCACCCAACTGCAGTCTGTACCACCCCTTCCTCTAATCCACCAATCACAGTCTGCACCACCTCTACCACCAATCCACCAATCACAGTCTGTACCACCCCTTCCTCTAATCCACCAATCACAGTCTGCACCACCTCTACCACCAATCCACCAATCCACAATCTGCACCACCTCTACCACCAATCCACCAATCACAGTCTGCACCACCTCTACCACCCATGAACAAGCCTCCATCTACACCACCAGTCCCATCCACGAACAAACCTCCATCTGTGCAGCCACCACCTCCACCAGCCAAGCCACCCTCTGCGTTGATGGAACCAATACCAGTGAAAACATTGCCATTAACTGTACCAGAGATGAACAAAGTTCTTCCATCCCTGCCATCACCCAGCACAGGCCAGACTATAAACCCTCAATCTTTGCCTGAGCCTCATGACAGCAATGGAACTGATCCATCATCAGTTTCAAAGAAGGACATATCTGTGATTTATGAAGATATGGGGTTTTTGTGAATGTGAGACAAATCCACATTGATGGTTCCTCTAATAGTTCCTCTTATCTGTGGACATAAAAGATTGGCCTTCCTTGCTCCAGTGACCAGGAACAAACATACTGCTGTTCCTTGAGGCTGCAAGGACCATCTGTAGGGAAAACACACCTTACTGATGGGAAATTGTAGACGATATATGTACCTAAATCTCTGGAGCCATCTACCACTGAACCAAGTGTCTGCCACTGTACCGGTCACCATTGTGCCACTCTTTCTCAATAGGTCTCCTGAAGAGGAAGTATGAATATACTTACCTTTCCAGCTGCCCATGTATGGAGAACCTGCTGCATTACCGTTCCCCAGTGGCTTCAAGTGTCCTACAGACCCAGGTGTGTAGAGTACTGGCTTCCCTGTTGGCCACTGTAGCTCCTCCCACTGGCTTGTATGTGAATAAAGAACATATGAGCCTGTGGTGGAGATTCTGAGTGGTTGATGGGCAGGGGGGGGGGGGGGGGGGGGAAGGCAAGTGTTTGACTTGGCCACAGTGGAATACTTGTATACTGGAATACTGGGGAGCAGATGTACAGAGGCGTTTCAGTACATGGACCATGGAAATATTGAAATTCACACTTCTTTTACAGCCGATCCTTTGGGTATAAGTGGCCCTGTGGTGACACTAAGTTTATCCTCCGTCCTTCTGCCCTATGTGGTCATTTAAGTCTGTGCCTCTGAATTTAGTTCCTTTGTTGTTCCTGGTCGGTTCTGTCTTCATCTCTGAATGTTAGTCCTCTGTTTGGCATGACTGGTCCTGTCCTTCGTGGCTGGCCCTATCTGTATCTCTGAATCCGGTTCCTCTGTCTTACGTGGCTGGTCCTATCTGTATCTCTGAATCCGGTTCCTCTGTCTTACGTGGCTGGTCCTATCTGTATCTCTGAATCCAGTACCTCTGTCTTGCTTGGCTGGTCCTATGTCTGTATCTCTGAATCCGGTTCCTCTGTCTTACATGGCTGGTCCTATCTGTATCTCTGAATCCGGTTCCTCTGTCTTACGTGGCTGGTCCTATCTGTATCTCTGAATCCAGTACCTCTGTCTTATGCTGGCCTATAGAATCCGGGTCGTTTCTTACGTGGGTCCGAATCTGTATCCACTGAATCCAGTCCTCTGTATTGACGCCTGGTCTTGTCTGTATCTCTGAATCAGGTTCCTATGTCTTATGCAGGCGTCGGCCGGCCGAATTTTCATCCACATGAAAAAATCGGCTGATATTGACGCCATTAGTGGGGCAATGCCGTCGGCCGTTTTTCGCGGATCTTCTCGTTCTTTTTATCGGTAATGCTGGAAAATCCACGAAAAACAGCTGTTTTTCGTCAGCATTGGTGGCAGTATCCATGGCAGGAACGACTGATTTTTCGTTTATCGGCCGACAATTTGGTCGATAAACGGCCCATCTATGGCCTGCATTAAGTGGCTGGTCCTGTCTGTTTCTCTGATTCCAGTTCCTCTGCCTTATGTAGCTGGTCCTATCTGTATCTCTGAATCCGGATCCTATGTCTTAAGTGGCTGGTCCTAGCTGTATCTTTGAATCCGGTACCTCTGTCTTACGTGGCTGGTCCTATCTGTATCTTTGAATCCGGTACCTCTGTCTTACGTGGCTGGTCCTATCTGTATCTCTGAATCAAGTTCCTCTGTCTTACGTGGCTGGTCCTGTCTGTATCTCTGAATCCGGTACCTCTGTCTTACGTGGCTGGTCCTATCTGTATCTCTGAATCAAGTTCCTCTGTCTTACGTGGCTGGTCCTATCTGTATCTCTGAATCCGATTCCTCTGTCTTACGTGGCTGGTCCTATCTGTATCTCTGAATCCGATTCCTCTGTCTTACGTGGCTGGTCCTATCTGTAGCTCTAAATCCGATCCTCTGTCTTATGTGGCTGGTCCTATCTGTAGCTCTGAATCTGGTTCCTCTGTGTTACGTGGCTGGTCCTATCTACATCTCTAAATCCGGTTCCTCTGTCTTGCGTGGCTGGTCCTGTCTGTATCTCTAAATCCAGTTCTTTGTGGCTGGTCCTGCCTGCTATCTCTGAATCTGGTTCCTCTGTCTTATGTGGTCTTGCCTTCATCCTTTCCTCTAGTTTCTCTGTCCCACGTGACTCATTCCATCTTCATCTCTGAATCTATCTTCATCCTACATGGTCAGTTCTGTCTTCATCTCTGTGGTACCTCCATCCTTTCTTTTTTCCCATTCCGTATGACTTGGTTGTCTCATCCCATCTCCTTTGTGGTCGGTTCTGTCTTCATCTCTGTGGTTCCTCCATCCTTTCTTTTTTCCCATTCCGTATGACTTGGTTGTTGTCTCATCCCATCTCCTTTGTGGTCGATTCTGTCTTCATCTCTGTGGTACCTCCATCCTTTCTTTTTTCCCTTCCGTATGACTTGGTTGTCTCATTCATCTCCTTTGTGGTCGGTTCTGTCTTCATCTCTGTGGTACCTCCATCCTTTCTTTTTTCCCATTCCGTATGACTTGGTTGTCTCATCCCATCTCCTCTGTGGTCAGTTCTGTCTTCATCTCTGTGGTACCTCCATCCTTTCTTTTTTTCCCATTCCGTATGACTTGGTTGTCTCATCCCATCTCCTTTGTGGTCGGTTCTGTCTTCATCTCTGTGGTACCTCCATCCTTTCTTTTTTCCCATTCCGTATGACTTGGTTGTTGTCTCATCCCATCTCCTTTGTGGTCAGTTCTGTCTTCATCTTGTGGTACCTCCATCCTTTCTTTTTTCCCATTCCGTATGACTTGGTTGTCTCATCCCATCTCCTTTGTGGTCAGTTCTGTCTTCATCTCTGTGTGGTACCTCCATCCTTTCTTTTTTCCCATTCCGTATGACTTGGTTGTCTCTCATCCCATCTCCTCTGTGGTCAGTTCTGTCTTCATCTCTGTGGTACCTCCATCCTTTCTTTTTTCCCATTCCGTATGACTTGGTTGTTGTCTCATCCCATCTCCTCTGTGGTCAGTTCTGTCTTCATCTCTGTGGTACCTCCATCCTTTCTTTTTTCCCATTCCGTATGACTTGGTTGTTGTCTCATCCCATCTCCTCTGTGGTCAGTTCTGTCTTCATCTCTGTGGTACCTCCATCCTTTCTTTTTTCCCATTCCGTATGACTTGGTTGTTGTCTCATCCCATCTCCTCTGTGGTCAGTTCTGTCTTCATCTCTGTGGTACCTCCATCCTTTCTTTTTTCCCATTCCGTATGACTTGGTTGTTGTCTCATCCCATCTCCTCTGTGGTCAGTTCTGTCTTCATCTCTGTGGTACCCTCCATCCTTTCTTTTTTCCCATTCCGTATGACTTGGTTGTCTCATCCCATCTCCTTTGTGGTCGGTTCTGTCTTCATCTCTGTGGTACCTCCATCCTTTTTTTTTCCCATTACATATGACTTGGTTGTCTCATCCCATCTCCTTTGTGGTCGGTTCTGTCTTTACCTCGGAATCAGTTCCTCCATCTCATTCTGCTGGTTCTAGTTGGGTTCTTCTCTCCCACGTTACTGGCTTTTGTTTTTGAATCCTTTTCCCTCCTTGACACCATGACTTGTTTTTCTCTCTCATTTACACGACTGGTTGTTGTTTTAGCTGGGCTCCTCTTTCCCACTCGACTGGTTCTCCCTTCACTTTGGTTACGGAATCACCATTGGTTTTGTCTCATATTTCTGAACCTCATCGCACTGGCATGTCTGTTACCCTCCTGCCTTCTCTCTCTACGTTTAGGTTGGTCCTCCAAGGTCAGAATTAACCCTTCTGTAAAGGATTTTCTCTTCAGTCACATTTATAAATCTCTCTCTCTCTGGTGTTTGTACTGCCATTAATACGGACGTCATCTGGAGCCTCCGATTTCCTGGTGTTCTCAGTTTTCACACCTTGACGCAGATCATGTACAGTTTTTTACTGCAGTATAAACATTATAGATTGCTACATTGTAATAGATAATAAAGTTCTGGTTTTATTAAGCTTTGTATTGTTCCATTGTGTTATTGGGCTTCTTAGAACAACTCAACTCTTCATCAAGCCATGTGACACAATGAGGAGAAGCTGGAGCAGTAGGAGGTCCATTCACACCCTACAAATGGTGGAGCTGCAGAGATCTCCCAATGGGTAGCATTTCTCTGGAAAGAGCTTTTCTCGTCATACATTTCATTGTCCCTTCTCAGAAAGATACCTTACCCAGCAGTGGAGGACCAGTCACGTAAAACAGAGGAATCGGATTGGAGGCATGCTATGGTGAGATCTCTGTCCATTGGTTCTGCTCATGAAGCTCTTCCTTTGGAATCCTTCATGAGGGAAAAAAAAATCTGGAAAATACCAGTTTTTAATGTAGTGTTACCTTCACCTCCCTTTCCACAGTGAAGGAAATGTGTATTTGCTCTCGGCTGATGCTGAATGTTCGCCCCTCACACAGAAACGATCGGTCTAACAATGGAATGTTCGCCCCTCACACAGAAACGATCGGTCTAACAATGAATGTTCGCCCCACACAGAAACGATCGATCGGTCTAACAATGGAATGTTCGCCCCACACAGAAACGATCGGTCTAACAATGGAATGTTCGCCCCTCACACAGAAACGATCGGTCTAACAATGGAATGTTCGCCCCTCACACAGAAATGATCGGTCTAACAATGGAATGTTCGCCCCACACAGAAACGATCGGTCTAACAATGGAATGTTCGCCCCTCACACAGAAATGATCAGTCTAACAATGGAACGTTCCCCCTCACACAGAAATGATCGGTCTAACAATGGAATGTTCGGTGTAACACTGAGAGACAGAATACAACAACAAATTCAGCAGAAATGTGTCTAACAAATGATGACGGATCTGCATGTTCATGAGGGAAAGAAGGATTTGATCCTCTTCACAAAACATGACTTAGTACTTGGTGGCCAATCCCTTGTTGGCAATCACAGAGGTCAGACGTTTCCTGGAGTTGGCCCCCAGGTTCGCACACATCTCAGGAGGGATTTTGGCCCACTCCTCTTGGCAGATCCTCTCCAAGTCATTAAGGTTTGGTGGCTGACGTTTGGCAACTCGAACTTCAGCTCCCTCCACAGATTTTCAATTGGATGAAGGTGTGGAGACTGGCTAGGCCACTCCAGGACCTCAATGTGCTTCTTCTTGAGCCGCTCCTTTGTTGCCTTGGCCGTGTGTTTTGGGTCATTGTCATGCTGGAACACCCATCCACCACCCATTTTCAATGCCCTGGCTGAGGGAAGAAGGTTCTCACCCAAGATTTGAGGGTACATTGCCCTGTCCATCGTCCCTTTGATGCGGTGCAGTTGTCCTGTCCCATTAGCAGAAAAACACCCCCAAAGCAGAATGTTTCCACCACGTTTCACAGTTGGGATGCTGTTCTTGGGGTCATAGGCAGCATTCCTCCTCCTCCAACCCCGGCGAGTTGAGTTGATGCCAAAGAGCTGGATTTTGGTCTCCTCTGACCACAACACTTCCCACCAGTCCTCCTCGGCATCATTCAGATGTTCAGTGGCAGACTTCAGACGGGCCTGGACATGTGCTTTCTTGAGCAGAGGGACCGTGCGGGCACTGCAGGATTTCAGTCCTTGTCGGCGTAGTGTGTTACCAATTGTTTTCTTGGTGACTGTGGTCCCAGCTGCCTGGAGATCATTGACAAGATCCTCACGTGTAGTTCTGGGATGATTCCTCACTGTTCTCATGATCATTGACACTCCACGAGGTGAGATCTTGCATGGTGCACCAGACCTAGGGAGACTGACACTTGTTTTGTGTTTCTTCCATTTGTGAATGATTGCACCAACTGTTGTCACCTTCTCACCAAGCTGCTTGGCCATAGTTTGGTAGCCCAGTCCAGCCTTGTGTAGGTCTACCATCTTGTCCCTGACATCCTTGGACAGCTCTTTGGTCTTTGCCATGGTGGAGAGTTTGGAATCTGATGGTTTGATGGCTCCTGTGGACAGGTGTCTTTTATACAGGTAACACAATGAGACTAGCAGCACTCCCTTTAAGAGACTGCTTCTAATCTCAGCTTGTTACCTGTATGAGAGACACCTGGGAGCCAGAAATCCTGCTGAATGATAGGGGATCAAATCCTTCTTTCCCTCATGAACATGCAGATCAGTCATCATTTGTTAGACGCATTTCTGCTGAATTTGTTGTTGTATTCTGTCTCTCAGTGTTACACACCGAACATTCGATTCCGATTGTTTAGGGGCGAACAATCGTTTCTGTGTGTGAGGGGAGAACATTCCATTGTTAGACCGATCGTTTCTGTGTGAGGGGCGAACATTTGTTAGACCATTGTTAGACATTCCATTGTTAGACGATTTTTCTGTGTGAGGGGGCGAACATTCCATTGTTAGACCGATTGTTTCTGTGTGAGGGGCGAACATTCCATTCACCATCCAGCAGGGGAACAAATACGCATTTCCTTCACTATAAGGGCTGATTGTACCATCACATCCTCCATGTCGGTTTCATTATTTTGGAGCAATTTTCTGCACATATTACAAACCCGTATAAGTATGGCGGTGTTTTGGGGAATCTCCCATTTTTCTTTCCTCACAATATCATCTGCAGAGGGTCGGGAGTTATTCTGAAGCCAGGTTGTGGAATGCCTTCAGTATCTGATGGAGGTAAGTCACCCCTTTAGAATGCAGAATTACCTTTATTTTCTAGATGACATGGGAGAGATTGGTACTACAAACCTCGGATATATAGGAGGCAAAAAGAGTCAAGTCCAAACCTTGTCTATAGAGAATGATCTATGTGTACATCTGTGTAGTATGTGACATGGGTTTGTCATGGACCTTGTGGTCACCAGTGGTGAAACCCCAACCTATAGCATCTAACGAATGATTGACTTAATGAGGAATCACCTCTGGTTGATGTGGCATTCCCTGGGGGATGTTCTCTGATTTGCTCCAGCAGTAATAGGTGATGTTGCAGACAACAGTCTAAAGCTGACAATTAGAAAGGAAAGCCGTGGAAAGAGCAATGAGTAGAACAAGCAGGGAAGTTGGAAGTCTCTAGGACGTTGGGACCAGCAGAAGGTATATAGATAGGATGTATAAGGCTGGTCCAGGTCAGACAAATTTACAAAGATATACAGAGGTCAGTCCTGGACCTCTCCATACAGCCAAGAATAACCAGAAAGATCCTTCTCACTCAGAAGGACCAGGGAGAACCTCCAGAGGACCAGAAAGAGCCTTCACATTCAAAAGAGCAGGGAGAACCTCCAGAGGACCAAAAGATCCTTCACATTCAAAAGAGCAGGGAGACCTCCAGAGGACCAAGAAGATCCTTCTCATTCAAAAGGACCACATGAAACCTCCTGAGGGCCTGGAAGATCCTTCTCAATCAAAACGACCAGATAAAAGGACATCCAGAGGACCAGGAAGATTCTTATCACTCAAAAAGTGCAAGGAGAATCCTTCCCATTCAAAAGGACCAGAGAAAAACTCCTGGGGACCCGGGAAGATCCTTCTCATTCAAAAGGACCTGAGAGAACCTCCAAAGGATCAGGAAGATCCTTCTCACTCAAAAAACCAGGAAGAACCCACAGGGGACAAGAAAGATACTCTCACTCATAAAAACCAGGAAGAACCCACAGGGACCATAAGATACTTCTCACTCATAAGACCAGGAAGAACCCACAGGGGACCAGGAAGATACTTCTCACTCATAAAAACCAGGAAGAACCCACAGGGGACCAGGAAGATACTTCTCACTCATAAAAACCAGGAAGAACCCACAGGGGACCAGGAAGATACTTCTCACTCATAAGAACCAGGAAGAACCCACAGGGGACAAGAAAGATACTTCTCACTCATAAGGACCAGGAAGAACCCACAGGGGACAAGAAAGATACTTCTCACTCATAAGGAACTGGAAGAACCCACAGGGGACCAGGAAGATACTTCTCACTCATAAGGACCAGGAAGAACCCACAGGGGACAAGAAAGATACTTCTCACTCATAAGGACCAGGAAGAACCCACAGGGGACAGGGGACCAGGAAGATACTTCTCACTCATAAGGACCAGGAAGAACCCACAGGGGACCAGGATGATCCTTCTCATTCAAGCACTGGCCCATCAGACTGACAAACATGGTAATGCCTTTTCCCTTCTTGTTTCTTTTGCCTTTATTTCATCTTCAGGTACACCCAGTCACAAGGACAGCTGAGAAATGAGGATTCCTGGGAGAGGAAGAGACAGTAGAGTGGAATCTCCTGGACCAACACAATGTTGCTGCCACTTCCATACTATCTACAAGAAATGTCTTCTGGTCATCTTACAATCCCCATCCAACGTACATCAAAGTTATTCCATTGTTCTGCTAGGAAGCAAAATGGGCAAAGTCAGACCCTAGTATGTGAGGTAAGTGGGCAAGTCAGACCCTAGTATGTGAGGTAAGTGGGCAAGTCAGACCCTAGTATGTGAGGTAAGTGGGCAAGTCAGACCCTAGTATGTGAGGTAAGTGGGCAATTCAGATCCTAGTATGTGAGGTAAGTGGGCAATTCAGATCCTAGTATGTGAGGTAAGTGGGCAATTCAGATCCTAGTATGTGAGGTAAGTGGGCAATTCAGATCCTAGTATGTGAGGTAAGTGGGCAATTCAGATCCTAGTATGTGAGGTAAGTGGGCAAGTCAGATCCTAGTATGTGAGGTAAGTGGGCAATTCAGATCCTAGTATGTGAGGTAAGTGTGGCAATTCAGATCCTAGTATGTGAGGTAAGTGGGCAAGTCAGATCCTAGTATGTGAGGTAAGTGGGCAATTCAGATCCTAGTATGTGAGGTAAGTGGGCAATCAGATCCTAGTATGTGAGGTAAGTGGGCAAGTCAGACCCTAGTATGTGAGGTAAGTGGGCAATTCAGATCCTAGTGTGTGAGGTAAGTGGGCAAGTCAGATCCTAGTATGTGAGGTAAGTGGGCAAGTCAGATCCTAGTATGTGAGGTAAGTGGGCAAGTCAGATCCTAGTAGTGAGGTAAGTGGGCAATGAGATAATGTGTAAGTGGGCAATTCAGATCCTAGTATGTGAGGTAAGTGGGCAAGTCAGATCCTAGTATGTGAGGTAAGTGGGCAAGTCAGATCCTAGTATGTGAGGTAAGTGGGCAATTCAGATCCTAGTATGTGAGGTAAGTGGGCAAGTCAGATCCTAGTATGTGAGGTAAGTGGGCAATTCAGATCCTAGTATGTGAGGTAAGTGGGCAAGTCAGATCCTAGTATGTGAGGTAAGTGGGCAAGTCAGACCCCGTATGAGGTAAGTGGGCAAGTCAGACCCTAGTATGTGAGGTAAGTGGGCAATTCAGATCCTAGTGTGTGAGGTAAGTGGGCAAGTCAGATCCTAGTATGTGAGGTAAGTGGGCAAATCAGATCCTAGTATGAGAGGTAAGTGGGCAATTCAGATCCTAGTATGTGAGGTAAGTGGCAATTCAGATCCTAGTATGTGAGGTAAGTGGGCAATTCAGATCCTAGTATGTGAGGTAAGTGGGCAATTCAGATCCTAGTATGTGAGGTAAGTGGGCAAGTCAGATCCTAGTATGTGAGGTAAGTGGGCAATTCCCCCAGGGCAGGAAAAAACACATCAGCACCGATGATTACAGACTTTTATAATTTTCTGTATTATACAGAACTCCTCCCCGCAGTGTTAGAACCTGTGAGCAGGACTGACCCCCCCCAAAACTCATTGTTACCGAGCGCTAGAACCTTGTGAGCAGGACTGACCCCCCCAAACCAATCGTTACCGAGCGCTAGAACTTGTGAGCAGGACTGACCCCCCCACCCCAAACCAATCGTTACCCATGAGCGCTAGAACCTGTGAGCAGGACTGACCCCCCCAAACTCATCGTTACCGAGCGCTAGAACTTGTGAGCAGGACTGACCCCCCCCAAACCATCGTTACCGAGCGCTAGAACTTGTGAGCAGGACTGACCCCCCCAAAACCAATCGTTACCGAGCGCTAGAACTTGTGAGCAGGACTGACCCCCCCAAACTCAATCGTTACCGAGCGCTAGAACTTGTGAGCAGGACTGACCCCCCCAAACCAATCGTTACCGAGCGCTAGAACTTGTGAGCAGTGACTGACCCCCCCAAACCAATCGTTACCGAAATTCGCTAGAACTTGTGAGCAGGACTGACCCCCCCAAACCAATCGTTACCGAAGCGCTAGAACTTGTGAGCAGGACTGACCCCCCAACCCAAACCAATCGTTACCGAGCGCTAGAACTTGTGAGCAGGACTGACCCCCCCAAACCAATCGTTACCGAGCGCTAGAACTTGTGAGCAGGACTGACCCCCCAAACAAACGTTACCCGAGCGCTAGAACTTGTGAGTAAGGACCCCCCCCCCCAAACCAATCGTTACCCGAGCGCTAGAACTTGTGAGCAGGACTGACCCCCCAAACTCAACATTAGCGAACCTGTGAGGTGGTCCTGAACTCCTCCCAACTCATCATTAACCAAATGCTACAACTTGTGTGAGCTGTACTAACCCCCCCCCCAGTTACCTAAATTCTACATCTTGGGTGGAGACTGACCTTCCCAACAAAATTGTTACCGAATGCTGCTAGAACTTGTGCTCTAACAAACCCCCCCCCCCCCCCCCAACTCATTGTTACCGAATGATAGAACTTGTGCTCTAGACAAACCCCCCCCCCCCCCCCCCTCAACTCATTGTTACCGAATGATAGAAACTTGTGCTCTAGACAAACCCCCCCCCCCCCCCAACTCATTGTTACTGAATGATAGAACTTGTGCTCTAGACAAACCCCCCCCCCCCTCAACTCATTGTTACTGAATGATAGAACTTGTGCTCTAGACCAACCCCCCCCTCAACTCATTGTTAGCGAATGCTAGAACATTGTGCTCTAGACCAACCCCCCCCAACTCATTGTTACTGAATGATAGAAACTTGTGCTCTAGACCAACCCCCCCCCCCCCCCCCCTCAACTCATTGTTACTGAATGCTAGAACTTGTGCTCTAGACAAACCCCCCCCCCCCCCCTCAACTCATTGTTACCGAATGATAGAACTTGTGCTCTAGACAAACCCCCCCCCCCCCCTCAACTCATTGTTACTGAATGATAGAACTTGTGCTCTAGACCAACCCCCCCCCCCCCCCCAACTCATTGTTACTGAATGATAGAACTTGTGCTCTAGACCAACCCCCCCCAACTCCTGAATGATAGAACCTCTAGAACCAACCCCCCCCTCAACTCATTGTTACTGAATGATAGAACTTGTGCTCTAGACCAACCCCCCCCCCCCCCCCCTCATTTGTTACTGAATGATAGAACTTGTGCTCTAGAACAACCCCCCCCCCCCCCCAACTCATTGTTACTGAATGCTAGAACTTGTGCTCTAGACCAACCCCCCCCCCCCCAACTCATTGTTACTGAATGATAGAACTTGTGCTCTAGACCAACCCCCCCCCCCCCAACTCATTGTTTACTGAATGCTAGAACTTGTGCTCTAGACCAACCCCCCCCCCCCCAAACTCATTGTTACCGAATGATAGAACTTGTGCTCTAGACAAACCCCCCCCCCCCCCCCCTCAACTCATTGTTACCGAATGATAGAACTTGTGCTCTAGACAAACCCCCCCCCCCCCCCAACTCAACTCATTGTTACTACTGAATGATAGAACTTGTGCTCTAGACAAACCCCCCCCCCCCCCCCTAAGTGTGTCAACTCATTGTTACTGAATGATAGAACTTGTGCTCTAGACCAACCCCCCCCCCCAACTCATTGTTACTGAATGATAGAACTTTGTGCTCTAGAACAAACCCCCCCCCCCCTCAACTCATTGTTACTGAAATGCTAGAACTTGTGCTCTAGACCAACCCCCCCCCCCCCAACTCATTGTTACTGAATGCTAGAACTTGTGCTCTAGACCAACCCCCCCCCCCCTCAACTCATTGTTACTGAATGCTAGAACTTGTGCTCTAGACCAACCCCCCCTCAACTCATTGTTACTGAATGATAGAACTTGTGCTCTAGACCAACCCCCCCCCCCCCCCTCAACTCATTGTTACTGAATGATAGAACTTGTGCTCTAGACCAACCCCCCCCCCCCCAACTCATTGTTACTGAATGATAGAACTTGTGCTCTAGACCAACCCCCCCCCAACTCATTGTTACTGAATGATAGAACTTGTGCTCTAGACCAACCCCCCCCAACTCATTGTTACTGAATGATAGAACTTGTGCTCTAGACCAACCCCCCCCCCCCAACTCATTGTTACTGAATGATAGAACTTGTGCTCTAGACCAACCCCCCCCCCCCTCAACTCATTGTTACTGAATGATAGAACTTGTGCTCTAGACCAACCCCCCCCCCCCAACTCATTGTTACTGATGATAGAACTTGTGCTCTAGAACAACCCCCCCCCCTCAACTCATTGTTACTGAATGCTAGAACTTGTGCTCTAGACCAACCCCCCCCCCCCACCCCCCCCAACTCATTGTTACTGAATGATAGAACTTGTGCTCTAGAACAACCCCCCCCCCCCCCCTCAACTCATTGTTACTGAATGCTAGAACTTGTGCTCTAGACCAACCCCCCCCCCCCCCCCCAACTCATTGTTACTGAATGATAGAACTTGTGCTCTAGAACAACCCCCCCCCCCCCCAACTCATTGTTACTGAATGATAGAACTTGTGCTCTAGACCAACCCCCCCCCCCCCTCAACTCATTGTTACTAAATGCTAGAACTTGTGCTCTAGACCAACCCCCCCCCCCCCAACTCATTGTTACTAAATGCTAGAACTTGTGCTCTAGACCAACCCCCCCCCCCCCCCCAACTCATTGTTACTGAATGCTAGAACTTTAGAACTTGTGCTCTAGACCAACCCCCCCCCCAACTCATTGTTAGCGAATGCTAGAACGTCTAAGGAGGACTGGCCTCCCCCAATTCATCATTACTGAATACTGGACCCAAAGTGGGGCCGGGCCCCGGACCCTTGATGATAACACATGCAGAACATGCTCTGGATTACTAGCACAGCCGTTGGACCACCATTATGAGCGGAGTCTTCGGGATATCCACGGCCGTTGAAGCGTGAAGTCGTATCTGAAGAATTATTCCTCATCATCGTGCAGAAATCTGAGCTTGGAGGGCGAGTTGTCCTCTCTGTGTGGCCCCCGTTTACGAGGAAGCGGGGACACCAAAGGTAACGGGGCGATCGTGGCTCTTGCTTTTCCACCACTAGAAGACCCCTGAGAATAAACAATCCACATACAGAATTCATTAGCTTTGGTCCTGGATGGCAGTATAAAGTACAACTGCAACATGTCAGAAAAAGGGGCGTGGCTGATTGCATTGTATCATTACTCACAGAAATCATACACAGACCAGTGATATTAATACCATGAATGGAGGGGGGATGTGTTATTGGGATGATGTAAGAGGCAATGGGCAGTCTGTTCACGGTTCAGTAACCCAAGATAGAAGCCATAGGCAACTGTGATGGTCAACCTCAGGCTGGATGAGATGGTCAACCACAGGCTGGATGAGATGGTAAACCACAGGCTGGATGAGATGGTCAACCACAGGCTGGATGAGATGGTAAAACCACAGGCTGGATGAGATGGTAAACCTAGGCTGGATGTGGGGGTGAGCCATAGACTGCATGCGGGGGTGAACCACAGGTGGGATGAGGTGGTGAGCCACAGGCTGGATGAGGTGGTGAGCTATAGGCTGGATGAGGTGGTGAGTATAGTGAGGTGGTAAGTCACAGGCTGGATGTGGTGGTGAGCTATAGGCTGGATGTGGTGGTGAGCCACAGGCTGGATGAGGTGGTGAGCCACAGGCTGGATGCGGTGGTGAGCTACAGGCTGGATGAGGTGGTGAGCCACAGGCTGGATGTGGTGGTGAGCCACAGGCTGGAAGTGGTGGTGAGCCACAGCTGGATGAGGTGGTGAGCCACAGGCTGGATGTGGTGGTGAGCCACAGGCTGGATGTGGTGGTGAGCCACAGGCTGGATGAGGTGGTGAGCCACAGGCTGGATGTGGTGGTGAGCCACAGGCTGGATGTGGTGGTGAGCCACAGGCTGGAAGTGGTGGTGAGCCACAGGCTGGATGTGGTGGTGAGCCACAGGCTGGATGTGGTGGTGAGCCACAGGCTGGATGTGGTGGTGAGCCACAGGTTGGATGAGGTGGTGAGCCACAGGCTGGATGTGGTGGTGAGCCACAGGTTGGATGTGGTGGTGAGCCACAGGTCTGGATGTGGTGGTGAGCCATGGATGAGGTGGTGAAGCCACAGGCTGGATGAGGTGGTGAGCTATAGGTGGATGAGGTGGTGAGCCACAGGCTGGATGAGGTGGTGAGCTATAGGTTGGATGAGGTGGTGAGCCACAGGCTGGATGTGGGGTGAGCCACAGGTTGGATGAGGTGGTGAGCCACAGGCTGGGTGCGGTGGTGAGTCACAGGCTGGATGTGGTGGTGAGCCATAGGTTGGATGAGGTGGTGAGCCACAGGCTGGATGTGGTGGTGAGCCATAGGTTGGATGAGGTGGTGAGCCACAGGCTGGATGTGGTGGTGAGCTATAGGCTGGATGAGGTGGTGAGCCACAGGCTGGATGAGGTGGTGAGCCACAGGCTGGATGAGTTGGTGAGCTATAGGTGGATGAGGTGGTAAGCCACAGGCTGGATGAGGTGGTGAGCTATAGGTTGGATGAGGTGGTGAGCCACAGATTTGAAGAGGTGGTAAGGAAGCTGTTGTCCATAAACATACATGGCATGTTCTACAAACACCCCAAGTCTGAATGATGTAGAAGGATGGGATGATTATCTGAATTGGGGTTCTGTAGGGAATTGTTGGTGACAGACCAGGTTCATACTGGGGGTGGGGTCTGTTTTGTGCACCAACCACAATGACCACGTGTGTTCCTATATAACAAACCCTGTGCTAGTATGGTGCTCCAGTGGTCAGATCTTCCATACATTCCTCCATGGCCATGGTCTATACCATGAGAAGTGGATGTGTGCACAGATAAGGCTTGACAGACTGGAGATGGGGGCTGGAATATGCTACATATTGGGGGGATGAGGGGGGGACTGGGGGGGGGGGGGTAAACAAGATCCATAGGTGGGTACAGAGTTATCATTCAGCACTACAAATATACACTTCTTTATACAGAGACAATATTCTGAGGTGGACAAGGCCACCATGATATGACCTTCTACATACCATACAATCCTTTTCTTGGAGGTACGCAGGAATTCAGATCAGAGGGGTTATACTGCCGTATACAAGAGGACTGGGCACTGGCTCGGCCCAGCATCACCTCCTCTTCCCAGCATGCCTGAGGTTGGTGGCAGAGCAGGACTATTATTATTATACAGTATTTATAAAGCGCCGATAGTTGGCTCAGCGCTGTACATTACAGAGGGGACAGAACATGTGACAGAACAATACCAATACAATGTGATACATGAGGGGATCGAGGGCCCTGATCCTAGGAGCTTACAATCTAGGAGGGAGGGGATGGTGGCACAGGAGGAGATAGCTGTGGGGGATGGAGTGGTGGGAAGAGTGAAGGAGGTCGGCAAGTTAGCAGGGGTGGGGTAGGCTTCGCTGAAGAGATGGGCTTTCAGAGTGCGCCTAAAGGAGAGGAGAGTAGGTGATAGTCTGATGGGTTGGGGCAGGGAGTTCCAGAGGATGGGTGACACCCTGGAGAAGTCCTGGAGGCGGGCATGGGAGGAGGAGACCAGGGAAATAGAGAGAAGGAGGTCTTGTGAGGAGCGGAGTGTGCGTGTTGGGTGGTACTTGGATATTAGGTCAGTGATGTAGTTCGGGGCAGTATGGTGGACGGCTTTGTACGTCAGTGTTAGGATTGTGAATTTGATCCGTTGTGTAATCGGAAGCCAGTGGAGGGATTGGCAGAGGGGGGTGGAGGACACTGAGTGGAGGCCAGTGGAGGGATTGGCAGAGAGGGGTGGAGGACACTGAATGGAGGCCCAGTGGAGGGATTGGCAGAGAGGGGGTGGAGGACACTGAATGGAGACCAGTGGAGGGATTGGCAGAGAGGGGTGGAGGACACTGAATGGAGGCCAGTGGAGGGATTGGCAGAGAGAGGTGGAGGACACTGAGTGGAGGCCAGTGGAGGGATTGGCAGAGAGAGGTGGAGGACACTGAGTGGAGGCCAGTGGAGGGATTGGCAGAGAGAGGTGGAGGACACTGAGTGGAAGCCAGTGGAGGGATTGGCAGAGAGGGGTGGAGGACACTGAGTGGAGGTCAGTGGAGAGATTGGCAGAGGGGGGTGGAGGCCAGTGGAGAGATTGGTAGAGGGGGGTGGAGGCCAGTGGAGGGATTGGCAGAGGGGGGTGGAGGCCAGTGGAGGGATTGGTAGAGGGGGGGGTGGAGGACAAAGAGTGGAGGTCAGTGGAGGGATTGGCAGTGGGGGGTGGAGGACACTGAATGGAGGACAGTGGAGGGATTGGCAGAGGGGGTGGAGGACACTGAGTGGAGGCCAGTGGAGGGATTGGCAGAGGGGGGTGGAGGCCAGTGGAGGGATTGGCAGAGGGGGGTGGAGGCCAGTGGAGGGATTGGTAGAGGGGGGGTGGAGGCCAGTGGAGGGATTGGCAGAGAGGTGGCAGGAGGACAATGAGTGGAGGTCAGTGGAGGGATGGCAGTGGGGGGTGGAGGACACTGAGTGGAGGCCAGTGGAGGGATTGGCAGAGGGGGGTGGGGGGGGGGAGCGGTTGGAAAGGTGAATGAGTCTGGCAGCCGTTATTCAGGATGGACTGAAGCGGGGATAGCCTGTGGCGAGGCAGGCCAGTGAGGAGGGAGTTGCAGTAGTCGAGTCGTGATATGATGAGGAGTGGATGAGCTGTTTAGTGGTTTCTGGAGTTAGGAAACCGTGCGGATTTTGGCGATGTTGCGGAGGTGGAGTCTGCATTTTGCGGAGGCGGAAGTCTGCATGGTTGGCGGAGGCGGGGTCTGTTGCGGAGGCGGAGCGTCTCTTGCGAGGCGGGGTCTGCATGTTGCGGAGGCGGGGTCTGCATGTTGCGGAGGCGGAGTCTGCATGTTGCGGAGGCGGACTCTGGTTGCGGAGGCGGACTCTGCATGTTGCGGAGGCGGAGTCTGCATGTTGCGGAGGCGGAGTCTGCATGTTGCGGGGGTGGAGTCTGCATGTTGCAGAGGTGGAGTCTGCACGAGTTTGTTAGTGATTGGACTTGAGGCTGGAAGTAGAGGTTGGAGTCCAGAATGACACCAGTACTCTGGCCTGCGGGGCGGGTTTGATGGTGGCGTTGTTGGATGTGATGGAGAAGTCAGAGGGGGGGGGGTGTCCCGGGCTGGGGGGGGGAAGACAAGAAACTCGGTTTTGGAGAGGTTCAGTTTAAAGGAAGTGGAGTGACATCCAGTCTGATATGTCGCTCAGTAGTGTGTGATTCAGGCGGGAACTGACTAGGGGGTGAGGTGGGGGGCGGAGACCGAGGGGGAGGATTGGGGGGGTAGAGAGATAGATTGAGTGTCATTCGGCATAGAGGTGGTAGTTGAAGCCGTGAGAGTGTATGAGTTGGCCAAGGGGAGGTGTAGTTGGAGAAGAGAAGGGGCCCGAGGACAGAGCCTTGAGGGACCCCAACAGAGAGGGGGAGTGAGGGGGAGGTGGTAGCGTTATAGGTAACACTGAAAGAGCGCTGTGACAGGTAGGATGAGAGCTAGGAGAGGGCGGAGTCTCTGAGGCCGAGGGAGTGTAGTTTTTTGAGGAGGAGGGGGTGGGGTGGACTGTGTGGAAGGCCGCAGAGAGGTCAAGGAGTAGGAGGACTGAATAGTGGTCATTAGCTTTGGCGGTTAGCAGGTCGTTGGAGAGTTTGAGTAAGGCGGTTCGGTGGAGTAGTAGGAGCGGTTTCGGTGGAGTGTAGGGAGGGTTCGGTGGAGTGTAGGGCGGTTTCGGTGGAGTGTAGGGGCGGGTTCGGTGGAGTGTAGGGGCGGGGGGCAGTTTCGGTGGAGTGTAGGGCGGGTTCGTTGGAGTGTGTAGGCGGTTTCGGTGGAGTGTAGGGCGGTTTTGGTGGAGTGTAGGGGACGGAAGCCGGACTGTAGGGGATCGAGGAGGTTGTTGTCGTTGAGGTGGGAGGGGTTCAGGTGATTGTAGACGAGGCGCTCGAGGAGTTTAGGATGTAAATGGGAGCAGGGTGATGGGTCTGAGGTTGTTCGGGTCATTGGGGTCCAGGGAGGGCCTCCTCCAGTATGGGGTGTGATGTGTGCATGTTTACAGACAGGGGGGAGGGGAAAGTGCCGGAGGAGAGGGAGAGATTGAAGATATGGGTGAGGGAGCGTAGATGGAGGAGGAGGAAGGTCGTAGAGTTGTGAGGGGATAGGGTCGAGGGGGCAGGTGGTGAAGCGGGCATCAGAGAGGATCTTGGAGACTTCTCGATGGTAGTAAGGTCAAAGGTGCGGAGAGTGTTGGGGGGACTTCAGTATGAGGAATGTAGGGTGGGGTGGGAGAGGAGGTCAGAGCAGTGGTGGGGCCAGTGGAGAGAGGGGTGTAGAGGGGGTAGCTGAGTGAGGGGGAAGGGGGGTTGGAGGAAGTTTTGAGCAGCGACAAAGTCCCTGCGGGTTATGTCGAGGGGGAGGGGGGATGAGGGGGTAGCTGTGTGAGAGGGGACGGGTTGAGAGAGGGCGTTGTGAGTTGCGGCGATGTCCTTGCGAATTGCGTCAATCTTGTTTTTGGAGTGATTGGGCAATCTCAAGGGCGGTGAGTGAGGTGCTGGGTGGAGGTGGGGTGGAGAGAGTAGAGAGTTGAAGGTGGAGAAGAGTCGGCGAGGATTTGGAGGAGAGGGCCTTGATGAGGGTCAGGAAGTAGGCTTGTTTGGCTGCGTGGAGGGAGGAGGTGTAGGTGCGGAAGGCAGATCTGTAGCGGGGTGAAGGCTTGTTGGGATTTGGTTTTGCTCCATAAAAATTTTTTTTTTTTTTTTTTTTTATCCAGGGGCACGACTGAGGCGTTTGGAGGGTTTTGGATGGGCCCTGTGATCAGTCTGCCAGGGCTGGAGTGGTCGGGGTCTGATGTTGCGTGTGGTTAAAGGCGCTAGTGAGTCAAGGGCTGTTGACAGCGCGTTGTTGTAGGCGGTCATAGCCAAGTCGGGGCAGGACAGGGGGAGGATGCGGTCATGGAGTTGATCAGCTGCAGAGTGGAGGGGAGGAGATAGAGAAGGTGATCAGGTTGTGGTCAGAGAGAGGGAAGGGGGTGTTAGTGAGGATGTGGGGGAGAGCGCAGCGGTTGGAGAAGACAAGGTCCAGGATATTACCGTTTGGAGTGGGTGGTGGATTGTATGCACTGTGCAAGTGCAAAGGAGGAGGTTAAGTGGGAGGAGATGGGATGTGTCCGGGTTGTCGAGGTTCGACAGGATGTTTGACATCCCCAAGGGATGATTGGGTAAAGAGAGGAAGAAGGTATCCAGGAGGATGATGGTGGGTATAGCCAGAGAGGTCATCCAGGAAGAAGGGTATCCAGGAGGAGAAGTCATCCAGGAAGCGGGGTATGGATCCAGGAGGAAGGTCATCCAGGAAGCGGGTATGTCGATCCAGGAGGAGAAGTCTCCAGCGGGATATGGATCCAGGAGAAGAAGTCATCCAGGAAGCGGGGTATGGATCCAGGAGGAGAGAGGTCATCCAGGAAGCGGAGGAGAAGGTCATCCAGGAATCCTGGGGAGGAGAGGTCATCCAGGAAGCGGGGTATGGATCCAGGAGGAGAAGTCATCCAGGAAGCGGGGTATGGATCCAGGAGGAGAAGTCATCCAGGAAGCGGGGTATGGATCCAGGAGGAGAAGTCATCCAAGCGGGGTATGGATCCAGGAGGAGGAAGTCATCCAGGAGGAGAAGTCATCCAGGAAGCGGGGTATGGATCCAGGAGGAGAAGTCATCCAGGAAGCGGGGTATGGATCCAGGAGGAGAAGTCAGCGGGGTATGGATCCAGGAGGAGAAGTCCATCCAGGAAGCGGGGTATGGATCCAGGAGGAGAAGTCATCCAGGAAGCGGGGTATGGATCCAGGAAGGAGGAGGAGTCATCCAGGAAGCGGGGTATGGATCCAGGAGGAGGAGTCATCCAGGAAGCGGGGTATGGATCCAGGAGGAGAAGTCATCCAGGAAGCGGGGTATGGATCCAGGAGGGAAGTCATCCAGGAAGCGGGGTATGGATCCAGGAGGAGAGTCATCCAGGAAGCGGGGTATGGATCCAGGAGGAGAGTCATCCAGGAAGCGGGGTATGGATCCAGGAGGAGAGGGGGGTATGGATCCAGGGAGGAGAAGTCATCCAGGAAGCGGGGTATGGATCCAGGAGGAGGAGTCATCCAGGAAGCGGGGTATGGATCCAGGAGGAGGGAGGAGAAGTCATCCAGGAAGCGGGGTATGGATCCAGGAGGAGAAGTCATCCAGGAAGCGGGGTATGGATCCAGGAGGAGAAGTCATCCAGGAAGCGGGGTATGGATCCAGGAGGAGAAGTCATCCAGGAAGCGGGGTATGGATCCAGGAGGAGAAGTCATCCAGGAAGCGGGGTATGGATCCAGGAGGGGAGTCATCCAGGAAGCGGGGTATGGATCCAGGAGGAGGAGTCATCCAGGAAGCGGGGTCCCAGGAGGAGGAGCGGGGTATGGATATGAAGAGAACACCCGGAGGGTCGGGACCTTCAACACTCCAAGAAATGGATTTTCCGATAAGTACAAAAATCTCCTCTTTTCATTCTCATCCATTGACAAAGGAATTCAGATACAATCAGAATGTCCACCTGGGAGGTGAGCAGCCCAGAAACACCCAAACTTATCGGTGGAACCAGATGGATATTGCCTTTTTATTTCAACCTGACCCCATCCCCCGAGAACACGACGCCCATCCCCCGAGAACACGACGCCCATCCCCCGAGAACACGACGCCCATCCCCCGAGAACAAGACGCCCATCCCCCGAGAACAAGACGCCCATCCCCCGAGAAAAAGACGCCCATCCCCCGAGAACAAGACGGCCATCCCCCGAGAACAAGACGGCCATCCCCCGAGAACACGACGGCCATCCCCCGAGAACACGACGCCCATCCCCCGAGAACAAGACGGCCATCCCCCGAGAACAACGCGCCATCCCCCGAGAACAAGACGGCCATCCCCGAGAACACACGACGCCCATCCCCCCGAGAACACGACGCCCATCCCCCGAGAACAAGACGCCCATCCCCCGAGAACAAGACGCCCATCCCCCGAGAACAAGACGCCCATCCCCGAGAACACGACGCCCATCCCCCGAGAACACGACGCCCATCCCCCGAGAACACGACGGCCCATCCCCCGAGAACACAAGACGCCCATCCCCCGAGAACAAGACGCCCATCCCCCGAGAACACGACGGCCATCCCCCCGAGAACACGACGCCCATCCCCCGAGAACAAGACGCCCATCCCCCGAGAACAAGACGCCCATCCCCCGAGAACAAGACGTCCATCCCCCCCCGAACAAGACGCCCATCCCCCCAGAACAAGACGCCCATCCCCCCGAGAACAAGACGCCCATCCCCCGAGAACAAGCCGCCCATCCCCCCAGAACAAGACGCCCATCCCCCCAGAACAAGACGCCCATCCCCCAGAACAAGCCGCCCATCCCCCGAGAACAAGCCGCCCATCCCCCGAGAACAAGCCGCCCATCCCCCGAGAACAAGACGCCCATCCCCCGAGAACAAGACGCCCATCCCCCGAGAACAAGACGCCATCCCCCGAGAACACGACGGCCATCCCCCGAGAACACGACGCCCATCCCCCGAGAACACGACGGCCATCCCCCCGAGAACAAGACGCCCATCCCCCGAGAACAAGACGGCCCATCCCCCGAGAACAAGACGCCCATCCCCCGAGAACAAGACGCCATCCCCCCGAGAACAAGACGTCCATCCCCCGAGAACAAGACGGCCATCCCCCCGAGAACAAGACGCCCATCCCCCGAGAACAAGACGCCCATCCCCCGAGAACAAGACGCCCATCCCCCGAGAACAAGACGCCCATCCCCCGAGAACAAGACGGCCATCCCCCGAGAACAAGACGCCCATCCCCCGAGAACAAGACGGCCATCCCCCCGAGAACAAGACGGCCATCCCCCGAGAACAAGATAACTAGCCTCTAGCTAGAATACCGCCATAAAACAGAGGCATGCTGGGTAGTAGGAGGGGTTATACTGGGTCTGGTCTATTATTGTGTTGTCCCCCCCCTCCTGTACGTGGCGGTATAACCAGAATGTATCGAAGTTTCTTTGTTCCTCAATGGGGGAGAAAGTAAAACTCTGAAGATGAGAGAAGAAGCTGCACATGGAAGACGGTGAAAGGGTCAGCCGGGATGTTGACATTTCCCGTACCTGTCTCACCTGGCGGCTCTGTCCCCGCCCACCTCGGAACATTGGTGTGATGGGACGTGTGGGAGGAGTCGGCCGGGAGAGTGTCACCTGCAGATGTTTGTAGAGATTGCTGCTCATCTGTAGAGGATTATACACCGAATCCACTTCCAGCCCACCAAGAGCTTCCTAAGGGCAGGAGCAGGAAAGATGGGTCAACTACGGAGCTGGAAGACTGATTACTATACTATATTATTTATACAGGTGTGCCGCCCAATATACAGCCCTCCCCCCCCCCCGTGTATCCATGTGTGTACGTCCCTCCCCCGATGTATCCATGTGTGTACAGCCCTCCCCCGTGTATCCATGTGTGTACGTCCCTCCCCCGGTGTATCCATGTGTGTACGTCCCTCCCCCCCGGTGTATCCATGTGTGTACGTCCCTCCCCCGGTGTATCCATGTGTGTACGTCCCTCCCCCGATGTATCCATGTGTGTACGTCCCTCCCCCGGAGTATCCATGTGTGTACGTCCCTCCCCCGATGTATCCATGTGTGTACGTCCCCCTCCCCCGGAGTATCCATGTGTGTGTACGGCCTCCCCCGGAGTATCCATGTGTGTGTACGTCCCTCCCCCGGAGTATCCATGTGTGTACGTCCCTCCCCCGGAGTATCCATGTGTGTGTACGTCCCTCCCCCGGGAGTATCCATGTGTGTGTACGTCCCTCCCCCGGAGTATCCATGTGTGTGTACGGCCCTCCCCCGGTGTATCCATGTGTGTGTACGTCCCTCCCCCAGTGTATCCATGTGTGTGTACGTCCCTCCCCCGGTGTATCCATGTGTGTGTACAGCCCTCCCCCAGTGTATCCATGTGTGTGTACGGCCCTCCCCCCGGTGTATCCATGTGTGTGTCCCCCAGTGTATCCATGTGTGTGTACGGCCCTCCCCCGTGTATCCATGTGTGTGTACGTCCCTCCCCCGGAGTATCCATGTGTGTGTACAGCCCTCCCCCGGAGTATCCATGTGTGTACAGCCCTCCCCCGATGTATCCATGTGTGTACGGCCCTCCCCCAGTGTATCCATGTGTGTGTACAGCCCTCCCCCAGTGTATCCATGTGTGTACGGCCCTCCCCCGTGTATCCATGTGTGTGTACGTCCCTCCCCCGGAGTATCCATGTGTGTGTACGTCCCTCCCCCGGTGTATCCATGTGTGTGTACGTCCCTCCCCCGGAGTATCCATGTGTGTACGTCCCTCCCCCGGAGTATCCATGTGTGTGTACGTCCCTCCCCCGGAGTATCCATGTGTGTACGTCCCTCCCCCGGAGTATCCATGTGTGTACGGCCCTCCCCCGGTGTATCCATGTGTGTACGTCCCTCCCCCGGAGTATCCATGTGTGTACGTCCCTCCCCCGGAGTATCCATGTGTGTACGTCCCTCCCCCGGAGTATCCATGTGTGTGTACGGCCCTCCCCCAGTGTATCCATGTGTGTGTGTACGGCCCTCCCCCGATGTATCCATGTGTGTGTACGGCCCTCCCCCAGTGTATCCATGTGTGTACGGCCCTCCCCCGGTGTATCCATGTGTGTACGGCCCTCCCCCCGTGTATCCATGTTGTGTACGGTCCTCCCCCGTGTATATCCATGTGTGTGTACGGCCCTCCCCCGATGTATCCATGTGTGTGTACGGCCCTCCCCCCGTGTATCCATGTGTGTGTACGGCCCTCCCCCGATGTATCCATGTGTGTGTACGGCCCTCCCCCGTGTATCCATGTGTGTGTACGGCCCTCCCCCAGTGTATCCATGTGTGTACGGCCCTCCCCCGGTGTATCCATGTGTGTGTACGGCCCTACCCCCGATGTATCCATGTGTGTGTACGGCCCTCCCCCGATGTATCCATGTGTGTACGGCCCTCCCCAGTGTATCCATGTGTGTGTACGGCCCTCCCCCGGTGTATCCATGTGTGTGTACGGCCCTCCCCCGGTGTATCCATGTGTGTACGGCCCTCCCCCGGTGTATCCATGTGTGTGTACGGCCCTCCCCCGGTGTATCCATGTGTGTGTACGGCCCTCCCCCAGTGTATCCATGTGTGTGTACGGCCCTCCCCCGGTGTATCCATGTGTGTGTATGGTCCTCCCCCGTGTATCCATGTGTGTGTACGGCCCTCCCCCGTGTATCCATGTGTGTGTACGGCCCTCCCCCAGTGTATCCATGTGTGTACGGCCCTCCCCCGGTGTATCCATGTGTGTGTATGGTCCTCCCCCGTGTATCCATGTGTGTGTACGGCCCTCCCCCGATGTATCCATGTGTGTGTACGGCCCTCCCCCAGTGTATCCATGTGTGTGTACGGCCCTCCCCCCGTGTATCCATGTGTGTGTACGGCCCTCCCACCGGTGTATCCATGTGTGTGTACGGCCCCCCCGATGTATCCATGTGTGTGTACGGCCCTCCCCCAGTGTATCCATGTGTGTGTACGGCCCTCCCCCGGTGTATCCATGTGTGTGTACGGCCCTCCCCCAGTGTATCCATGTGTGTACGGCCCTCCCCCAGTGTATCCATGTGTGTACGGCCCTCCCCCGATGTATCCATGTGTGTACGGCCCTCCCCCGGTGTATCTACATGTGTGTACGGCCCTACCCTGATGTATCAGTATTTGTATCCAATGCTCATCTGGTATGAATGTAGTAGAATGCCCCGTGGACCCCCCTCCATACCTGGACTCGGTGAAGGGCGCCATCAGTTACAGCTCCAGGAAGTGTTGGTGGTTTCATCAGAAGGACGAGTTCCCTGACAGCCACCGGACGAAGTAGTAAAGCCATCGATTCTGAAGCAGACACAATAAAATGCGACAAGACCGAAGGGGCCCACGCCACAGATCGCTGACTACTGCACCCCAGGAGGGACAGCGCTCGGCTCTAAAAGACAGAGAATTTGAAAAAATAGTGAAAAAAAGATGGGGAGGGGAAGAGGAGGGGAGGATAGAGATATAGAGGAACTCATACAGAGGGGCCACAACAAAGGTTTGCCACAAGGGGTGACCTCCTTGGGCTTCAGCAGAATGGAGGGGGGCAAAAATGGCAAGACTTGCAAGCTGCTGAAGTAGTTCACCACCCATGGTGGGGGGGCTCACTTCTGCCTTTTTGTCCGGCCTAAAATCTCCAAGTGTCATCACCCCAATCCTTCTTTATGGCAGTGAGGTTTGGGGTCCTCTCACCTACCCAGACCAACCCAAATGGGACTCCAGCCCGACGGAAATATTCCATCCGGAATTCTTCAAAACATCAACGTCAAGTCCATCAGAGCACCGCCAACAGTGCTGAGCTGGGAAGATTCTAATCGAACCACCTACAGGAGGATGCCATCCTACTGGAACCCATTACAAGAGGGGTGCTATCATACTGGGACCACCTACAGGAGGATGCCATCCTACTGGAACCCATTACAAGAGGGTGCTATCATACTGGGACCACCTACAGGAGGATGCCATCCTACTGAGACCCACTACAAGAGGGTGCTATCATACTGGGACCACCTACAGGAAGGCGCCATCCTACTGAGACCCACTACAAGAGGGTGCTATCATACTGGGACCACCTACAGGAGGATGCCATCCTACTGAGACCCACTACAAGAGGGTGCTATCATACTGGGACCACCTACAGGAGGATGCCATCCTACTGAGACCCACTACAAGAGGATGCTATCATAATGGGACAACCTACGGGAAGGCGCCATCCTACTGAGACCCACTACAAGAGGGTGCTATCATAATGGGACCACCTACAGGAGGATGCCATCCTACTGGAACCCATTACAAGAGGGTGCTATCATACTGGGACCACCTACAGGAAGCGCCATCCTACTGAGACCCACTACAAGAGGGTGCTATCATACTGGGACCACCTACAGGAGGATGCCATCCTACTGAGACCCACTACAAGGGGTGCTATCATACTGGGACCACCTACAGGAAGGCGCCATCCTACTGAGACCCACTACAAGAGGGTGCTATCATACTGGGACCACCTACAGGAGGATGCCATCCTACTGAGAACCCACTACAAGAGGGTGCTATCATACTGGGACCACCTACAGGAGGATGCCCATCCTACTGGAACCCATTACAAGAGGGTGCTATCATACTGGGACCACCTACAGGAAGGCGCCATCCTACTGAGACCCACTACAAGAGGATGATATCATAATGGGACCCCATCTATATGAGGGTGTTGATACTTGGCCCACCTACAGGAGGGCACTCTCATACTGGGACCACCTACATGAGAGTACTGATACTGAGACCACCTACAGAAGGGAGCCATCCTACTGGGACCACCTACCAGAGGGCACCATCTTACTGGGATCAGCTACAGGAGAGCATCATCCTGCCAGGACCACCTACAGGAGGGTGCCATCCTACTGGGGCTGCCTACAGGAAAGCACAATCCTACTGGGACCACCTACAGGAGGGTGTCATCTTACTGGGACCACCTATGGGAGGGAGCCACCCTACTGGGACTACCCAACTCATACCACCATCCATCATGCCCACCTGTAGACAGTGGCACAAGGCCTGGAAATTCTCCTGGTTGGATTCCAGTTGATCCCAGTCCAGTTCCCAGCATGCAGTGGGGTTGAGAATTGATGGAAGTCCATACAACATGGAGCCACAAACTCCCTGTGAGGACAGAGCTCTAGAAGGAGAGATGATTACAGTCACCTCCTATGTCCAGAGGAAGGTCAGGCAACCTGGTATCAGACATAATGGCTCCTACTGTACCGGAGAATTCGGATTGTCTGGGGGACTCCAGGTGTCTGTTCCTGTTCACCATCATGGGGGAGACCACTGAGCAGGAGACTGGGGGACAGCAGAGTTTGGTGCACATCACAGATGATCTGTACTGTAGGAGAGGAATCAAGATTCATGTTATGGGGTCAGTTCAAGATGAATAATTGCAAGGTAAGGTTCCCCCCCGAGTGTGAATGACCCCCCATATAATGCTAGAATATTGAACATTCACACTCAGCAAAACCTTTACATTCAGTATAACACCATCCCCCCTCCCCCGTATGGATGACCCCCCCCCCAATATATAATGATAGAATATTCTACACTCACACTTACTATCTCCCTTAGGAAAGATCAGGCGGACCTCTTCCCTCTCACAATTGGATTCAAATAACCAGGCTTTGAAGAAACTCTCCAGACTGAGAATATCCCCGGCACTGACTCGGAGTTCAATGTCATAGATGTGAAATCCTAGAGGAACAAAACATTTAAACATCACCAGCAAATACCCGGAACCCAATGTCCTGGACCTAAATATCATATGAGGAACCCTGAGGGACATAGAATGGAGTGAGATCATCACTAGCAAATACCCGGAGCCCAATGTCCTGGACCTAAATATCATATGAGGAACCCTGAGGGACATAGAATGGACTGACATTATCACCAGCAAATACCCGGAACCCAATGTCCTGGACCTAAATATCATATGAGGAACCCTGAGGGACATAGAATGGACTGACATTATCACCAGCAAATACCCGGAACCCAATGTCCTGGACCTAAATATCATATGAGGAACCCTGAGGGACATAGAATGGACTGACATTATCACCAGCAAATACCCGGAACCCAATGTCCTGGACCTAAATATCATATGAGGAACCCTGAGGGACATAGAATGGACTGACATTATCACCAGCAAATACCCGGAACCCAATGTCCTGGACCTAAATATCATATGAGGAACCCTGAGGGACATAAAATGGACTGACATTATCACTAGCAAATACCCGGAACCCAATGTCCTGGACCTAAATATCATATGAGGAACCCTGAGGGACATAGAATGGACTGACATTATCACCAGCAAATACCCGGAACCCAATGTCCTGGACCTAAATATCATATGAGGAACCCTGAGGGACATAGAATGGAGTGAGATCATCACCAGCAAATACTCAGAACCCAATGTCCTGGACCTAAATATCATATGAGGAACCCTGAGGGACATAGAATGGACTGACATTATCACCAGCAAATACCCGGAACCCAATGTCCTGGACCTAAATATCATATGAGGAACCCTGAGGGACATAAAATGGACTGACATTATCACTAGCAAATACCCGGAACCCAATGTCCTGGACCTAAATATCATATGAGGAACCCTGAGGGACATAGAATGGACTGACATTATCACCAGCAAATACCCGGAACCCAATGTCCTGGACCTAAATATCATATGAGGAACCCTGAGGGACATAGAATGGAGTGAGATCATCACCAGCAAATACTCAGAACCCAATGTCCTGGACCTAAATATCATATGAGGAACCCTGAGGGACATAGAATGGACTAACATTATCACCAGCAAATACCCGGAACCCAATGTCCTGGACCTAAATATCATATGAGGAACCCTGAGGGACATAGAATGGAGTGAGATCATCACCAGCAAATACTCAGAACCCAATGTCCTGGACCTAAATATCATATGAGGAACCCTGAGGGACATAGAATGGAGTGAGATCATCACCAGCAAATACTCAGAACCCAATGTCCTGGACCTAAATATCATATGTGGAACCCTGAGGGACATAGAATGGAGTGAGATCATCACTAGCAAATACCCGGAGCCCAGGGTCCTGGACCTAAATATCATATGAGGAACCCTGAGGGACATAGAATGGACTGACATTATCACCAGCAAATACCCGGAACCCAATGTCCTGGACCTAAATATCATATGAGGAACCCTGAGGGACATAGAATGGAGTGAGATCATCACTAGCAAATACCCGGAGCCCAGGGTTCTGGACCTAAATATCATGAGGAACCCATGATGGACATAGAGTGGACTGAGATTATCACCAGCAAATACCCGGAGCCCAGGGTCCTGGAACTAAATATCATGAGGAACCCATGATGGACATAGAGTGGACTGAGATTATCACCAGCAAATACCCGGAGCCCAGGGTCCTGGACCTAAATATCATGAGGAACCCATGAAGGACATAGAGTGGACTGAGATTATCACCAGCAAATACCCGGAGCCCAGGGTCCTGGACCTAAATATCATGAGGAACCCATGAAGGACATAGAGTGGACTGAGATTATCACCAGCAAATACCCGGAAGCCAGTTTCCTTAACCTGGAACTAAATATCATATCAGGAACCTTGAGGGACATTGATTGGACTGAGATTATCACCAGCAAATACCTGGAACCCAGTGTCCTGGACCTGAACCTAAATATCATATGAGGAACTCTGAGGGACATAGACTGGACTGAGATTATCACCAGAAAATACCCAGAACTGAGTGTTCTGGACCTAAATATCATATGAGGAACCCTGAGGGCCATAGAATGGAGAACATCAGCAAATACTCAGAGCCCGTGTCCTGGATGTGGAACAAATATCATATGAGGAACCCGAATACCCGGAATGCAGTGTCCTGGACCTAGACCTACAGTAAATATCATATAAGGAACCCTGAGGGCCATAGAGTGGACTGAGATCATCACCAGCACATACCCAGAACCCAGTGTCCTGGAACTAAATATCATATGAGGAACCCTGAGGGAAATAAAATGGACTGAGATCAACACCCGTAAATACTTGGAACTTAAAGCCCTGGACCTGGGCCCAAATATCATATGAGAAACCCTGAGGGACATAGAATGGACTGAGATCATCACCCGAAATACCCGGAACCCAGTATCCTGGACCTAAATATCATATGAGGAACCCTGAGGGACATAGGGTGGACTGAGATCATCACCAGCAAATACCTAGAACCCAGTGTCCTGGACCTAAATATCATATGGGAATCCTGAGGGACCCATCACCAGCAAATACCTAGAACCCAGTGTCCTGGGCCCAAATATCATATGAGAAACCCTGAGGGACATAGAATGGACTGAGATCATCACCCGAAAATACCCGGAACCCAGTATCCTGGACCTAAATATCATATGAGGAACCCTGAGGGACATAGGGTGGACTGAGATCATCACCAGCAAATACCCGGAACCCAGTGTCCTGGACCTCCCTGGGGACCTAAATCACCAGCAAATACCCGGAACCCATGGACCTAAATATCATATGAGGAACCCTGAGGGACAGAGTGGACTGAGATCATCACCAGCAAATACCCGGAATGCAGTGTCCAGGACCTGAAACTAATATCATATAAAATATCATGAGGGACATAGGGTGGACTGAGATCATCACCAGAAAATACCCGGAACCCAGTGTCCTGGACTGGGACCTAAATATTATATGAGGAACCCTGAAGGACAAAATACAATGTCATAGGGCCATAGAATGGAGAACATCATCAGCAAATACTCAGAGCCCTTCTCCTGGATGTGGAACAAATATCATATGAGGAATCCTGAGGGACAGAGTGGACTGAGATCATCACCAGCAAATACCCGGAACGCAGTGTCCTAGACTGGGACTTAAATATCATATGAGGAACCCTGAAGGACAAAATACAATGTCATGCAAGTGGAAGCCAGACTGATATGATGCGCACGGAGAACACCATTGAAATGACCTGGAAGACAATGTAGAAATGTCAGTGATCTGGAGGAGAATGAGAGAACATTTCCAAAAACGACTCAGGACACAATGTCATGTACAGTGGGGATGGAAAGCTTGGGCACCCCAGCTAAAAATGTGTATTAATGTGCATAAAGAAGCCAAGGAAAGATGGAAAAATCTCCAAAAGGCATCAAATTACAGATTAGACATTCTTATAATATGTCAACAAAAGTTAGATTTTATTTCCATCATTTACACTTTCAAAATAACAGAAAACAAAAAAAATGGCGTCTGCAAAAGTTTGGGCCCCCTGCAGAGTTAATATCTTGTACTGCCCCCTTTGGCAAGTATCACGGCTTGTAAACGCTTTTTGTAGCCAGCCAAGAGTCTTTCAATTCTTGTTTGAGGTATCTTTGACCATTCTTCCTTACAAAAGTCTTCCAGTTCTTTGAGATTTCTGGGCTGTCTGTCACGCACGGCTCTTTGAAGGTCTATCCATAGATTTTCAATGATGTTGAGGTCAGGAGATTGTGAAGGCCATGGCAAAACCTTCAGTTTACACCTCTTGATGTAATCCCCCGTGGATTTCCAGGTGTGTTTAGGATCATTATCCATTTGTAGAAGCCATCCTCTCTTTAACTTCAGCTTTTTCACAGATGGCATCAAGTTACCATCCAAAGTTTGCTGAAATTGTATTGAATCCATTTTTCCTTCTACTCGTGAGATGTTCCTTGTGCCACTGGCTGCAACACAACCCCAAAGCATGATTGATCCAACCCCATGCTTCACAGTTGGACGGAGGTTCTTTTCATTCAATTCTGTGCCCCTTCTTCTCCAAACGTACCTTTCCTCATTCCGGCCAAAAAGTTCAATTTTAACCTCATCGGTCCACAGAACTTGTTTCCAAAATGCATCAGGCTTGTCTATATGTTCATTTGCAAAGTTCAAACGATGATTTTTGTGGTGAGGACGTAGAAGAGGTTTTCTTCTGATGACTCTTCCATGAAGACCATATTTGTACAAGTATCTCTTTATAGTGGAATAGTGACCACAACTCCAGTGTCTGCCAGATCTTTCTGGAGGGATCGTGCCGTCAAACGTGGGTTTTGAATTGTTTTTCTCACAATCCTGCGAGCTGTTCTGTCTGATATTTTTCTTGGTCTTCCAGATCTTGCTTTAACTTCCACTGTTCCTGATGACTGCCATTTCTTAATGACATTCCGAACAGAGGATATTGACATCTGAAAACGCTTTGCTATCTTCTTATAGCCTTCTCCAGCTTTGTGAACGTCAACTATTTTCAGTTTCAGTTTTCTAGACAACTGCTTAGAAGAACCCATGGTGCTGATTGTTGGGGCAAGGTCAGATGAGTCGGGGCATTTAAAACCTTTGAGATTGACATCACCTGGTCTTCCCAGACGATGATTGAGAACAATCCATGACACTGGCAGGTCTCAGCTTGGCAAAGGGGGCAGTACAAGGTATTAAATTCTGCAGGGGGCACAAACTTTTGCAGACGCCATTTTTTTGTTTTCTGTTACTTTGAAAGTGTAAATGATGGAAATAAAATCTAACTTTTGTTGACATATTATAAGAATGTCTAATCTGTAATTTGATGCCTTTTGGAGATTTTTCCATCTTTCCTTGGCTTCTTTATGCACATTAATACAAATTTGTAGCTGGGGTGCCCAAACTTTCCATCCCCACTGTATATAGACGTCTCAATGATATGGAGAAGACATGTCCTGGAATGAAAAGTCAGGCGTGTAGGAACCCGAGTGACATGGAGCAGAAGGAGAACATAACCAGGAATGCCATGTCATGTATGTAGAAGATGGAGTGAAGGGACAGAAGGACATGGACAATGGCAATGAATAGTGAAGGGGCATTCATACGGTGGTTCAGATCTCTGGTGGGATCAGGAGAGTCCTCGTTGCTCCCGCCGTCCTCCACATCACATGACAATTGGACGACCAGCAGTCTACGCAATGTACTAAGATCAGATTCCTTCAGCCCTTCATCCAGCTCAGAGGCCAATTCCTGTCCTTGTCGGGTGGACAACACTAAGACCTGTAGATGAAAATATACCCTTTATATAGGTACTGCTAGGTTCACACCAAGGGCACCCAATGGGTTAGTGTCACCCTGCAGTAGGTGGGTCTGTGTCACCCTGCAGTAGGTGGGTCTGTGTCACCCTGCAGTAGGTGGGTCTGTGTCCCCGTGCAGTGGGTGGGTCTGTGTCCCCCTACAGTGGGTGGGTCTGTGTCCCCCTACAGTGGGTGGGTCTGTGTCCCCCTACAGTGGGTGGGTCTGTGTCCCCCTACAGTGGGTGGGTCTTACGCCTGTGTATCCCCTACAATGGGTGGGTCTGTGTCCCCCTGCAGTGGGTGGGTCTGTGTCCCCCTGCAGTGGGTGGGTCTGTGTCCCCCTACAGTGGGTGGGTCTGTGTCCCCCTACAGTGGGTGGGTCTTACGCCTTGCCTGTATCCCCCTACAGTGGGTGGGTCTGTGTCCCCCTACAGTGGGTGGGTCTGTGTCCCCCTACAGTGGGTGGGTCTGTGTCACCCTGCAGTGGGAGAACTCTACCTGTGTCCCCCTGCAGTGGGTGGGTCATACGCCTTGCCTGTGTCCCCCCTGCAGTGGGTGGGTCTGTGTCCCCCTACAGTGGGTGGGTCTGTGTCCCCCTACAGTGGGTGGGTCTTACGCCTTGCCTGTATCCCCCTACAATGGGTGGGTCTGTGTCCCCCTGCAGTGGGTGGGTCTGTGTCCCCCTGCAGTGGGTGGGTCTGTGTCCCCCTACAGTGGGTGGGTCTGTGTCCCCCTACAGTGGGTGGGTCTTGTGTCACCCTGCAGTGGGAGAACTACTACCTGTGTCCCCCTGCAGTGGGTGGGTCATACGCCTTGCCTGTGTCCCCCTGCAGTGGGCGGGTCATACAACTTGCCTGTGTCCCCCTGCAGTGGGCGGGTCATACAACTTGCCTGTGTCCCCCTGCAGTGGGCGGGGTTGTGGTCAGTCAGTACAGATAATGATTGGAGGGTTGTTACCTCTACAAAGGAGTTGAGTGTTCCGGCTCCATAGGTGCTGTGCTGGGCCAGCTGTCTGTTCTGCTGTAGAGCGTCCAGGACGGCCAGAGACAGCGATGGGGTCCGCAGTGCCTGGGACCCCTCCCCACAGATGGAGTACAGCTCTGACAGACAGCTGTGAAGGCGAATGAAATTACTTCTCAGGGGCTACAAAACAAAAGTAAACAGCCAGAGAAGGATGTAGAGGCATGAGACCCTCAAACCATTTCATACACAGGTATACCATATGGGGGGACTGAGGGGACTGAGGGGGGGGGGGGGGCTGCCCTGGGAGAGGGGTAGACAGAAGAGGGGGGGGGGGGGCTGCCCTGGCAGCTTCAACAGGAGAGAAACAAAAGGGGGTCCAAATCTGCAACCTAACCTGATGGAGAAGTCACAGATCACGGCCCGTACTTTGGTTTCTTTGCCTACAACCTTCTCCCAGCATTGGGAGGGAGGAGACAAGACCAGGAAAAAACAGACACAGATCAAGGAGTACAGCTCACCTCACCTGGACCTCCCTCACCCCTATACACCTCACCTGGACCTCCCTCACCTCTATACACCTCACCTGGACCTCCCTCATACCTATACACCTCACCTGGACCACCCTCACACCCCTATACACCTCACCTGGACCTCCCTCACCCCTATACACCTCACCTGGACCTCCCTCACCTCTATACACCTCACCTGGACCTCCCTCACCCCTATACACCTCACCTGGACCTCCCTCACCCCTATACACCTCACCTGGACCTCCCTCATACCTATACACCTCACCTGGACCTCCCTCACCCCTATACACCTCACCTGGACCTCCCTCACCCCTATACACCTCACCTGGACCTCCCTCACACCTATACACCTCACCTCACCTGGACCTCCCTCACCTCTATACACCTCACCTGGACCTCCCTCACCCCTATACACCTCACCTGGACCTCCCTCACCCCTATACACCTCACCTGGACCTGTCTCACATATTTCGGTTACCTGTATTACCAGTAGGGGGAGCAGACACCAGTGCGGGGTACAGACCCCCCAGTATTACCAGTGTGGGGTACAGACCCCCCAGTATTACCAGTAGGGGGAGCAGACACCAGTGTGGGGTACAGACCCCCCAGTATTACCAGTAGGGGGAGCAGACACCAGTGCGGGGTACAGACCCCCCAGTATTACCAGTGCAGGGTACAGACCCCCAGTATTACCAGTGCGGGGTACAGACCCCCCAGTATTACCAGTGCGGGGTGCAGACCCCCCAGTATTACCAGTACGGGGTACAGACCCCCCAGTATTACCAGTGCGGGGTACAGACCCCCCAGTATTACCAGTAGGGGGAGAAGGCAGCGGTGTTTCTCTCGGACGCTGTAGACACTCAGCAGTTCTCCTCTCCCTGATGTAGCTGCAGCCAGACTCAGAGTGTTCATAAGAGCCTCACATAGCTCCGCCCTCACCATCGCCCAACCAGGAGGATTAATATCCAATATCAGGACCCTGGGGGAGAGAGAGCGCCCCCCACTGGACGGTCTGATACTCATCTTCACACCTGAAATCACAGAGGGAGACATATGAGACGCCCACCACCGATACTGACAGAATACAGAGGGAGCACTGAGAGTCATTTCTGTCTGCAAGGACTGTGTGCAATAGGGACATGGAAGCTGTAGGTGACAGTCATCCTGGTAAGGTCTCAGCCATTTTGTGACCTTCCTCCCCTCCCTCCTCCTCCTGAAAACTGTGGAATTTGTAGCTGTAACTTAAACTTCAAGCGAGCCTCTTGTCTCCACTGGAACACAACAGACGCAGTGCCCAGACCCGGCCAGAGCTGTAAACAGCTAATTAGTCTTGGCAGGATGTCTGTTTCCAGGAACCATGGAAAACACTTTCCTCTGCCCTATTGTAAAGCAACTCTCTCTAAGCTCTAGGAATGCAGAGCGTTCCATAAAACATTGATTCCACATGTAACAATTCCGCATACAATTCATTGAATCCAACAGAAACTGGGTACATTAATATGACGTATACATTTGAATGGGGAATACCATACTGAACAAATCAAGGTCATACATGTTAGCACATAGGAAAGGGGAGAAAGCCGTTTCCTCCTTCCTGGGTGACAACGGTATGCTGTGTTTGGTATCCCTGGGTTCGTAATATAATTCTGAATAATAATCTGCCCGTTGCTAGAATCCCACCTGTACATAATGGAAGTTATTAATATTAGCATGAAACTGGAGTGGTCATAAATTTGGTGACCTCCCAACACCCCTCCCCTAACCTGGATGATTGGTTAGTTGCTCTCGGGTGACACCCCTTTGATATCACAGAAAAGGGGAGGACAGGACCTGGCTCTTGTTTACCACCAACCAAGGAACACCCAACGTGACAACGTCTCTTCTCGGACAATTGGACTCGGAAACAATCCAGGATGTGGCAAGTCTCCTCCATTCTCACCTCCTTTATTGTTCTCTTTGTTACATCCCTTTCTGTAAATACAGTGAAGGAAACAAGGATTTGATCCCCTATCATTCAGCAGGATTTCTGGCTCCCAGGTGTCTCTCATACAGGTAACAAGCTGAGATTAGAAGCAGTCTCTTAAAGGGAGTACTGCTAATCTCATTGTGTTACCTGTATAAAAGACACCTGTCCACAGGAGCCATCAAACCATCAGATTCCAAACTCTCCACCATGGCAAAGACCAAAGAGCTGTCCAAGGATGTCAGGGACAAGATGGTAGACCTACACAAGGCTGGACTGGGCTACCAAACTATGGCCAAGCAGCTTGGTGAGAAGGTGACAACAGTTGGTGCAATCATTCACAAATGGAAGAAACACAAAACAAGTGTCAGTCTCCCTAGGTCTGGTGCACCATGCAAGATCTCCCCTCGTGGAGTGTCAATGATCATGAGAACAGTGAGGAATCATCCCAGAACTACACGTGAGGATCTTGTCAATGATCTCCAGGCAGCTGGGACCACAGTCACCAAGAAAACAATTGGTAACACACTACGCCGACAAGGACTGAAATCCTGCAGTGCCCGCACGGTCCCTCTGCTCAAGAAAGCCCATGTCCAGGCCCGTCTGAAGTCTGCCACTGAACATCTGAATGATGCAGAGGAGGACTGGTGGGAAGTGTTGTGGTCAGAGGAGACCAAAATCCAGCTCTTTGGCATCAACTCAACTCGCCGTGTTTGGAGGAGGAGGAATGCTGCCTATGACCCCAAGAACACCATCCCAACTGTGAGACATGGTGGTGGAAACATTCTGCTTTGGGGGTGTTTTTCTGCTAAGGGGACAGGACAACTGCACCGCATCAAAGGGACGATGGACGGGGCAATGTACCCTCAAATCTTGGGTGAGAACCTTCTTCCCTCAGCCAGGGCATTGACAATGGGTGGTGGATGGGTGTTCCAGCATGACAATGACCCAAAACACACGGCCAAGGCAACAAAGGAGCGGCTCAAGAAGAAGCACATTAAGGTCCTGGAGTGGCCTAGCCAGTCTCCACACCTTCATCCAATGGAAAATCTGTGGAGGGAGCTGAAGTTCGAGTTGCCAAACGTCAGCCACCAAACCTTAATGACTTGGAGAGGATCTGCCAAGAGGAGTGGGCCAAAATCCCTCCTGAGATGTGTGCGAACCTGGGGGCCAACTCCAGGAAACGTCTGACCTCTGTGATGGCCAACAAGGGATTGGCCACCAAGTACTAAGTCATGTTCTGTGAAGGGGATCCAATCCTTCTTTCCCTCATGAACATGCAGATCCGTCATCATTTGTTAGACGCATTTCTGCTGAATTTGTTGTTGTATTCTGTCTCTCAGTGTTACACCGAACATTCCATTGTTAGACCGATCATTTCTGTGTGAGGGGCGAACATTCCATTGTTAGACCGATCATTTCTGTGTGAGGGGCGAACATTCCATTGTTAGACCGATCGTTCCATTCCATTGTTAGACCGATCGTTTCTGTGTGAGGGGCGAACATTCCATTGTTAGACCGATCGTTTCTGTGTGAGGGACGAACATTCCATTGTTAGACCGATCGTTTCTGTGTGAGGGGCGAACATTCCATTGTTAGACCGATCGTTTCTGTGTGAGGGGCGAACATTCCATTGTTAGACCGATCGTTTGTGTGAGGGGCGAACATTCCATTGTTAGACCGATCATTTCTGTGTGAGGGGCGAACATTCCATTGTTAGACCGATCGTTTCTGTGTGAGGGGCGAACATTCCATTGTTAGACCGATCATTTTCACTGTGTGAGGGGCGAACATTCCATTGTTAGACCGATCGTTCTGTGTGAGGGGCGAACATTCCATTGTTAGACCGATCGTTTTCTGTGTGAGGGGCAAACATTCCATTGTTAGACCGATCATTTCTGTGTGAGGGGCGAACATTCCATTGTTAGACCGATCGTTTCTGTGTGAGGGGCGAACATTCCATTGTTAGACCGATCATTTCTGTGTGAGGGGCGAACATTCCATTGTTAGACCGATCATTTCTGTGTGAGGGGGGGGACATTCACCATCAGCCGGGGAGCAAATCCCACATTTCCTTCATTGTATCTTAATTGCACCATTTGACCTTTCCTTTAACCCCTCCCCCTCCCAGGATCCCCTCCCCCAGAGGATTCCCCCCTCCCTGACCAGGCCATTTTTTGTGTTACTGTAACTGACAATTGCACGGTCATGCAACGCCGCACCCAGATGACATTTACATCCTTTTTTCACCATGTATAGAGCATTCTTTCGGTGGTATTTGATCCCCTGCGTGGTTTTTATTTTTGCATTATAAAACAAAAAAAGGCCGACAATTGTGAGGAAAAAAAAAACAATTTGGACTTTTTGCTATAAAACGTCCCGTAAAAAAAAAATCTAATTTCTTCATAAACTTCAGCCAAATGTCTCCCGCTCCGTGTCTCTCCCCCTCCCATCCCCCTCCGTGTCTTCCCCCGTCCCATCCCGCTCCGTGTCTTCCCCCCTCCCATCCCCTCCGTGTCTTCCCCGTCCCATCCCGCTCCGTGTCTCCCCCGTCACATCCCGCTCCGTGTCTCCCCCGTCCCATCCCGCTCCGTGTCTTCCCCCTCCCATCCCCCTCCGTGTCTCCCCCGTCGCATCCCGCTCCGTGTCTCCCCCGTCGCATCCCGCTCCGTGTCTCACCCGTCGCATCCCGCTCCGTGTCTCACCCGTCGCATCCCGCTCCGTGTCTCCCCCGTCGCATCCCGCTCCGTGTCTCCCCCGTCGCATCCCGCTCCGTGTCTCCCCCGTCGCCCCGTTCCCGTGTCTCCCCCGCCCCATCCCGCTCCGTGTCTCACCCGTCGCGTCCCGCTCCGTGTCTCCCCCGTCGCATCCCGCTCCGTGTCTCCCCCCGCCCCGTCCCGCTCCGTGTCTCCCCCGCCCCGTCCCGCTCCGTGTCTCCCCCGTCCTGCTCCGTGTCTCCCCCGCCCCGTCCCGCTCCGTGTCTCCCCCGTCACGTCCCGCTCCGTGTCTCCCCCGTCACGTCCCGCTCCGTGTCTCCCCCGTCACGCCCCGCTCCGTGTCTCCCCCGTCCCGCCCCGCTCCGTGTCTCCCCCTCCCACCCCGCTCCGTGTCTCCCCCGTCACATCCCGCTCCGTGTCTCCCCCGTCCCATCCCGCTCCGTGTCTCCCCCGTCCCATCCCGCTCCGTGTCTACCCCTTCCCATCCCGCTCCGTGTCTCCCCCGTCCCATCCCGCTCCGTGTCTCCCCCGTCCCATCCCGCTCCGTGTCTCCCCCGTCCCATCCCGCTCCGTGTCTCCCCCGTCCCATCCCGCTCCGTGTCTTCCCCCGTCCCATCCCGCTCCGTGTCTCCCCCGTCCCATCCCGCTCCGTGTCTCCCCCGCTCCGTGTCTCCCCCGTCACATCCCGCTCCGTGTCTCCCCCGTCCATCCCGCTCCGTGTCTCCCCCCATCCCATCCCGCTCCGTGTCTCCCCCGTCCCATCCCGCTCCGTGTCTCCCCCGTCCCATCCCGCTCCGTGTCTCCCCCGTCCCATCCCGCTCCGTGTCTCCCCCGCTCCGTGTCTCCCCCGTCCCGTCCCGCTCCGTGTCTTCCCCCGTCCCGCTCCGTGTCTCCCCCGTCCCGTCCCGCTCCGTGTCTCCCCCGTCCCGTCCCGCTCCGTGTCTCCCCCGTCGCGTCCCGCTCCGTGTCTCCCCCGTCGCGTCCCGCTCCGTGTCTCCCCCGTCGCGTCCCGCTCCGTGTCTCCCCCGTCGCGTCCCGCTCCGTGTCTCCCCCGTCGCGTCCCGCTCCGTGTCTCCCCCGTCGCTTCCCGCTCCGTGTCTTCCCCGTCACATCCCGCTCCGTGTCTTCCCCCGTCACATCCCGCTCCGTGTCTTCCCCGTCACATCCCGCTCCGTGTCTCCCCCGTCACATCCCGCTCCGTGTCTCCCCCGTCACATCCCGCTCCGTGTCTTCCCCGTCACATCCCGCTCCGTGTCTCCCCCGTCCCATCCCGCTCCGTGTCTCCCCCGTCACATCCCGCTCCGTGTCTCCCCCGTCACATCCCGCTCCGTGTCTTCCCCGTCACATCCCGCTCCGTGTCTCCCCGTCCCATCCCGCTCCGTGTCTCCCCCGTCACATCCCGCTCCGTGTCTCCCCCGTCACATCCCGCTCCTGGTTTATGGGACAGTTATGGCGGGAGAGATTCGGGGATTATATTAGTAATGTTGGTGATCAGCGACTTATAGCGGGACTGCGGAGGACATTCTGACACCGGGGGGGGGGGGGGGGGGGACTGACTTGGTGTCACTGACATCCCCAGTGACACCAATACAGGGATACAAAGCCCCGACATTGGACTAATGGCACTGGGGAGGGAGGGGGATCACATCTGGGGGGGACATCACATCTGGGGGGATCACATCTGGGGGGGGGGGGGGGATCACATCTGGGGGGGGGGGGGGGGGGTGATCACATCTGGGGGGATCTGGGGGGGGATCACATCTGCTATACACATCACTGCCACAGCCATACAAAGCAGCATGTCCTCCTCAGCGATGGCTGGGTGCCGGAGGGGAATCTCTGGCTGGGACCCGGTGAGCAACACCTGTAGCACCAATGGCAGCGCAGGGAAGGCGGGACTCGACCCCCCCCCCCCCCAGGAAATACAAAATCACATATATATATACACGTGATTGTCCGCAGCCCTGCAGGAGCACGGGGGATGGGGGGGGATGAAGTGATGAGGGGTGATGGATGGGAGGGGGATGAGATGATGGGAGGGGGGGGGGGAGGGGTGATGAGATGATGGGGAGGGGGATGATGGGGGGGATGATGGGAGGGGGGATGGGAGGGGGGATGGGAGGGGTGATGAGATGATGGGAGGGGGATGGATGATGGGGGGATGAGATGATGGGGGGGGGATGGATGAAGGGGGATGAGATGATGGGGGGGAGGGATGGGAGGGGTGGAGATGATGGGATGGGGGGATGGGAGGGGTGATGGATGATGGGAGGGGGGATGGGAGGGGGATGGGAGGGATGATGGGAGGGGGATGGATGATGGGGGGATGAGATGATGGGAGGAGGATGGGAGGGGGATGAGATGATGGGAGGGGGGGGATGAGATGATGGGAGGGGTGATGATGGGGTGATGAGATGGGAGGGGGATGAGGGGGGGGATGAGATGATGGGAGGGGGATGGGAGGGGATGATGAGATGATGGGAGGGGGGCATGGGGGGGTGATGAGATGATGGGGGGGGGAGGGTGATGAGATGATGGGAGGGATGGGATGGGAGGATGAGGGGTGATGATGGGGGGGATGGATGAGGGGGGATGGGAGAGGATGGTGATGAGATGATGGGGGGGATGGGAGGGGGGATGAGATGATGGGGGGGTATGGGGGGGGTGATGGGATGAGGGGGATGGATGAGATGATGGGAGGGGGATGGGGGGGGGGGATGAGATGATGGGAGGGGGGGATGAGATGATGGGAGGGGGATGGGGGGGGTGATGAGATGATGGGGGGGGTGATGGATGATGGGGGGGGATGGGGGGGGGTGGGATGAGATGATGGGGGGTGATGAGAGGATTGTGGATGGTTGAGATGATGGGGGGGGATGGATGAGGGGGGGATGGGGGGGATGGGGGATGGATGAGGGGTGATGAGATGATGGGGGGGGGGGGATGAGATGATGGGGGGGGTGGATGAGGGGGGATGGGAGGGGTGATGATGGGGGGGATGGGAGGGGAGGATGAGATGATGGGGGGGGGGGGGGAGGGGGGATGAGATGATGGGAGGGGGGATGAGATGATGGGGGGGGGATGATGGGGGGGATGGGAGGGGTGATGAGATGATGGGGGGGATGGGAGGGGTGGAGGGAGGAGTCAGGGAGGTGTTATCATGAGGAAGGGGGAGGGGTCAGAAAAGTATGTGGGCGGAGATTGGGGATGAGTGTAAAGAAGTTTATTGACCTGAAGAGAGGATACTTTCATATGACGTCACACCAATTTCACCGAGACACGCCTCCCAAATACCCCTCCCGGATCTATAACGCCTCCCCTCTATTACATCAGACCCCTCCCCTATCTATAACCCCTCCCCTTACTAAACCAGACCCCTCCCCTATCTATAACCCCTCCTTACAGAGCCTCTCATCACCTATACCCATCACTCTCTGTGTCCCCGGTAGGGAGATTCCCCTCTGTGTCCCCGGTAGGGAGATTCCCCCCCTCTCTGTGTCCCCGGTAGAGAGATTCCCCCTCTGTGTCCCCGGTAGGGAGATTCCCCTCTCTGTGTCCCCAGTAGGGAGATTCCCCTCTCTGTGTCCCCGGTAGGGAGATTCCCCCCCCCTCTCTGTGTCCCCGGTAGAGAGATTCCCCCTCTGTGTCCCCGGTAGGGAGATTCCCCTCTCTGTGTCCCCAGTAGGGAGATTCCCCTCTCTGTGTCCCCGGTAGGGAGAGTCCCCCTCTGTGTGTCCCCGGTAGGGAGAGTCCCCCCCTCTGTGTCCCCGGTAGGGAGAGTCCCCCTCTCTGTGTCCCCGGTAGGGAGATTCCCCCCCTCTGTGTCCCCGGTAGGAGAGATTCCCCCCCTCTGTGTCCCCGGTAGGGAGATTCCCCCTCTGTGTGTCCCCGTTAGAGAGATTCCCCCCCCCTCTGTGTCCCCGGTAGGGAGATTCCCCCTCTGTGTGTCCCCGGTAGAGAGATTCCCCCTCTGTGTGTCCCCGGTAGGGAGATTCCCCCTCTGTGTGTCCCCGGTAGGGAGATTCCCCCTCTGTGTGTCCCCGGTAGGGAGATTCCCCCCCCTCTGTGTCCCCGGTAGGGAGATTCCCCCTCTGTGTGTCCCCGTTAGAGAGATTCCCCCTCTGTGTGTCCCCGGTAGGGAGATTCCCCCCCTCTGTGCCCCCGGTAGGGAGATTCCACCTCTGTGTGTCCCCGGTAGGGAGATTCCCCCACTCTGTGTGTCCCCGGTAGGGAGATTCCCCCACTCTGTGTCCCCGGTAGGGAGAGTCCCCTCTCTGTGTCCCCGGCAGGGAGATTCCCCTCTCTGTGTCCCCCGGTGACGTCAAATGGTGACGTCATATCGTCCGTACCTCTACGTCAGGCTGTATACAGACCGGAAATGGTGACGTCACATCGTCTGTACCTCTACGCCAGGCTGTATACAGACCGGAAATGGTGACGTCACATCGTCCGTACCTCTACGTCAGGCTGTATACAGACTGGAAATGGTGACGTCATAACGTCCGTACCTCTACGTCAGGCTGTATACAGACTGGAAATGGTGACGTCACATCGTCCGTACCTCTACGTCAGGCTTTATACAGACCGGAAATGGTGACGTCATAACGTCCGTACCTCTACGTCAGGCTGTATACAGACCGGAAATGGTGACGTCACAACGTCCGTACCTCTACGCCAGGCTGTATACAGACTGGAAATGGTGACGTCATAACGTCCGTACCTCTACGTCAGGCTTTATACAGACCGGAAATGGTGACGTCACATCGTCTGTACCTCTACGTCAGGCTGTATACAGACCGGAAATGGTGACGTCACAACGTCCGTACCTCTACGTCAGGCTGTATACAGACCGGAAATGGTGACGTCACATCGTCCGTACCTCTACGTCAGGCTGTATACAGACCGGAAATGGTGACGTCACATCGTCCGTACCTCTACGTCAGGCTGTATACAGACCGGAAATGGTGACGTCACAACGTCCGTACCTCTACGTCAGGCTGTATACAGACCGAAATGGTGACGTCACATCGTCCGTACCTCTACGTCAGGCTTTATACAGACCGGAAATGGTGACGTCACATCGTCCGTAACTCTACGTCAGGCTGTATACAGACCGGAAATGGTGACGTCACAACGTCCGTACCGTACCTCTACGTCAGGCTTTATACAGACCGGAAATGGTGACGTCACATCGTCCGTACCTCTACGCCAGGCTGTATACAGACCGGAAATGGTGACGTCACATCGTCTGTACCTCTACGTCAGGCTGTATACAGACCGGAAATGGTGACGTCACATCGTCCGTAACCTCTACGTCAGGCTTTATACAGACCGGAAATGGTGACGTCACAACGTCCGTACCTCTACGTCAGGCTTTATACAGACCGGAAATGGTGACGTCACATCGTCCGTATCTCTACGTCAGGCTTTATACAGACCGGAAATGGTGACGTCACATCGTCCGTACCTCTACGCCAGGCTGTATACAGACCGGAAATGGTGACGTCACATCGTCCGTACCTCTACGTCAGGCTGTATACAGACCGGAAATGGTGACGTCACATCGTCCGTACCTCTACGCCAGGCTGTATACAGACCGGAAATGGTGACGTCACATCGTCCGTACCTCTACGCCAGGCTGTATACAGACCGGAAATGGTGACGTCACATCGTCCGTACCTCTACGTCAGGCTTTATACAGACCGGAAATGGTGACGTCACAACGTCCGTACCTCTACGCCAGGCTTTATACAGACCGGAAATGGTGACGTCACATCGTCCGTACCTCTACGTCAGGCTGTATACAGATCGGAAATGGTGACGTCACATCGTCCGTACCTCTACGTCAGGCTGTATACAGACCGGAAATGGTGACGTCACAACGTCCGTACCTCTACGCCAGGCTTTATACAGACCGGAAATGGTGACGTCACATCGTCCGTACCTCTACGTCAGGCTGTATACAGACCGGAAATGGTGACGTCACATCGTCCGTATCTCTACGTCAGGCTTTATACAGACCGGAAATGGTGACGTCACAACGTCCGTACCTCTACGTCAGGCTGTATACAGACCGGAAATGGTGACGTCACATCGTCCGTACCTCTACGTCAGGCTTTATACAGACCGGAAATGGTGACGTCACATCGTCCGTACCTCTACGTCAGGCTGTATACAGACCGGAAATGGTGATGTCACATCGTCCGTACCTCTACGTCAGGCTTTATACAGATCGGAAATGGTGACGTCACATCGTCCGTACCTCTACGTCAGGCTGTATACAGACCGGAAAATGGTGACGTCACATCGTCCGTACCTCTACGTCAGGCTGTTTATAGAGACCGGAAATGGTGACGTCACATCGTCCGTACCTCTACGTCAGGCTGTATACAGACCGGAAATGGTGACGTCACATCGTCCGTACCTCTACGCCAGGCTGTATACAGACCGGAAATGGTGACGTCACATCGTCCGTACCTCTACGCCAGGCTGTATACAGACCGGAAATGGTGACGTCACATCGTCCGTACCTCTACGTCAGGCTGTATACAGACCGGAAATGGTGACGTCACATCGTCCGTACCTCTACGTCAGGCTGTATACAGACCAGAAATGGTGACGTCATATCGTTTCTCCTGGGGCCGGGTTCTATCCAGGGACAGCCAGGCCACCAGCAGTTTCAGACCAGTGATGTCCGGCTGTGCTGTGCTGTTCTGACCAGCAGATGGCAGCAGAGTGCAGCTGTTCTCCATAGCGTCTCCTGACTCTTCACAGTGCAGAGGATGAACTTCACCCAACAGGGGCCCCGGGGCTGCAGGGCATGGAGGCTGGCCAATCATAGGGGCCCGGTCATAGATAAAGACCAATCATTATTATACAGGATTTATGGCGCCAACAGTGTGCTCAGCTCTGTACAATATACAGGGAGACAATACAGATCAATATAGGAGGGGCTGATCCCAGGAGCTTACAATCTAAGAGGGAGGGGCTGATCCCGGGAGTTTACAATCTAAGAGGGAGGGGCCTGATCCCAGGAGCTGACAATCTAAGAGGGAGGGGCCTGATCCCGGGAGTTTACAATCTAAGAGGGAGGGGCCTGATCCCGGGAGCTGACAATCTAAGAGGGAGGGGCTGATCCCGGGAGTTTACAATCTAAGAGGGAGGGGCTGATCCCGGGAGTTTACAATCTAAGAGGGAGGGGCTGATCCCGGGAGTTTTACAATCTAAGAGGGAGGGGCTGATCCTGGGAGTTTACAATCTAAGAGGGAGGGGCTGATCCTGGGAGTTTACAATCTAAGAGGGAGGGGCTGATCCTGGGAGCTTACAATCTAAGGGGGAGGGGCTGATCCTGGGAGTTTACAATCTAAGAGGGAGGGGCTGATCCCGGGAGCTTACAATCTAAGGGGGAGGGGCTGATCCCGGGAGTTTACAATCTAAGAGGGAGGGGCTGATCCTGGGAGTTTACAATCTAGGAGGGAGGGGCCTGATCCTGGGAGTTTACAATCTAAGAGGGAGGGGCTGATCCTGGGAGTTTACAATCTAAGAGGGAGGGGCTGATCCTGGGAGCTTACAATCTAAGAGGGAGGGGCTGATCCTGGGAGCTTACAATCTAGGAGGGAGGGGCTGATCCTGGGAGCTGACAATCTAGGAGGGAGGGGCTGATCCTGGGAGTTTACAATCTAGGAGGGAGGGGCTGATCCTGGGAGTTTACAATCTAGGGGAGGGGCTGATCCTGGGAGTTTACAATCTAAGAGGGAGGGGGGAGATTACCTGGGAGGGCTTGGGACAATCTAGGAGGGAGGGGCTGATCCTGGGAGCTTACAATCTAGGAGGGAGGGGGCTGATCCTGGGAGTTTACAATCTAGGAGGGAGGGGATGTGATCCTGGGAGTTTACAATCTAGGAGGGAGGGGCTGATCCTGGGGAGGGGCTTTGGGAGCTGACAATCTAGGAGGGAGGGGCTGATGGGCCTGGGAGTGACAATCTAGGAGGGAGGGGCTGATCCTGGGAGTTTACAATCTAGGAGGGAGGGGCTGATCCTGGGAGTTTACAATCTAGGAGGGAGGGGCTGATCCTGGGAGTTGGAGCTACAATCTAGGAGGGAGGGGCTGATCCTGGGAGCTTACAATCTAGGAGGGAGGCTGATTCTGGGAGTTTACAAATAGGAGGGAGGGGCTGATCCTGGGAGTTTACAATCTAGGAGGGAGGGAGGGGGGAGGGGCTGGGAGTTTACAATCTAGGAGGGGAGGGGCTGATCCTGGGAGTTTTACAATGTGGGAGGATTGGCAAAGAGAGGGGGGTGATCCTTGGAGCTTACAATCTAGGAGGGAGGGGCTGATCCTGGGAGCTGACAATCTAGGAGGGAGGGGCTGATGGGAGCTGACAATCTAGGAGGGAGGGGATAGTGGTACAGGAGGAAGTGGCTGTGGGGGATGGAGTGAATAGGAGGAGTGGAGGAGGTCGGCTGTTAGGTGAGGGTGGGGTAGGCTTCCCTGAAGAGGTGGGTTTTCAGGGAGCGCCTGAAGGTGAGGAGGGTAGGTGACAGTCTGATGGATTGGGGTAGGAAGTTCCAGAGGATGGGGGAGGTTCTGGAGAAGTCCTGCAGTCGGGTGTGGGAGGAGGAGACCAGGGAGCTAGAGAGGAGGAGGGAAGATTACGGGTTGGGTGGTATTTGGGTATCAGGTCGGTGAGGTAGTTTGGGGCGGAGTTATGAATGGCTTTGTATGTCAGAGTTAGCAGTTTAAATTGATGCGTTGTCCAATCGGGAGCCAGTGGAGGGATTAGCAGAGAGGGGTGGGAGGACACTGAATGGAGGCCAGTGGAGGGATTGGCAGAGAGGGGCGGAGGACACTGGATGGAGGCCAGTGGAGGGATTGGCAGAGAGGGGGAGGACACTGGATGGAGGCCAGTGGAGGGATTGGCAGAGAGGGGCGGAGGACACTGGATGGAGGCCAGTGGAGGGATTGGCAGAGAGGGGCGGAGGACACTGGATGGAGGCCAGTGGAGGGATTGGCAGAGAGGGGTGGAGGACACTGAATGGAGGCCAGTGGAGGGATTGCAAGAGAGGGGCGGAGGACACTGGATGGAGGCCAGTGGAGGGATTGGCAGAGAGGGGCGGAGGACACTGGATGGAGGCCAGTGGAGGGATTGGCAGAGAGGGGCGGAGGACACTGAATGGAGGCCAGTGGAGGGATTGGCAGAGGGGGGCGGAGGACACTGAGTGGAGGCCAGTGGAGGGATTGGCAGAGAGGGGTGGAGGACACTGAGTGGAGGCCAGTGGAGGGATTGGCAGAGAGGGGCGGAGGACACTGAGTGGAGGCCAGTGGAGGGATTGGCAGAGAGGGGTGGAGGACACTGAGTGGAGGCCAGTGGAGGGATTGGCAGAGAGGGGCGGAGGACACTGAATGGAGGCCAGTGGAGGGATTGGCAGAGAGGGGCGGAGGACACTGGATGGAGGCCAGTGGAGGGATTGGCAGAGGCCAGTGGGGCGGAGGACACTGGATGGAGGCCAGTGGAGGGATTGGCAGAGAGGGGCGGAGGACACTGGATGGAGGCCAGTGGAGGGATTGGCAGAGAGGGGCGGAGGACACTGAGTGGAGGCCAGTGGAGGGATTGGCAGAGAGGGGGCGGAGGACACTGGATGGAGGCCAGTGGAGGGATTGGCAGAGAGGGGCGGAGGACACTGGATGGAGGCAAGTGGAGGGATTGGCAGAGAGGGGGAGGAGGACACTGGATGGAGGCCAGTGGAGTGGAGGATTGGCAGAGAGGGGCGGAAGACACTGGATGGAGGCCAGTGGAGGGATTGGCAGAGAGGGGCGGAGGACACTGAGTGGAGGCCAGTGGAGGGATTGGCAGAGAGAGGGGGCGGAGGACACTGGATGGAGGCCAGTGGAGGGATTGGCAGAGAGGGGTGAGGACACTGGATGGAGGCCAGTGGAGGGATTGGCAGAGAGGGGCGGAGGACACTGGATGGAGGCCAGTGGAGGGATTGGCAGAGAGGGGGCAGAGGACGCTGGATGGAGGCCAGTGGAGGGATTGGCAGAGGGGGGTGGAGGACACTGAGTGGAGGCCAGTGGAGGGATTGGCAGAGAGGGGCGGAGGACACTGAATGGAGGCCAGTGGAGGGATTGGCAGAGGGGGGTGGAGGACACTGAGTGGAGGCCAGTGGAGGGATTGGCAGAGAGGGGCGGAGGACACTGAATGGAGGCCAGTGGAGGGATTGGATTGGCAGAGAGGGGCGGAGGACACTGGATGGAGGCCAGTGGAGGGATTGGCAGAGAGGGGCGGAGGACACTGGAGTGGAGGGATTGGCAGAGAGGGGAGGAGGACACTGGATGGAGGCCAGTGGAGGGATTGGCAGAGAGGGGAGGAGGACACTGGATGGAGGTCAGTGGAGGGATTGGCAGAGAGGGGCGGAGGACACTGAATGGAGGTCAGTGGAGGGATTGGCAGAGAGGGGCGGAGGACACTGAATGGAGGCCAGTGGAGGGATTGGCAGAGAGGGGCAGAGGACACTGGATGGAGGCCAGTGGAGGGATTGGCAGAGAGGGGGCGGAGGACACTGGATGGAGGCCAGTGGAGGGATTGGCAGAGAGGGGCGGAGGACACTGGATGGAGGCCAGTGGAGGGATTGGCAGAGAGGGGAGGAGGACACTGGATGGAGGCCAGTGGAGGATTGGCAGAGAGGGGAGGAGGACACTGAATGGAGGCCAGTGGAGGGATTGGCAGAGAGGGGAGGAGGACACTGAGTGGAGGACAGTGGAGGGATTGGCAGGGGGGGTGGAGGACAATGAATGGAGGTCAGTGGAGGGATTGGCAGAGAGGGGTGGAGGACACTGAGTGGAGGCCAGTGGAGGGATTGGCAGAGAGGGATGGAGGACACTGAGTGGAGGCCAGTGGAGGGATTGGCAGAGAGGGGTGGAGGACACTGAGTGGAGGGATTGGCAGAGAGGGGAGGAGGACACTGGATGGAGGCCAGTGGAGGGATTGGCAGAGAGGGGAGGAGGACACTGAATGGAGGCCAGTGGAGGGATTGGCAGAGAGGGGAGGAGGACACTGAGTGGAGGACAGTGGAGGGATTGGCAGGGGGGGTGGAGGACAATGAATGGAGGTCAGTGGAGGGATTGGCAGAGAGGGGCGGAGGACACTGAGTGGAGGACAGTGGAGGGATTGGCAGGGGGGGTGGAGGACAATGAATGGAGGTCAGTGGAGGGATTGGCAGAGAGGGGTGGAGGGACACTGAGTGGAGGAGGCCAGTGGAGGGATTGGCAGAGGGGGGTGGCAGAAGCGGAGCGGTTGGTGAGGTGGATGAGTCTAGCCGCTGAGTTCAGGATAGAACTACCACCCCCATTCACCAGGGTGGGGTCAGTGGGGGATGGGGGGGTAAATTATATCCATAACTCTATTTAATCCCCCTCCCCTCCTTCCCTGAACCCCTCCCCTCAACTCCTCCCCTCCTTCCCTGAACTCCTCCCCCCTTCTCTGAACCCCTTCCCTGAACCCCTCCCCTCAACTCCTCCCCCACCCTGTTTACATCTGAACTCCGGGATAATGAATCCATCGGTCATGTGACTCCTTCCGGAATCTTCTCCCAGATCCGTCATCCAGGGTGAGACTTCCTGGAATAAAGACTGCCCACTGCGGACCTCTCTGCTTGTGCAGGGGGACTGGTCTGGTCTCCACCCCTTCTGTAGTTTTCTATGGTGGGTGGAGCCAGCTTGGCCCCTCCCACAGCTCTCTTCTCTCCCCTTTGTGCAGGGGGACTGGTCTTGTCTCCGCCCCTCCTGTAGTTTTCAGAGGTGGGTGGAGCTTGCTAGGCCCCTCCCACATATCTGTTCTCTGCTTTGCAGAGGGACTGGTCTTCTCTGCCCCTTCTGTAGTGGGTGGAGTCTGCTGGGCCCCTCCCACAGCTCTGTTCTCTCCTTGTGCAGGGGGGACTGGTCTTGTCTCTGCCCCCTCCTGTAGTTTTTTGTGGTGGGTGGAGCCAGCTGGGCCCCTCCCACAGCTCTGTTCTATGCTTGTGCAGGGGGGCTGGTCTTGTCTCCACCCCTTCTATAGTTTCCTGTGGTGGGTGGAGCCTGCTGGGACCCTCCCACAGCTCTATTCTCTGCACAATCTATGTACAGCCCATTGATGACATCACTGCTACTTTTACAAGGTAATATCTGGGTTTTCAAAGGCATTTGGCGCAGAGAGAGGATTTGTATCCTTTGTGGCTATTATAGAAAATATTTACGTTTGGTTTTTGTGCCTTAAAGGGTAACTCCACCTTCCTAGGAGAACAATAATCAGCAAATAAAAATACATAATATTGTGTATATGATTGCCCAATCCCAACGTGACTTTCCTTCCAATCGGCAGCCGCTGCCATTTACTGCAAAATGCAATATGGCCGCCTGGGGGCGTTGTGTACACACATGGTATAGGGACCGCCCCCCAGATATGTCATTTCCTGCTCTGTGATTGGCTCACTGATCTATCAGAAGTCTGCACTAGGATATAAGTCAGATTTTGGGCATCCCCTGCAACAAAAATGTCTTTTTTAGGGCCCTACTAACCCTCTTGTATTGAAGTGTATTGGCTGGGATTGTACAGCGCTGAGCAGACTGTTGGCGCCATAAATCCTGTATAATAATAATTGGTGAGATAATCCCAAAGGGGAATCCCATCTAGAGGGATGCAGACCCCGCCGCTTTCCTCAGAGCCCTGCAGGTGCAGCAGAGTCCCTCCCATTCACTCTGCACAGGAAACAGAGATTTCTTCAGGATAACAGAAGGTTGGAATCTGCTACAAAGTGTTACAATCCCTGCGATGTACAGAGATCCCCCAGGAGGGGGGAGGGGTTCTTCTCAGCAAAAGTGGAGTTCCCCTTTAAGCTCGCCTTACACTGGACAATTGTAACTACTTTCCAGCCTCTGGGAACTGCGAATCCAATGACGAGGATCTTCCCCACACGAGGCAATCTGCCGCTACGATTGGTTGTGAAGTCAAAACCGGGAAATAAATTAGCATCTTTGTTGCACTTTATTATCTGAACCAAAATGAGGAAAAACGTTTCACCCAAAGCAGATTTTTGTGCCCCTTTGGATGGTGACCGCCATCTTCTCCGCTTGTGGTCGATGAAAACGACCATTTCATGTCTGTGATGGTTTTGTGATTTTGAAGAAAATTTAGAAATAAAAGTTAGATGGTTGTATGAGATTGTGGCGTGTATGGGCAGCTCTGGGCAGACGGTCCCCACACCAGATCAGGAGGTGGTTCACTGACCCTTCATTCCTCCATCCATGGTCGGGTGGGGGGGGTCACTTGGTTTCATCATGTCTGCAATGACCTCAATCATCCTGGAGGTGGCGCTGCGTCTCCTCCTATAGAGGGACTCCATCCATGTGCTGCAGATCTAATCAGGAACGATATTCGGAGAACGGCCTCCTGGGAAATCGAACCAATTAGCTGAGCTGACATAGTAATGAATGGACCACATAGGAGGAAATCCCTTCAGATCAGCGAATAATGAAGGAGAATGTGAGATACAGAATATATACAATGGAATCGTTCCTGAAAGGATCATCGATCGCCTGAAACACACAACTTGCTGGACCCAAAGCTGCATGGAGGTACCGAGGGCATCATGGCCGACCCGTCTGACCGTGGAGGTACCGAGGGCATCATGGCCGACCCGTCTGACGTGGAGGTACCGAGGGCATCATGGCCGACCCGTCTGACCGTGGCAGTACCGAGGGCACATGGCCGTACCGAGGGCATCATGGCCGACCTGTCTGATTGTGGCAGTACCGAGGGCATCATGGCCGACCCGTCTGACCGTGGCAGTACCGAGGGCATCATGGCCGACCCGTCTGACCGTGGCAGTACCGAGGGGCACATGGCCGTACCGAGGGCATCATGGCCGACCTGTCTGACCGTGGCAGTACCGAGGGCATCATGGCCGACCCGTCTGACCGTGGCAGTACCGAGGGCATCATTACCGACCCGTCTGACCGTGGCAGTACCGAGGGCACATGGCCGTACCGAGGGCATCATGGCCGACCTGTCTGACTGTGGCAGTACCGAGGGCAGATCATGGCCGACCCGTCTGATTGTGGCAGTACCGAGGGCAGATCATGGCCGACCCGTCTGATTGTGGCAGTACCGAGGGCAGATCATGGCCGACCCGTCTGATTGTGGCAGTACCGAGAGCAGATCATGGACGACCCGTGTGATCGTGGCAGTACCGAGGGCAGATCATGGCCGACGCGTCTGACCGTGGCAGTACCGAGGGCACATGGCCGTACCGAGGGCATCATGGCCGACCTGTCTGACCGTGGCAGTACCGAGGGCATCATGGCCGACCCGTCTGACCGTGGCAGTACCGAGGGCATCATTACCGACCCGTCTGACCGTGGCAGTACCGAGGGCACATGGCCGTACCGAGGGCATCATGGCCGACCTGTCTGACTGTGGCAGTACCGAGGGCAGATCATGGCCGACCCGTCTGACCGTGGCAGTACCGAGGGCAGATCATGGCCGACCCGTCTGATTGTGGCAGTACCGAGGGCAGATCATGGCCGACCCGTGTGATCGTGGCAGTACCGAGAGCAGATCATGGACGACCCGTGTGATCGTGGCAGTACCGAGGGCAGATCATGGCCGACGCGTCTGACCGTGGCAGTACCGAGGGCATCATGGCCGACCCGTCTGATCGTGGCAGTACCGAGGGCATCATGGCCGACCCGTCTGATCGTGGCAGTACCGAGGGGCATAATGGCCGACCCGTCTGACCGTGGCAGTACCAAGGGCAGATGGCCGTACCGAGGGCAGATCATGGCCAACCTGTCTGACTGTGGCAGTACCGAGGGCATCATGGCTGACCCGTCTGACCGTGGTAGTACCGAGGGCAGATCATGGCCGACCCGTCTGACCGTGGCAGTACCGAGGGCAGATCATGGCCGACCCGTCTGACCGTGGCAGTACAGAGGGCAGATGGCTGTACCGAGGGCAGATCATGGCCGACCCGTCTGACCGTGGCAGTACCGAGGGCAGATCATGGCCGACCCGTCTGACCACTGCAGTACCGAGGGCAGATCATGGCCGACCCGTCTGACCGTGGCAGTACTGAGAGCAGATGGCCGTACCGAGGGCAGATCATGGCCGACCCGTGTGACCGTGGCAGGACCGAGGGCAGATGGCCGACCCGTCTGACCGTGGCAGTACCGAGGGCAGATCATAGCCGACCCATCTGATCGTGGCAGTACCGAGGGCAGATCATGGCCAACCTGTCTGACTGTGGCAGTACCGAGGGCATCATGGCCGACCCGTCTGACCGTGGCAGTACCGAGGGCAGATCATGGCCGACCCGTGTGACCGTGGCAGTACCGAGGGCAGATGGCCGACCCGTCTGACCGTGGCAGTACCGAGGGCATCATGGCCGACCCGTCTGACTGTGGCAGTACCGAGGGCAGATCATGGCCGACCCGTCTGACCGTGGCAGTACCGAGGGCAGATGGCTGTACTGAGGGCAGATCATGGCCGACCCGTCTGACCGTGGCAGTACCGAGGGCAGATCATGGCCGACCCGTCTGACCACTGCAGTACCGAGGGCAGATCATGGCCGACCCGTCTGACCGTGGCAGTACTGAGAGCAGATGGCCGTACCGAGGGCAGATCATGGCCGACCCGTGTGACCGTGGCAGTACCGAGGGCAGATGGCCGACCCGTCTGACCGTGGCAGTACCGAGGGCAGGTCATGGCCGACCCGTGTGACCGTGGCAGTACCGAGGGCAGATGGCTGACCCGTCTGACCGTGGCAGTACCGAGGGCATCATGGCCGACCCGTCTGACCGTGGCAGTACCAAGGGCAGATGGCCATATTGAGGGCAGATCATGGCCAACTTGTCTGACTGTGGCAGTACCGAAGGCATCATGGCTGACCCGTCTGACCGTGGTAGTACCGAGGGCAGATCATGGCCGACCCGTCTGACCGTGGCAGTACCGAGGGCAGATCATGGCCGACCCGTCTGACCGTGGCAGTACCGAGGGCAGATGGCTGTACCGAGGGCAGATCATGGCCGACCCGTCTGACCGTGGCAGTACCGAGGGCAGTACCGAGGGCAGATGGCCATATTGAGGGCAGATCATGGCCAACCTGTCTGACTGTGGCAGTACCGAGGGCATCATGGCTGACCCGTCTGACCGTGGTAGTACCGAGGGCAGATCATGGCCGACCCGTCTGACCGTGGCAGTACCGAGGGCAGATCATGGCCGACCCGTCTGACTGTGGCAGTACCGAGGGCAGATGGCTGTACCGAGGGCAGATCATGACCGACCCGTCTGACCGTGGCAGTACCGAGGGCAGATTATGGCCGACCCGTCTGACCACTGCAGTACCGAGGGCAGATCATGGCTGACCCGTCTGACCATATCTCCAATGTGGTGCACCAGGGTGGTGCTGTGGACATGGAATGTCGTGATTCCAGCAAGGCATGAGATACAGTGCCACATAACGATCGAATACAAATGTTGGACAAGCTGGGACTTGGCCCTTGGGAGGTTTAATGAATGTGCAGCTGGCTGAAGGATAGATACCAGAGTGTAAATGGGGTTCACTCAGAACAGAGACCAGTCACTAGTGGTGTACCCCAAGGCTCTGTAGTGGGTCCTGTTCTATGTCATCTATATGTAAGGGATAGAAATAAAGGGTTGTTGGGTAAGGGGATGTCTCTTTGTTGGGTAAGGGGATGTCTCTTTGTTGGGTAAGGGGTTGTCTCTTTGTTGGGTAAGGGGATGTCTCTTTGTTGGGTAAGGGGTTGTCTCTTTGTTGGGTAAGGGGATGTCTCTTTGTTGGGTAAGGGGTTGTCTCTTTGTTGGGTAAGGGGATGTCTCTTTGTTGGGTAAGGGGATGTCTCTTTGTTGGGTAAGGGGTTGTCTCTTTGTTGGGTAAGGGGATGTCTCTTTGTTGTAAAATAATCCACGAGGAAAAAGAATCCATTGAGAGAACAACATTGGGGTACAGTGCTGGCCAGAACTACAGAGGAGAAGGACTTGGGGGTACTTATTTCAGATGATTGCAAAATGGGCAAAAAGTGTGACCAAGAAGTGCGGAGAGCGAATAGAATTCTAGGATGCATATCTAGAGGGGTCACCGGCAGGAGGAAGTAGGTCCTGATTCCTCTATATAGATCCTATCACTAGAGGGGTCACCGGCAGGAGGAAGGAGGTCCTGATTCCTCTATATAGATCACTATCACTAGAGGGTCACCGGCAGGAGGAAGGAGGTCCTGATTCCTCTATATAGATCTTTATATCACTAGAGGGGTCACCGGCAGGAGGAAGGAGGTCCTGATTCCTCTATATAGATCTATCACTAGAGAGGGGTCACCGGCAGGAGGAAGGAGTCCCGATTCCTCTATATAGATCCTATCACTTAAGAGGGGTCACCGGCGGAGGAAGGAGGTCCTGATTCCTCTATATAGATCCTATCACTAGAGGGGGTCACCGGCGGGGAGAAGGAGGTCCTGATTCCTCTATATAGATCCTATCACTAGAGGGTCACCGGCAGGAGGGAAGGAGGTCCTGATTCCTCTATATAGATCTATCACTAGAGGGGGTCACCGGCAGGAGGAAGGAGGTCCCGATTCCTCTATATATAGATCCTATCACTAGAGGGGTCACCGGCAGGAGGGAAGGAGGTCCTGATTCCTCTATATAGATCTATCACTAGAGGGGTCACCGGCAGGAGGAAGGAGGTCCTGATTCCTCTATATAGTTCTTTATATCACTAGAGGGGTCACACCGCAGGAGGAAGGAGGTCCTGAATTCCTCTATATAGATCCTATCACTAGAGGGGTCACCGGCAGGAGGAAGGAGGTCCTGATTCCTCTATATAGACCTTTTATATCACTAGAGGGGTCACCGGCAGGAGGAAGGAGGTCCTGATTCCTCTATATAGATCCTATCACTAGAGGGGTCACCGGCAGGAGGAAGGAGGTCCTGATTCCTCTATACAGATCCTATCACTAGAGGGGTCACCGGCAGGAGGAAGAAGGTCCTGATTCCTCTATATAGATCCTATCACTAGAGGGGTCACCGGCAGGAGAAAAGAAGGTCCTGATTCCTCTATATAGATCCTATCACATAGAGGGGTCACCGGCAGGAGGAAGGAGGTCCCGATTCCTCTATATAGATCCTATCACTAGAGGGTCACCGGCAGGAGGAAGGAGGTCCCGCGATTCCTCTATATAGATCCTATCACTAGAGGGTCACCGGCAGGAGGAAGGAGGTTCCGATTCCTCTATATAGATCCTATCACTAGAGGGGTACCGGCAGGAGGAAGGAGGTCCCGATTCCTCTATATAGATCCTATCACTAGAGGGGTCACCGGCAGGAGGAAGGAGGTCCCGATTCCTCTATATAGATCTATATATCACTAGAGGGGTCACCGGCAGGAGGAAGGAGGGTCCCGATTCCTCTATATAGATCTTATCACTAGAGGGGTCCCCGGGGGGAGGAAGGAGGTCCTGATTCCTCTATATAGATCCTATCACTAGAGGGGTCACCGGCAGGAGGAAGGAGGTCCTGATTCCTCTATATAGATCTATCACTAGAGGGGTCCCCGGCAGGAGGAAGGAGGTCCTGATTCCTCTATATAGATCCTATCACTAGAGGGGTCACCGGCAGGAGGACGGAGTCCTGATTCCTCTATATAGATCTATCACTAGAGGGGTCACCGCAGGAGGAAGGAGGTCCTGATTCCTCTATATAGATCCTATCACTAGAGGGGTCCCCGGCAGGAGGAAGGAGGTCCTGATTCCTCTACATAGATCCTATCACTAGAGAGGGTCCCCGGCAGGAGGAAGGAGGTCCTGATTCCTCTTATATAGCTCTTTATATCACTAGAGGGGTCACCGGCAGGAGGAAGGGTGGAAGGAGGTCCCGATTCCTCTATATACAGTTGCAAGAAAAAGTATGTGAACCCCCTTGGGATTACGTGGAGTTTTGCCATGAATTGGGCATAAAATGTGCTCTGAACGTCATCTAAGTCACAACAATAGAAGAACACAGTCTGCTGAACATAATACTACACAAACATTAGATGTTGCCATGGTTTATTTGCACATAAAATGTAAACATTCACAGTGCAGGGAGGAAAAAAGTATGTGAGGCCCCAGCTCTAATGACTTCTCCAGAGCTAATTGGAGCCAGGAGTGAGCCAACTTGACTCCAATCAGTGTGATGATATTGGATTGTGTTGCTGACACCTGTTTTGGGTTTAACTGGTTTCAAGAAGCACTGTCTGATGTGAACCATGCCTCGCAGAAAAGAGCTCTCAGAAGACCTACAATCAAGAATTGTTGACTTGCATGAAGCTGGAAAGGGGTTACAAAAAGTATTTCAAAAGCCTTGATGTTCATTGTGTCCACGTAAGACAGACTGTCTACAAATGGAGAAAGTTTAGCACTGTTGCTACTCTCCCTAGGCGTGGTCGTCCTGTAAAAATGACTGCAAGAGCACAGCGCAGAATGCTGCATGAGGTAAAGAAGAATCCCAGAGTGTCAGCTAAAGGACCTACAGAAATCTCTGGCACATGCTAACATTTTTGTTGACACATCTACAATAAGGAAAACATTAAACAAGAATGGAGTACATGGGGAGGGACACCACGGAGGAAGCATTGCTGTCCAAAAAGAAGATTGCAGCACGTTTGAAGTTTGCAAAAGAGCACCTGGATGTTCCACAGCACTACTGGCAGAATATACTGCGGACAGATGACACCAAGATTGAGTTGTTTGGGAAGAACACAACAACACTATGTGTGGAGAAAAGGCCCAGCACACCAACATCAAAACCTCATCCCCACCTGTGAAACATGGCGGAGGGAGCATCATGGTTTGGGGCTGCTTTGCTGCCTCAGGGCACTGAATGAATTGTTGTCATTGATGGGGAAATGAATTCCAGAGTTTATCAAGACATTTTGCAGGAAAACGTGTACGACCATCTGTCTGCCAACTGAAGCTCCGCAGAGGATGGGTGATGCAACAGGACAATGATGACCCAAAGCATACAAGTCATTCAACAAAACAATGGCTGCAAACAGCACAGAATACGCCTTCTGGAGTGGCCCAGTCAGAGTCCTGACCTCAACCCCATTGAAATTGCTGTGGCATGACCTTAAGAGAGCGATTCACACCAGACACATCCCAAGGGAATATTGGCTACACTGAAACAGTTTTGTGAAGAGGAGTGGTCCAAAATGACTCCAGATCGTTGTGCAGGTCTGATCTGCAACTACAGGAAACGTTTGGTTGAGGTTTTTATTGCTGCCAAAGGAGGGTTCAACCAGTTATTTAAGTCCAAAGGTTTCACATACTTTTTCCTCCCTGCACTGTGAATGTTTACATGTTATGTGCAATGAAACCATGGCAACATCTAATGTTTGTGTAGTATTATGTTCAGCAGACTGTGTTCTTCTATTGTTGTGACTTAGATGACTGTTCAGAGCACTCATTTTATGCCCAATTCATGCAAAAATACTCCACGGAATCCCAAGGGGTACAACATCTTTTTCTTGCAATCTGTAGATTAATCACTAGAGGGGTCACACGGCAGGGAGGAAGGAGGTCCTGATTCCTCTATATAGATCCTATCACTAGAGGGGTCCCCGGCATGGAGGAAGAGGTCTGATCCCTCTATATAGATCCTATCACTAGAGGGGTCCCTGCAAGGAGGAAGGAGGTCCTGATTTCCTCTATATATATCTTTATAATCACTAGAGGGGGTCACGGCAGGGAGGACGGAGGATCCCTGATTCCTCTATATAGATCTTATATATCACTAGAGGGGGTCACCGCAGGAGGAAGGAGGTCCTGATTCCTCTATATAGATCCTATCACTAGAGGGGTCCCCGGCAGGAGGAAGGAGGTCCTGATTCCTCTATATAGATCCTATCACTAGAGGGGTCACCGGCAGGAGGAAGGAGGTCCTGATTCCTCTATATAGATCTTTATAATATCACTAGAGGGGTCCCCGGCAGGAGGAAGGAGTCCTGATTCCTCTATATAGATCCTATCACTAGAGGGGTCACCGGCAGGAGGAAGGAGGTCCTGATTCCTCTATATAGATCTATCACTAGAGGGGTCACCGGCAGGAGGAAGGAGGTCCTGATTCCTCTATATAGATCTATCACTAGAGGGGGTCACCGGCAGGAGGAAGGAGGTCCTGATTCCTCTATATAGATCTATCACTAGAGGGGTCCCCGCAGGAGGAAGGAGGTCCTGATTCCTCTATATAGATCCTATCACTAGAGGGGTCACCGGCAGGAGGAAGGAGGTCCTGATTCCTCTATATAGATCTATCACTAGAGGGGTCCCCGGCAGGAGGAAGGAGGTCCTGATTCCTCTATATAGATCCTATCACTAGAGGGGGTCACCGGCAGGAGGAAGGAGGTCCTGATTCCTCTATATAGATCTATCACTAGAGGGGTCCCCGGCAGGAGGAAGGAGGTCCTGATTCCTCTATATAGATCCTATCACTAGAGGGGTCACCGGCAGGAGGAAGGAGGTCCTGATTCCTCTATATAGATCTTTATCACTAGAGGGGTCCCCGGGCTAGGAGGAAGGAGGTCCTGATTCCTCTATATAGATCCTATCACTAGAGGGGTCACCGGCAGGAGGGAAGGAGGTCCTGATTCCTCTATATAGATCTATCACTAGAGGGGTCCCGGCAGGAGGAAGGAGGTCCTGATTCCTCTATATAGATCCTATCACTAGAGGGGTCACCGGCAGGAGGAAGGAGGTCCTGATTCCTCTATATAGATCTATCACTAGAGGGGTCCCGGCAGGAGGAAGGAGGTCCTGATTCCTCTATATAGATCCTATCACTAGAGGGGTCACCCCGGCAGGAGAAGGAGGTCCTGATTCCTCTATATAGATCCTATCACTAGAGGGGTCACCCTGGCAGGAGGAAGGAAGGAGGTCCTGATTCCTCTATATAGATCCTATCACTAGAGGGGGGTCCGGCAGGAGGAAGGAGGTCCTGATTCCTCTATATAGATCCTATCACTAGAGGGGTCCCCGGCAGGAGGAAGGAGGTCCTGATTCCTCTATATAGATCCTATCATCACTAGAGGGTCCCCGGCAGGAGAAGGAGGTCCTGATTCCTCTATATAGATCCCTATCACTAGAGGGGTCCCCAGGCAGGAGGAAGGAGGTCCTGATTCCTCTATATAGATCCCTATCACTAGAGGGGTCCCCGGCAGGAGGAAGGAGGTCCTGATTCCTCTATATAGATCCTAGGGGTCACCGGCAGGAGGAAGGAGGTCCTGATTCCTCTATATAGATCATCACTAGAGGGGTCCCCGGCAGGAGGAAGGAGGTCCTGATTCCTCTATATAGATCCTATCACTAGAGGGGTCACCGGCAGGAGGAAGGAGGTCCTGATTCCTCTATATAGATCCTATCACTAGAGGGGTCCCCGGCAGGAGGAAGAGTCCATCAAAGAGGTCCTGATTCTCAAGATCCTATCACTAGAGGGGTGCCCGGCATTCTGTCCATAGTTCCAGGAATTCTCAATCCAGTGTTTGCGGTCTGTTCTCCGCCCTCTCCAACATGGAAATAGTCCACCACAGTCCATGTTCTATGGTCCTTGCTCGGAGGGAGGCTGGCTATGTTCAGAAGGGACTTTATTGAGTAGAGGAATTATTTGAAACCTGAGTGTGATGTGACTTTAGGGACGGTCATATGGATCTACTGGAAGACACACAGGACTGGCGCTGGGACTCACATAGGACAGATGTAGACTGAGCTGACACGGCGGTGCGTTATTTTCTGGAAGGCGATGGATGTGGTCGGCTCCTCACACATGGACAGATTGAGGACAATTTATGGACCTTCATGTAACCTCTGGTGTCTGGAGGACTGGCAAAGCTTTCACAGAGGAGATCTGCATCTCATATAAACGCACCGGCTCAGTCCGAGGTATAAACAGGCTTCACGTGTAGAATAAATATTTAAATTCCACAGATCTGGGCACAGACATGCAGAGGCAGGCGGTGGATTCCGGCCTGCAGGCCAGTCGTTGGGTTTTCGTTACTTGTCACCGAGAGAAAGATGGCGGCCTGCGAGATTCCCCCCCCCCTAGTGTGCGTGACATAATGCGGCTCGCACATCGCCCGACCAGGGAGGACGACATTCTGAGCGCACATCGCCCCGACCAGGGAGGAGACATTCTGAGCGCACATCGCCCGGCCAGGGAGGAGACAACTGCATTCTGAGCGCACATCGCCCAGCCAGGGAGGACGCATTCTGAGCGCACATCGCCCGACCAGGGAGACGCATTCTGAGCGCACATCGCCCGACCAGGGAGGAGACATTCTGAGCGCACATCGCCCAGCCAGGGAGGACGCATTCTGAGCGCACATCGCCCGACCAGGGAGGACGCATTCTGAGCGCACATCGCCCGACCAGGGAGGACGCATTCTGAGCGCACATCGCCCAGCCAGGGGAGGACGCATTCTGAGCGCACACGCGCCCGACCAGGGAGGACGCATTCTGAGCGCACATCGCCCAGCCAGGGAGGACGCATTCTGAGCGCACATCGCCCGCCAGGGAGGACGCATTCTGAGCGCACATCGCCCGACCAGGGAGGACGCATTCTGAGCGCACATCGCCCAGGCCAGGGAGGACGCATTCTGAGCGCACATCGCCCGACCAGGGAGGACGCATTCTGAGCGCACATCGCCCGCCAGGGACGCCCGACCAGGGAGGGAGGACGCATTCTGAGCGCACATCGCCCAGCCAGGGAGGACGCATTCTGAGCGCACATCGCCCAACCAGGGAGAACGCATTCTGAGCGCACATCGCCCGCCAGGGAGGAGGACGCATTCTGAGCGCACATCGCCCGACCAGGGGAGGACATCGCCCGACCAGGGAGGACGCATTCTGAGCGCACATCGCCCAGCCAGGGAGGACGCATTCTGAGCGCACATCGCCCAGCCAGGGAGGACGCATTCTGAGCGCACATCGCCCAGCCAGGGAGGACGCATTCTGAGCGCACATCAGCCCCAGCCAGGGAGGACGCATTCTGAGCGCACATCGCCCGACCAGGGAGGACGCATTCTGAGCGCACATCGCCCGACCAGGAAGGACGCATTCTGAGCGCACATCGCCCGGCCAGGGAGGACGCATTCTGAGCGCACATCGCCCGGCCAGGGAGGACGCATTCTGAGCGCACATCGCCAGCCAGGGAGACGCATTCTGAGCACACATCGCCCGACCAGGGAGGACGCATTCTGAGCGCACATCGCCCGGCCAGGGAGGACGCATTCTGAGCGCACATCGCCCGGGCCAGGGAGGACGCATTCTGAGCGCACACATCGCCCGGCCAGGGAGGACGCATTCTGAGCGCACATCGCCCGTCCAGGAGAGGACGCATTCTGAGCGCACATCGCCCAGCCAGGGAGGACGCATTCTGAGCGCACATCGCCCGTCCAGGGAGGACGCATTCTGAGCGCACATCGCCCAGCCAGGAAGGACGCATTCTGAGCGCACATCGCCCCGGCCAGGGAGGACGCATTCTGAGGACGCACATTCGCCCCCCCCTAGGGAGGACGCATTCTGAGCGCACATCGCCCGACCAGGGAGGACGACATTCTGAGCGCACATCGCCCGACCCCGACCAGGAGGACGCATTCTGAGCGCACATCGCCCGGCCAGGGAGGAGGACGCATTCTGAGCGCACATCGCCCGGCCAGGGAGGACGCATTCTGAGCGCACATCGCCCGGCCAGGGACGCATTCTGAGCGCACATCGCCCGGCCAGGGAGGACGCATTCTGAGCGCACATCGCCCTGAGCGCACATCGCCCGACCAGGGAGGACGCATTCTGAGCGCACATCGCCCGGCCAGGGAGGACGCATTCTGAGCGCACATCGCCCGGCCAGGGAGAGGACGCATTCTGAGCGCACATCGCCCGCAGGCCAGGAGGACGCATTCTGAGCGCACATCACCCGGCCAGGGAGGACGCATTCTGAGCGCACATCGCCCGGCCAGGGAGGACGCATTCTGAGCGCACATCGCCCGACCAGGGAGGACGCATTCTGAGCGCACATCGCCCCCCAGGGGGAGGACGCATTCTGAGCGCACATCATCGCATTCTGAGCCGGCCAGGGGGAGGACGCATTCTGAGCGCACATCGCCCGGCCAGGGAGGAGACGCATTCTGAGCGCACATTGTGGCCAGGGAGAGAGACGCATTCTGAGCGCACATCGCCCGGGGAGGAGCATTCTGAGGACGCATTCTGAGCGCACATCGCCCGGCCAGGGAGGACGCATTCTGAGCGCACATCGCCCAGGGAGGGACGCATTCTGAGCGCACATCGCCCGGCCAGGGAGGACGCATTCTGAGCGCACATTCATCGCCAGGCCAGGGAGGACGCATTCTGAGCGCACATCGCCCGCCAGGGAGGACGCATTCTGAGCGCACATCGCCCGGCCAGGGAGGACGCATTCTGAGCGCACATCGCCCAGCCAGGGAGGACGCATTCTGAGCGCACATCGCCCGGCCAGGGAGGACGCATTCTGAGCGCACATCATCCCCGGCCAGGGAGGACGCATTCTGAGCGCACATCGCCCGGCCAGGGAGGACGCATTCTGAGCGCACATCATCGCCCGGCCAGGGAGGACGCATTCTGAGCGCACATCGCCCGACCAGGGAGACGCATTCTGAGCGCACATCGCCCGGCCAGGGAGGACGCATTCTGAGCGCACATCGCCCGGCCAGGGAGGACGCATTCTGAGCGCACATCGCCCTAGACCAGGGGAGAACGCATTCTGAGCGCACATCGCCCGGCCAGGGAGGACGCATTCTGAGCGCACATCGCCCGGCCAGGGAGGAGGACGCATTCTGAGCGCACATCGCCCAGACCAGGGGGAGCGCATTCTGAGCGCACATCGCCCGGCCAGGGAGGAGACATTCTGAGCGCACATTTCGCCCGGCCAGGGAGGACGCATTCTGAGCGCACATCGCCCGGCCAGGGAGGACGCATTCTGAGCGCACATCGCCCGGCCAGGGAGGACGCATTCTGAGCGCACATCACCCCGCCAGGGAGGACGCATTCTGAGCGCACATCGCCCCGGACCAGGAGGACGCATTCTGAGCGCACATCGCCCGACTGAGCGCACATCGCCCGCCAGGGAGGACGCATTCTGAGCGCACATCGCCCGACCAGGGAGGAGGACGCATTCTGAGCGCACATCGCCCAACCCAGGGAGGACGCATTCTGAGCGCACATCGCCCAACCAGGGAGGACGCATTCTGAGCGCACATCACCCGGCCAGGGGGAGGACGCATTCTGAGCGCACATCGCCCGGCCAGGGAGGACGCATTCTGAGCGCACATCGCCCGGGCCAGGGAGGACGCATTCTGAGCGCACATCGCCCGGCCAGGGAGGACGCATTCTGAGCGCACATCACCCCATGGCAGGGAGGACGCATTCTGAGCGCACATCGCCCGGCCAGGGAGGACGCATTCTGAGCGCACATCGCCCAGCCAGGGAGGACGCATTCTGAGCGCACATCGCCCAGCCCAGGGAGGACGCATTCTGAGCGCACATCGCCCAACCAGGGAGGACGCATTCTGAGCGCACATCGCCCGGCCAGGGAGGACGCATTCTGAGCGCACATCGCCCGGCCAGGGAGGACGCATTCTGAGCGCACATCGCCCGGCCCAGGGAGGACGCATTCTGAGCGCACATCGCCCGGCCAGGGAGGACGCATTCTGAGCGCACACATCACGCCGGCCAGGGAGGACGCATTCTGAGCGCACATCGCCCGGCCAGGAGAGACGCATTCTGAGCGCACATCGCCCGACCAGGGAGGACGCATTCTGAGCGCACATCACCCGGCCAGGGAGGACGCATTCTGAGCGCACATCGCCCGGCCAGGGAGGAGACGCATTCTGAGCGCACATACATCGCCTGGCCAGGGAGGACGCATTCTGAGCGCACATCGCCCGGCCAGGGAGAACGCATTCTGAGCGCACATCGCCCGGCCAGGGAGGACGCATTCTGCTCTGACCTCTCTCTGACTCCTCGGGAATATCGGTGATCCGGGATTAAAGGGAACCAATCAGGCCATTCTGGAATGTTCATTAATAATGACGTCCCACCAGATGGTCACATGTCTGCCCCTCCCTGGAAACAGCACCGCTGCCCTCACCCACTGTCACTTACAATTCTCACCCGACTGTCACTTACAATTCTCACCCCTCACTGTCACAATTCTCAACCCAACTGTCACTTACAATTCTCATCCGAATTCACTCAATTCTCACCCGACTGTCACTTACAATTCTCACCCGACTGTCACTTACAGTTCTCACCCCGACTGTCACTTACAGTTCTCACCCCCGACTGTCACTTACAGTTCTCACCCGACTGTCACAATTCTTGGCAGACAAAAGTCTCTCCATAGAGAAATATACGGAGAGCCGAATTCCGGGCCGTTATAAAGACAGCAATTACTGAACGATCGACCTCGTCATCCACCAATCAATGGACTTTTATCCAAGGATCTTGTAAGCTGAAGTCATCATTGGGATCCGCGTCCTGAGATTCCCCATATCAGAGATTCCCCATATCAGAGATTCCCCATATCAGAGATTCTCAACCTTTGTTCGGTCACGGCTTCATTTAACATGAAAATGTCGAGGTCCCCCCCCCAGTCTAAAATGTGAAAGCTGCTCATCAATGAGAAACCTGAGCCTGGGACGATGTACACAAATTAATTTCACATCAGAGGTTCCCCCATCACATCAGAGGTTCCCCCATCATGTCAGAGGTTCCCCCATCACGTGTCAGAGGTTCCCCCATCACGTCAGAGGTTCCCCCATCACATCATAAGAGGTCCCCCATCACGTCAGAGGTTCCTCCATCACATCAGAGGCTCCTCCATCACATCAGAGGTTCCCCATCACATCAGAGTCCTTTCATCACATCAGAGGTCCCATCAACACATCAGAGGTTCCCCCATCAAATCAGAGATCCTTCCATCACATCAGAGGTCCCCCCATCACATCAGAGGTTCCTCATCACATCAGAGGTTAATCACATCAATTCCCCATCACATCAGAGGTTCCCCATCACATCCGAGGTTTCTCCCTTCACATCAGAGGCCCCCATCACATCAGAGGTTTCTGTGTCACATCAGAGGTCCTCCCTTCACATCAGAGGTTTCTCCCCATCACATCTGAGGTCCCCCATCACATTAAAGGTTCCTCCATCACATCAGAGGTTCCCCCATCACATCAGAGGTTCCCCCATCACATCAGAGGTTTCCTCATCACATCAGAGTTCCCTCATCACAAATCAGAGGTTCTCCCATCACATCAGAGGTTCTCCCCCCCTTCACATCAGAGGTTCCTCCCATCACATCAGAGGTTCCCCATCACATCAGAGGTTCCCCATCACATCAGAGGTTCCTCCATCACATCAGAGGTTCCCCCATTACATCACATCAGAGGTTCCCCATCACATCAGAGGTCCCCACATCATTCCCTCATCACATCAGAGGTTCTCCCATCACATCAGAGGTCCTCCCATCACATCAGAGGTCCCCCATCACATGTGAGGTCTTCCATCACATAAGAGGTCCCCATCACATCAAAAGTTCCCCATCACATCAGAGGTCCTCTCCATCACATGTGAGGTCCATCTACATCAGAGGTCCCCCTTCAATTCCCCGTCACATCAGAGGTCCCTCCAATCACATCAAGGTCAGAGGGTCCTTCCATCACATCAGAGGTTCCCTCCCATCACATCAGAAGTCCTCCTATAAAATCAGAGGTCCCCATCACATGAGAGGCCCACCATCACACCAGAGGCCCACCAATCACATCAGAGGTTCCCCATCACATCAGAGGTTCCTCCACCAATCACAATCAGAGGTCTCACCATCACATGAGAGGCCCACCATCACATCAGAGGTTCCTCCATCACATCAGAAGTTCTCCCATCACATCAGAGGCCCCCAATGACATTAAAGGTTGCAAACAACCACCTTAATGAAATTAACTTCACATCGGAGGTCCCCCATCATGTGAGAGGCCCCCAATGATAGCATGGCGGTGATATTCCTGGAAGACAAAGAATATGGTCAGCTCCTCACATATAGACAGATTCTAGTTTGTCAAAGGAGGACAATTTATGGCAAAACGTGGCCTGCCAGGAAAGCTGGGCCCACACTAAGACTGGACGGTTTTATTACAACCTTCAAACAGGAAAGAGGACATGGAATGGATGCTGATTGTCTCATCATTTTCTGTACATCCGAGGGTAGCATTTACCTGGGGAGGACAGAGACCAGCTACAGTTGCAAGAAAAAGTATGTGAACCCCTTGGGATTCAGTGGAGTTTTGCATGAATTGGGCATAAAATGTGCTCTGAACGTCATCTAGTCACAACAATAGAAGAACACAGTCTGCTGAACATAATACTACACAAACATTAGATGTTGCCATGGTTTCATTGCCACATAACATGTAAACATTCACAGTGCAGGGAGGAAAAAGTATGTGAACCTTTGGACTTAATAACTGGTTGACCCAGACTCCTTTGGCAGCAATAACCTCAACCAAACGTTTCCTGTAGTTGCAGATCAGACCTGCACAACGATCTGGAGTCATTTTGGACCACTCCTCTTCACAAAACTGTTTCAGTGTAGCAATATTCTTGGGATGTCTGGTGTGAATCGCTCTCTTAAGGTCATGCCACAGCATTTCAATGGGGTTGAGGTCAGGACTCTGACTGGGCCACTCCAGAAGGCGTTATTCTGTGCTGTTGCAGCCATTGTTTTGTTGAATGACTTGTATGCTTTGGGTCATCATTGTCCTGTTGCATCACCCATCCTCTGCGGAGAAGAGGAGAAGGAGGAGAAGAAGGAGAAGGAAAAGGAGGAGGAGGAGAAGGAGAATGAGGAGGAGGAGGAGGAGGAGGAGAAGGAGAAGGAGGAGGAGAAGAAGGAGGAGGAGAAGGAGGAGGAGAAGGAGAAGAAGGAGGAGGAGAAGGAGGAGGAGGAGGAGAAGAAGGAGGAGGAGGAGGAGAAGAATGAGGAGGAGAAGGAGAAGAAGGAGGAGGATAGGAGGAGGAGGAGAAGGAGGAAGAAGAAGGAGGAGGAGAAGGAGGAGAAGAAGGAGGAGGAGGAGGAAGGAGAAGGAGGAGGAGAAGAAGGAGGGGAGGAGAAGGAGGAGGAGAAGGAGAAGAAGGAGGAGGAGAAGGAGAAGAATGAGGAGGAGAAGGAGAAGGAGGAGAAGGAGAAGGAGGAAGAGAAGGAGGAGGAGAAGGAGAAGGAGGAAGAGGAGAAGAAGGAGGAGGAGGAGGAGGAGGAGAAGGAGGAAGGAGGAGAAGAAGGAGGAGGAGAAGGAGGAGGAGAAGGAAGAAGCGCTGCATTCCAGACGTCAACCTCTTAGCATAACATTTGGGTAGGAAGGTGAGGCCGAGGCGGAGATGGACGTTTATCCACATTAGACGCATTGCTGTGCATTGGGATCCATTTTACTGCAAAAACAAAATGCGCGGAGATAAGAACAATCCTTGTCATTGGGCCATCGCCTTGGAAACAAGTCCTGCTTGAAGCATTGTCCAGTATTTCGCCATTTGAGACACAAACAAATGCGGTCCTTCAAAAACGCAGAGTCAGAGAATACATAACAACGCACAGAACTCCAGACAACTAAACAGGATTGAAATACTCCCCCATGAAGTGTTCTCTGTAATCCCCCCCCCCCCCCTCGCCAGACACCACAGCCAGGCCACTGACCCTACTATAACCCTTCTGTAGGTAAGCAGTACAAACCTCGTCACCAAACCGCTCCCAGCCTGTGATTGGACAATGGAGGAGCAGCGGGTCCCTGATGATGTCAGCACTCTACTCTCTCTGTAAGCACATGTGGATTGGCAAAATTGTGGAAAGTCCTGATTGGTTCAAAGTGCAGCTCATCTCTCCCTGGAGCTCCATTCACAAAGAGTTCTCTTCCTCCTAAAATCGGAGAGAAAATCTCTCATCTCTTTATTAAAATATTTTTATGCAATTCACAAAAAACGCAACTAAAATACAGCGCCAGGGATTTCCTCCGAATGTGCGGGATTTACCCCATGAAACCGGGCGGGGCTTATCTCATGAAGCCAGGCGGGGCTTATCTCATGAAGCCGGGCGGGGCTTACCCCATGATACCGGGCGGGGCTTATCTCATGAAGCTGGGCGGGATTTACCCCATGAAACCCGGCGGGGCTTATCTCATGAAGCCAGGCGGCGGGCTTATCTCATGAAGCCGGGCGGGGCTTACCCCATGATACCGGGCGGGGCTTATCTCATGAAGCTGGGCGGGATTTACCCCATGAAGCCAGGCGGGGCTTATCTCATGAAGCCGGGCGGGGCTTACCCCATGATACCGGGCGGGGCTTATCTCATGAAGCCGGGCGGGGCTTACCCCATGATACCGGCAGGGCTTATCTCATGAAGCCGGGCGGGGCTTACCCCATGAAACCGGGCGGGGCTTATCTCATGAAACCGGGCGGGACCTATCTCATGAAACCGGGCGGGACGTATCTCATGAAACCAGGCAGGACTTATCTCATGAAACCGGGCGGGACTTATCTCATGAAACTGGGCGGGACTTATCTCATGAAACCGGGCGGGACTTATCTCATGAAACCGGGCGGGACTTACCCCATGAAACCGGGCGGGACTTATCTCATGAAACCGGGCGGGACGTATCTCATGAAACCAGGCAGGACTTATCTCATGAAACTGGGCGGGGACTTATCTCATGAAACCGGGCGGGACTTATCTCATGAAACCGGGCGGGACTTATCTCATGAAACTGGGCGGGACTTATCTCATGAAACCGGGCGGGACTTATCTCATGAAACCGGGCGGGACTTACCCCATGAAACCGGGCAGGACTTATCTCATGAAACCGGGCGGGGGGACTTATCTCATGAAACCAGGCGGGATTTACCCCATGAAACTGGGCGGGGCTTATCTCATGATGGGATATCCAGAGGGATGGATACAGACGAGGATTAGACCTCCTTATGGGAGGTAAAATGGGTAAACCGTAGAAATCGGCCAACTCACTCAGTCAGCAGATAAGAACTCCGAATTCCTCGCCGGCCTCCTCTCCGCACTCCTCTGCAGGGAATATTCCGCCTGACAACTCACTGGAATACGGGAGGAGTTCGGAGTGCAGAGGACGCCCTCAATCATCTCTATACCCGGACCACCACCGGACCCCAATATTAGGACAGACATCATGGGGCCACTTATTGTCCAGGAGGAGGACTAACACGGGACAGCCTCGGTCACGTATTGTCCAGGAGGAGGACTAACATGGGACAGCCTCGTCACGTATTGCCCAGGAGGAGGACTAACATGGGACAGCCTCGGTCACGTATTGCCCAGGAGGAGGACTAACATGGGACAGCCTCGGTCACGTATTGCCCAGGAGGAGGACTAACATGGGACAGCCTCGGTCACGTATTATCCAGGAGGAGGACTAACACGGGACAGCCTCGGTCACGTATTATCCAGGAGGAGGATTAACACGGGACAGCCTCGGTCACGTATTATCCAGGAGGAGGACTAACATGGGACAGCCTCGGTCACGTATTGTCCAGGAGGAGGACTAACATGGGACAGCCTCGGTCACGTATTGTCCAGGAGGAGGACTAACATGGGACAGCCTCGGTCACGTATTGCCCAGGAGGAGGAGGACTAACACGGGACAGCCTCGGTCACGTATTATCCAGGAGGAGGACTAACACGGGACAGCCTCGGTCACATATTTATCCAGGAGGAGGACTAACACGGGGCAGCCTCGGTCACGTATTGTCCAGGAGGAGGGCTAACACGGGACAGCCTCGGTCACGTATTGTCCAGGAGGAGGACTAACACGGGACAGCTTCGGTCACTAACTGTCCAGGAGGAGGACTAACACGGGACAGCCTCGGTCACGTATTGTCCAGGAGGAGGGCTAACACGGGACAGCCTCGGTCACTAACTGTCCAGGAGGAGGACTAACACGGGACAGCCTCGGTCACTAACTGTCCAGGAGGAGGACTAACACGGGACAGCCTCGGTCACGTATTGTCCAGGAGGAGGACTAACACGGGACAGCCTCGGTCACTAACTGTCCAGGAGGAGGACTAACACGGGACAGCCTCGGTCACGTATTGTCCAGGAGGAGGACTAACACGGGACAGCCTCGGTCACGTATTGTCCAGGAGGAGGACTAACACGGGACAGCCTCGGTCACGTATTGTCCAGGAGGAGGACTAACACGGGACAGCCTCGGTCACGTATTGTCCAGGAGGAGGACTAACACGGGACAGCCTCGGTCACGTATTGTCCAGGAGGAGGACTAACACGGGACAGCCTCGGTCACGTATTGTCCAGGAGGAGGGCTAACAACGGGACAGCCTCGGTCACGTATTGTCCAGGAGGAGGACTAACACGGGACAGCCTCGGTCACGTATTGTCCAGGAGGAGGACTAACACGGGACAGCCTCGGTCACGTAATGTCCAGGAGGAGGGGACTAACACGGGACAGCCTCGGTCACGTATTGTCCAGGAGGAGGACTAACACGGGACAGCCTCGGTCACGTATTGTCCAGGAGGAGGACTAACAACGGGACAGCCTCGGTCACGTATTGTCCAGGAGGAGGACTAACACGGGACAGCCTCGGTCACGTATTGTCCAGGAGGAGGACTAACACGGGACAGCCTCGGTCTGGCGTTTAGCGTCGGATTCTTCAAATTATGGAAAGCCGATTAGTACTCTGAGCCCGGGATCACATACATGTGGTGTGGTATATCCCATGTGATTCGCACAGGAACCGCACCGCATTCCCTGCAGATCACATGTGATTTGTGTGCCGTGTGATCGGAGTCGTATGTTATGTATGGCTCTAATCGCACCAAGAACACACAGGACCCTCTTTTTTGGTCTGCACTAGAATCGGATCACACGAGTACTCACACCTATGTGATCCGGTTCTGTACATGGCACCGCGTTCTGCGGACAGATTTTGGGTGTTGTTATCATACACCCCGCAGCGGTTCACATGAATGGGGCGCGATTCTGGTGCGGTGTGGAATTCGCACAGAAAACACTGAGAGTTCCGTGCCGTGTCGATGTGATCCCGGCTGAGAGTTCCGTGCCGAGTCATCCCGGGCTGTGAGTTCCGTGCCGTGTCGATGTCATCCCGGGCTGAGAGTTCCGTGCCGTGTCGATGTGATCCGGGCTGAGAGTTCCGTGCCGCGTCGGTGTGATCCGGGCTGAGAGTTCCGTGCCGTGTCAGTGTGATCCGGGCTGAGAGTTCCGTGGAGCGTCGGTGTGATCCCGGGCTGAGAGTTCCGTGCCGAGTCGGTGTGATCCGGGCTGAGAGTTCCGTGCCGAGTCGGTGTGATCCCGGGCTGAGAGTTCCGTGCCGTGTCGGTGTGATCCGGGCTGAGAGTTCCGTGCCGAGTCGGTGTGATCCCGGGCTGAGAGTTCCGTGCCGTGTCGGTGTGATCCGGGCTGAGAGTTCCGTGCCGTGTCAGTGTGATCCGGGCTGAGAGTTCCGTGCCGCGTCGGTGTGATCCCGGGCTGAGAGTTCCGTGCCGTGTCGGTGTGATCTGGGCTGAGAGTTCCGTGCCGAGTCGGTGTGATCTGGGCTGAGAGTTCCGTGCCGAGTCGGTGTGATCCGGGCTGAGAGTTCCGTGCCGAGTCGGTGTGATCCCGGGCTGAGAGTTCCGTGCCGTGTCAGTGTGATCCCGGGCTGAGAGTTCCGTGCCGTGTCAGTGTGATCCTGGGCTGAGAGTTCCGTGCCGAGTCGGTGTGATCCCGGGCTGAGAGTTCTGTGCTGCGTCGGTGTGATCCGGGCTGAGAGTTCCGTGCCGAGTCGGTGTGATCCCGGGCTGAGAGTTCCGTGCCGTGTCAGTGTGATCCCGGGGCTGAGAGTTCCGTGCCGAGTCGGTGTGATCCCGGGGCTGAGAGTTCCGTGCCGTGTCAGTGTTGTGATCCCGGGCTGAGAGTTCCGTGCCGTGTCGGTGTGATCCGGGCTGAGAGTTCCGTGCCGAGTCAGTGTGATCCCAGGCTGAGAGTTCTGTGCTGCGTCGGTGTGATCCGGGCTGAGAGTTCCGTGCCGTGTCGGTGTGATCCGGGCTGAGAGTTCCGTGCCGTGTCGATGTGATCCGGGCTGAGAGTTCCGTGCCGCGTCGGTGTGATCCCGGGCTGAGAGTTCTGTGCTGCGTCGGTGTGATCCGGGCTGAGAGTTCCGTGCCGTGTCGGTGTGATCCGGGCTGAGAGTTCCGTGCCGTGTCGATGTGATCCGGGCTGAGAGTTCCGTGCCGCGTCAGTGTGATCCGGGCTGAGAGTTCCATGCCGAGTTGGTGTGATCCCGGGCTGAGAGTTCCATGCCGTGTTGGTGTGATCCCGGGCTGAGAGTTCCATGCCGTGTCAGTGTGATCCCGGGCTGAGAGTTCCATGCCGTGTCAGTGTGATCCCGGGCTGAGAGTTCCATGCCGAGTCAGTGTGATCCCGGGCTGAGAGTTCCATGCCGTGTCAGTGTGATGCCGGGCTGAGAGTTCCATGCCGTGTCGGTGTGATCCCGGGCTGAGAGTTCCATGCCGAGTTGGTGTGATCCCGGGCTGAGAGTTCCGTGCCGAGTCGGTGTGATCCCAGGCTGAGAGTTCCATGCCGTGTCAGTGTGATCCCGGGCTGAGAGTTCCATGCCGTGTCAGTGTGATCCCGGGCTGAGAGTTCCATGCCGAGTTGGTGTGATCCCAGGCTGAGAGTTCCGTGCCGAGTCGGTGTGATTCCGGGCTGAGAGTTCCGTGCCGTGTCAGTGTGATCCCGGGCTGAGAGTTCCGTGCCGTGTCAGTGTGATCCCGGGCTGAGAGTTCCGTGCCGTGTCGGTGTGATCCCGGGCTGAGAGTTCCATGCCGTGTCGGTGTGATCCCGGGCTGAGAGTTCCATGCCGTGTCGGTGTGATCCCGGGCTGAGAGTTGCATGCCGTGTTGGTGTGATCCCGGGCTGAGAGTTCCATGCCGTGTTGGTGTGATCCCGGGCTGAGAGTTCCATGCCGTGTCAGTGTGATCCCGGGCTGAGAGTTCCATGCCGAGTTGGTGTGATCCCAGGCTGAGAGTTCCGTGCCGAGTCGGTGGTGATCCCGGGCTGAGAGTTCCATGCCGTGTCAGTGTGATCCCGGGCTGAGAGTTCCATGCCGTGTCAGTGTGATCACGGGCTGAGAGTTCCATGCCGTGTCAGTGTGATCCGGGCTGAGAGTTCCATGCCGTGTTGGTGTGATCCCGGGCTGAGAGTTCCATGCCGTGTCAGTGTGATCCGGGCTGAGAGTTCCGTGCCGCATCGGTTGTGATCCCGGGCTGAGAGTTCCGTGCCGAGTCGGTGTGATCCCGGGCTGAGAGTTCCGTGCCGTGTCAGTGTGATCCCGGGCTGAGAGTTCCGTGCCGTGTCAGTGTGATCCTGGGCTGAGAGTTCCGTGCCGAGTCGGTGTGATCCCGGGCTGAGAGTTCTGTGCTGCGTCGGTGTGATCCGGGCTGAGAGTTCCGTGCCGAGTCGGTGTGATCCCGGGCTGAGAGTTCCGTGCCGTGTCAGTGTGATCCCGGGCTGAGAGTTCCGTGCCGAGTCGGTGTGATCCCGGGCTGAGAGTTCCGTGCCGTGTCAGTGTGATCCGGGCTGAGAGTTCCGTGCCGTGTCGTGTGATCCGGGCTGAGAGTTCCGTGCCGAGTCAGTGTGATCCCAGGCTGAGAGTTCTGTGCTGCGTCGGTGTGATCCGGGCTGAGAGTTCCGTGCCGTGTCGGTGTGTGATCCGGGCTGAGAGTTCCGTGCCGTGTCGGTGTGATCCGGGCTGAGAGTTCCGTGCCGCGTCGGTGTGATCCCGGGCTGAGAGTTCCATGCCGTGTCAGTGTGATCCTGGGCTGAGAGTTCCATGCCGTGTCGGTGTGATCCCGGGCTGAGAGTTCCATGCCGTGTCAGTGTGATCCCGGGCTGAGAGTTCCATGCCGTGTCAGTGTGATCCCGGGCTGAGAGTTCCATGCCGTGTTGGTGTGATCCGGGCTGAGAGTTCCATGCCGTGTCGGTGTGATCCCGGGCTGAGAGTTCCATGCCGTGTCAGTGTGATCCCGGGCTGAGAGTTCCATGCCGAGTCAGTGTGATCCCGGGCTGAGAGTTCCATGCCGTGTTGGTGTGATCCCGGGCTGAGAGTTCCATGCCGTGTCGGTGTGATCCCGGGCTGAGAGTTCCATGCCGAGTTGGTGTGATCCCGGGCTGAGAGTTCCGTGCCGAGTCGGTGTGATCCCAGGCTGAGAGTTCCATGCCGTGTCAGTGTGATCCCGGGCTGAGAGTTCCATGCCGTGTCAGTGTGATCCCGGGCTGAGAGTTCCATGCCGAGTTGGTGTGATCCCAGGCTGAGAGTTCCGTGCCGAGTCGGTGTGATTCCGGGCTGAGAGTTCCGTGCCGTGTCAGTGTGATCCCGGGCTGAGAGTTCCGTGCCGTGTCAGTGTGATCCCGGGCTGAGAGTTCCGTGCCGTGTCGGTGTGATCCCGGGCTGAGAGTTCCATGCCGTGTCGGTGTGATCCCGGGCTGAGAGTTCCATGCCGTGTCGGTGTGATCCCGGGCTGAGAGTTGCATGCCGTGTTGGTGTGATCCCGGGCTGAGAGTTCCATGCCGTGTTGGTGTGATCCCGGGCTGAGAGTTCCATGCCGTGTCAGTGTGATCCCGGGCTGAGAGTTCCATGCCGAGTTGGTGTGATCCCAGGCTGAGAGTTCCGTGCCGAGTCGGTGTGATCCCGGGCTGAGAGTTCCATGCCGTGTCAGTGTGATCCCGGGCTGAGAGTTCCATGCCGTGTCAGTGTGATCACGGGCTGAGAGTTCCATGCCGTGTCAGTGTGATCCGGGCTGAGAGTTCCATGCCGTGTTGGTGTGATCCCGGGCTGAGAGTTCCATGCCGTGTCAGTGTGATCCGGGCTGAGAGTTCCGTGCCGCATCGGTGTGATCCCGGGCTGAGAGTTCCGTGCCGCGTCGGTGTGATCCCGGGCTGAGAGTTGCATGCCGTGTCAGTGTGATCCGGGCTGAGAGTTCTGTGCCGAGTCGGCGTGATCCCGGGCTGAGAGTTCCGTGCTGCATCGGTGTGATCCGGGCTGAGAGTTCCGTGCCGAGTCGGCGTGATCCCAAGCTGAGAGTTCCGTGCTGCGTCGGTGTGATCCGGGCTGAGAGTTCCGTGCCGCGTCGGTGTGATCCGGGCTGAGAGTTCCGTGCCGCGTCGGTGTGATCCCGGGCTGAGAGTTCCATGCCGTGTCGGTGTGATCCGGGCTGAGAGTTCTGTGCCGCGTCGGTGTGATCCGGGCTGAGAGTTCCGTGCCGCGTCGGTGTGATCCGGGCTGAGAGTTCCGTGCCGCGTCGGTGTGATCCCGGGCTGAGAGTTCCATGCCGTGTCAGTGTGATCCCGGGCTGAGAGTTCTGTGCTGCGTCGGTGTGATCCGGGCTGAGAGTTCCGTGCCGTGTCGGTGTGATCCGGGCTGAGAGTTCTGTGCCGCGTCGGTCCGGTGTGATCCGGGCTGAGAGTTCCGTGCCGTGTCGGTGTGATCCGGGCTGAGAGTTCCGTGCCGTGTCAGTGTGATCCCGGGCTGAGAGTTCCATGCCGAGTCGGTGTGTTCCCAGGCTGAGAGTTCTGTGCTGCGTCGGTGTGATCCGGGCTGAGAGTTCCGTGCCGTGTCGGTGTGATCCGGGCTGAGAGTTTCCGTGCCGTGTCGATGTGATCCGGGCTGAGAGTTCCGTGCCGCGTCGGTGTGATCCCGGGCTGAGAGTTCTGTGCTGCGTCGGTGTGATCCGGGGCTGAGAGTTCCGTGCCGTGTCGGTGTGATCCGGGCTGAGAGTTCCGTGCCGTGTCGATGTGATCCGGGCTGAGAGTTCCGTGCCGCGTCAGTGTGATCCGGGCTGAGAGTTCCATGCCGAGTTGGTGTGATCCCGGGCTGAGAGTTCCATGCCGAGTCAGTGTGATCCCGGGCTGAGAGTTCCGTGCCGTGTCAGTGTGATCCCGGGCTGAGAGTTTCCGTGCCGCGTCAGTGTGATCCGGGCTGAGAGTTCCATGCCGAGTCAGTGTGATCCCGGGCTGAGAGTTCCGTGCCGCGTCAGTGTGATCCGGGCTGAGAGTTCCATGCCGAGTTGGTGTGATCCCGGGCTGAGAGTTCCATGCCGAGTCAGTGTGATCCCGGGCTGAGAGTTCCATGCCGAGTCAGTGTGATCCCGGGCTGAGAGTTCCGTGCCGTGTCAGTGTGATCCGGGCTGAGAGTTCCGTGCCGTGTCAGTGTGATCCCGGGGCTGAGAGTTCCATGCCGTGTTGGTGTGATCCCGGGCTGAGAGTTCCATGCCGTGTTGGTGTGATCCCGGGCTGAGAGTTCCATGCCGTGTCAGTGTGATCCCAGGCTGAGAGTTGCATGCCGTGTTGGTGTGATCCCGGGCTGAGAGTTCCATGCCGTGTCAGTGTGATCCCCCCAGGCTGAGAGTTCCGTGCCGAGTTGGTGTGATCCCAGGCTGAGAGTTCCGTGCCGAGTCGGTGTGATTCCGGGCTGAGAGTTCCGTGCCGTGTCAGTGTGATCCCGGGCTGAGAGTTCCATGCCGTGTCGGTGTGATCCCGGGCTGAGAGTTCCATGCCGTGTCGGTGTGATCCCGGGCTGAGAGTTCCATGCCGTGTCAGTGTGATCCCGGGCTGAGAGTTGCATGCCGTGTTGGTGTGATCCCGGGCTGAGAGTTCCATGCCGTGTCAGTGTGATCCCGGGCTGAGAGTTGCATGCCGTGTTGGTGTGATCCCGGGCTGAGAGTTCCATGCCGTGTTGGTGTGATCCCGGGCTTAGAGTTCCATGCCGAGTTGGTGTGATCCCAGGCTGAGAGTTCCGTGCCGAGTCGGTGTGATCCCGGGCTGAGAGTTCCATGCCGTGTCAGTGTGATCCCGGGCTGAGAGTTCCATGCCGTGTCAGTGTGATCCGGGCTGAGAGTTCCATGCCGTGTCGGTGTGATCCCGGGCTGAGAGTTCCATGCCGTGTCAGTGTGATCCCGGGCTGAGAGTTCCATGCCGTGTCAGTGTGATCCGGGCTGAGAGTTCCATGCCGTGTTGGTGTGATCCCGGGCTGAGAGTTCCATGCCGTGTCAGTGTGATCCCGGGCTGAGAGTTCCATGCCGTGTTGGTGTGATCCCGGGCTGAGAGTTCCATGCCGTGTCAGTGTGATCCCGGGCTGAGAGTTCCATGCCGTGTCAGTGTGATCTGGGCTGAGAGTTCCATGCCGTGTTGGTGTGATCCCGGGCTGAGAGTTCCATGCCGTGTTGGTGTGATCCCAGGCTGAGAGTTCCATGCCGTGTCGGTGTGATCCCAGGCTGAGAGTTCCATGCCGTGTTGGTGTGATCCCAGGCTGAGAGTTCCGTGCCGTGTCGGTGTGATCCCGGGCTGAGAGTTCCGTGCCGTGTCGGTGTGATCCCGGGCTGAGAGTTCCATGCCGTGTCAGTGTGTGATCCCGGGCTGAGAGTTCCATGCCGTGTCAGTGTGATCCGGGCTGAGAGTTCCATGCCGTGTTGGTGTGATCCCGGGCTGAGAGTTCCATGCCGTGTCAGTGTGATCCCGGGCTGAGAGTTCCATGCCGTGTTGGTGTGATCCCGGGCTGAGAGTTCCATGCCGTGTCAGTGTGATCCCGGGCTGAGAGTTCCATGCCGTGTCAGTGTGATCTGGGCTGAGAGTTCCATGCCGTGTTGGTGTGATCCCGGGCTGAGAGTTCCATGCCGTGTTGGTGTGATCCCAGGCTGAGAGTTCCATGCCGTGTCGGTGTGATCCCAGGCTGAGAGTTCCATGCCGTGTTGGTGTGATCCCAGGCTGAGAGTTCCATGCCGTGTCAGTGTGATCTGGGCTGAGAGTTCCATGCCGTGTCAGTGTGATCTGGGCTGAGAGTTCCATGCCGTGTCAGTGTGATCCCAGGGCTGAGAGTTCCATGCCGTGTTGGTGTGATCCCGGGCTGAGAGTTCCATGCCGTGTTGGTGTGATCCCGGGCTGAGAGTTCCATGCCGTGTCGGTGTGATCCCAGGCTGAGAGTTCCATGCCGTGTTGGTGTGATCCCAGGCTGAGAGTTCCATGCCGTGTCAGTGTGATCTGGGCTGAGAGTTCCATGCCGTGTCAGTGTGATCTGGGCTGAGAGTTCCATGCCGTGTCAGTGTGATCCGGGCTGAGAGTTCCATGCCGTGTCGGTGTGATCCCGGGCTGAGAGTTCCGTGCCGTGTCGGTGTGATCCCAGGCTGAGAGTTCCATGCCGTGTTGGTGTGATCCCGGGCTGAGAGTTCCGTGCCGAGTCAGTGTGATCCCGGGCTGAGAGTTCCGTGCCGAGTCAGTGTGATCCCGGGCTGAGAGTTCCATGCCGAGTCAGTGTGATCCCGGGCTGAGAGTTCCGTGCCGTGTCAGTGTGATCCCGGGCTGAGAGTTCCGTGCCGCGTCAGTGTGATCCGGGCTGAGAGTTCCATGCCGCGTCAGTGTGATCCGGGCTGAGAGTTCCATGCCGAGTCAGTGTGATCCTGGGCTGAGAGTTCCATGCCGCGTTGGTGTGATCCCAGGCTGAGAGTTCCATGCCGTGTCGGTGTGATCCCAGGCTGAGAGTTCCATGCCGTGTTGGTGTGATCCCAGGCTGAGAGTTCCATGCCGTGTCAGTGTGATCCGGGCTGAGAGTTCCATGCCGTGTCAGTGTGATCTGGGCTGAGAGTTCCATGCCGTGTCAGTGTGATCCGGGCTGAGAGTTCCATGCCGTGTTGGTGTGATCCCGGGCTGAGAGTTCCGTGCCGTGTCAGTGTGATCCCGGGCTGAGAGTTCCGTGCCGTGTCAGTGTGATCCCGGGCTGAGAGTTCCATGCCGTGTCAGTGTGATCCCGGGCTGAGAGTTCCATGCCGTGTCGGTGTGATCCCGGGCTGAGAGTTCCATGCCGTGTCAGTGTGATCCCGGGCTGAGAGTTCCATGCCGTGTCAGTGTGATCCCGGGCTGAGAGTTCCATGCCGAGTCGGTGTGATCTGGGCTGAGAGTTCCATCTCATGGATCATTGGATGTGGCGGCTGCATTAGTTTTCTATTTTAGTCTTTTCTCCTCTGCTCTCTCCTGGTGATCCGGCAGTAACACGTCTCCTGTATTAGAGCTCAGAACATATATGTGGAAGATATGAACCCGCAGAAAGGATCTCAGAATAATAAATATATAATAACCTGGGAAGTGCTGCTAGCAGATTTAGCTACACTAACACGTTGAAGGCAACCCCCGCTCACACTTTATAATCAGTCGCAGTTTTCTTCCTTCCGGGATGAAGGATTTCTATCAATAACTAAAAGCTGATCATTGTGAGCACCCCGGTCAGTGGTCAATGGTTTGTTTCATCCCTCTAACTGCTACATCTGCAGGGCAGCTTGATCTTGTGAAAAACAACAGACTTGCTGGCAGGATCACCAGTTGACAATAAAGGAAAGAAAGTCTAAAAGAAGAAAACGAATGCGGCCGCCACATCTAAGGATTAGGAAATGTTTGCTTTTGTCTTTATATAGAAGATGAGAAATGCGCAGAAGGTGTCATAGATTCGCGATGATGTCACCATCTTTTCCCGGCACGGCGTCACCGAAGGGTTATAACAGAAGTTTGCTGCCGTGATCAGCCAATGGCGTGGCTGGATCACATTAACCCTCCGAGTGCCGGACTCCTCCCAACTCTCAGCAATAAGTAGATTTGTCGGAGGAAATCGGCGATGACAGCGAAACCGAAGAAAAGTGCGAAGGTGTCACCAAACCTCCCGCGTCTTTCATGGCTGGAATGAGCCAATACAGGGGATGGGAAGGGCGAGGGCCCCGCAGCTGAGGGCCCTTTAAATGGACCAGACAGAGGCTGGGTAGAGTCATGCTTTGAGGTCTTCAATACAGCAGATGCAGGGAGGGGAGTAAAAGGGCGGGGGAGGGGAGCAGCAGATTGTACCTCCGAGAGGGGAGCATCTGTCACTCTCCATCTTCCTCCATCCACGGCGGCTTCTGCTGCGACTCCTGCCTGGCTGCAAGGTACGCATTGCCACCCGCCTGGCCTTGTCTGTAACATGCGTGTGCTTGGTGGGGGGTGCTGAGCCCGCTGCAGAAAGTGCAGGAGAGGCGCCTTTGTTCTGGGGACCCTCTGCTGACATTGCACCAAAACCACAAAGAGCGGCTCTGACAACCCCGGAATACACGTCTCTTGTATGTTCCTCCGCACAGCCGGCGCCAAGGCTGAGCCCATACAGGTAACGCTTGGAATGTCTGAATACATAGCGTGTGTGCGGTCATGGGGTGCGTGTGTGCGTGGTCATAGGGTGCGTGGTCATAGGGTGCGTGCGTGGTCATGGGGTGTGTGTGCGTGCTCAGTGTGCATTCATAGGTGTGTGCGGTCATAGGATGCATGTGTGTGTGTGGTCATAGGATGCATGTGTGTGTGCGGTCATAGGATGCATGTGTGTGTGCGGTCATAGGATGCATGTGTGTGTGTGCGCGGTCATAGGATGCATGTGTGTGTGTGCGCGGTCATAGGGCGTGTGTGCTCAGTGTGCATTCATGGGTGCGTGTGTGTGCAGTCATAGGGCGCGTGTGTCATGGGGCATGGGGCGCATGTGCGCGCGCGGTCATAGGGTGCGTGGGTGTGTGCGGTCATAGGATGCATGTGTGTGCTCCTAGAATTGTATGTGAAATTGCAGGAACCCGAATCCAGAAGTACTGATACCAGAATATCTAACATTGTATCTGTAGTAGCGATACGAGGTCTATGTATATATCCTATAGGGTTACATTGTATCCATTCAGCACATGTATGTATCATGTATGTATCATGTATGTATGTAGCATTGCAATGCGGTGAATTTTATTATTTTTTTTTTTTTTCCACCTTTTTGATTTTCCTTCTATTGTCTAATTGGGACCAGCTGTAGATTAGCCATATAAAAGCCGCCCCTCCCCCGGGTGCAGGTCGGGAATACACGGATCGCGGCACTCCTGGTACACGGCTGACACTGCTGGGATCTGTAACCGTTTATTTGGGGTGCGCTCCGCTGGTCGCAGGGTTTGTGTTTTATGGGATCTCATGACTTGTGGGGGGGTTTTTTTTTTCTTGCTGTAAGAATTGTATCGTCTGTGAGATTGGCACATAGACCAGATCAGTACCGAGTTCTATTCAGAATCCTGATCATCGCATTAATCGATGGATCTGACGTCCCCACGCACAGCGCACACAATTTTCTTGCCGTATGATTGCTGGAGAAGGACTATATTGAGCCAATCATAAGACCGCCCCATACACCACATTGCTGATTGGACCAATCCATTGTATCCTATTATTCCTGACCATAAACCGTCTTCTATGATCCCATCGCTTGCAAACGTTTCCTCCAGGATGTGTGAAGGATCTTAATTGTAAGACCGCCCCATACACATTGTTCCTGATTGTACAGATCTATTGATTGTACCGTTGGTTGTCGTTCAGAATCATACAATCCCATTGCACACAAATATTTCATTGCTGTTTTGAAGGATTCTATTTAAACAAATGTAAGAGCGCCCCATACACAGGAACGATGACCGCAGATCTAATCAATGTACCTGAATTCCGGATTCTAATTTTTGATTGCATTTTCAGAGATTGTCTCTAAGAGACGGTAAGATTATCACACCTACGATAAATCAGACTGTATTGTAGTATATGAAATGATTTTTGACTGGCAGGGAATATAGAAGACAGAAAAAGAATGGGGGGGGGGGGGGGGTAAAGGAAAGTAGATTCCTTGTATTGGAGTGTTAGCTCTTTGGCCAAATGGCAGCATTTTGTACAGCTGAATCGTGTGCTTCGTATGTCGGGTTCCTGGAGCCGTGAATGCTGCGAGCTCTGCAGTATCTGAAGGGTTAGCAGGGTGATGATCTGTCAGGCGATAAGATTTGATTGGTTATTTATACGAGATTTTCTTTTTCTGCTTTTATTGTAAGTCGCAGAGCAGATGTGAGTCTTGCGTGATAAAAGTCGACCAATCCTGCCATTAACTCGCCCACAGAACAATAATTGTAATGAAATCAGTTTGCATCTGGAACATTTGATGTCTCCATCTGCTGCTACATAATGGAGCTTCGACCGCTCCCCACCCCGGGGGTGGCAGGGAAGGGGTTAACAATGGCTGCCTCCAGCACATGTGCCACGGGATGCCTCCATTGTTCCTGGATGGAAGGCTCCTGACGCCTCGGTTGGGGTGTTTTCGCCCTGTTGGGGCACACGGGGGGTTAATGAGCCTCGGCTGGGTTGGGCAGCACACGGGGGGTTAATGAGCCTCGGCTGGGTTGGGGCACACGGGGGGTTAATGAGCCTCGGCTGGGTTGGGGCACACGGGGGGTTAATGAGCCTCGGCTGGGTTGGGGCACACGGGGGGGTTAACGAGCCTCGGCTGGGTTGGGGCACACGGGGGGGTTAACGAGCCTCGGGTTGGGTTGTGGGGGGGGTTAATGAGCCTCGGGTTGGGGCACACGGGGTTAATGAGCCTCAGGTTGGGTTGTGGGGGGGGGGTTAATGAGCCTCGGCTGGGTTGGGGCACGGGGGGGGGGGGGGTTAATGAGCCTCAGGTTGGGTTGGGGCACACGGGGTTAATGAGCCTCAGGTTGGGTTGTGGGGGGGGGGTTAATGAGCCTCGGCTGGGTTGGGGCACGGGGGGGGGGTTATGAGCCTCGGGTTGGGTTGGGGGGGGTTAATGAGCCTCAGGTTGGGTTGTGGGTGGGGGGTTAATGAGCCTCGGCTGGGTTGGGGCACGGGGGGGGGGGGGGTGTTAATGAGCCTCAGGTTGGGTTGGGGCACACGGGGTTAATGAGCCTCAGGTTGGGTTGTGGGGGGGGGGGGGGGGGGGTTAATGAGCGGCTCCTGGCCGAAGCCTTTTATCAGCTGTGAAAACTGAGGCCATTAAGGTGAATGGGAGCCAAAAGTGGCATTATCTGGGCTATGGAGGAGAGAAGGAAGGGGGGCGGTATTGATTTTGGGGGGTTTTGTTTTTTATGATGCTGCAGTTGGACCCGTATTGGATGTGATGAGATCTTTATATATAACAAAGACAATCCAGCAAACAATGGGCCTGTCATGGCTCCCTCCGGCCCCAACCATTGCTGAAGGACTGTAGACCTCAATGGCTGAAGTAAAGTGTGCTCAGGGCTCCTCCACGTGAAATCAAAGCGAATTACAATAGTTACCCATAGCAACCTGATTCTGAGTCAACCTTTTTTTTTTTTTTTTACCCATGAGGAACCCTCAAATGACATTTTCATGCTTTGGAGAACCCCTTTCTAAAACCAATTTGTTGCCATGGTGGTCAATGCCTCCTTTATAGATGGCTAAAAAGATAATTATTGTCATGCAGTAAGCATAGGCTCCAGAACAATGGCGGCACCATGAAATGGGAGGTCAATCGTCTCAGCTCGAGGTTCCCCCAGCAACCTTTGGAGGAACCTTTTTGAGATGGATTGCTGTAGTCCATGGTGATTGAGGAACCGGTCGTCTGTCAGATTGTGGCTTGTTGGGTGTTGATGACAAACGTTCTACTTTGAATGTGAGCTCCCTGAATCCAGAACACTGGAAGTCCTTGGAGATGACGTCTGGAGACTGGGAGTGCCTTACCAGATTTGATCTTTCAGAAGTTGGGAATTTGGTTGATTTTTGATTCTTTGGCCAACAGCTACAATTTTTCTCCATTTGTTGTAAATCTCTCCCAAGGAATCTGGTTACTCAGGGAAATGTCTTCACAGTGGAAGTGAACCCTACGATGTTGGGCGTCGTCATTGTTGGTGCGTTTTTTATGCGGTTTTTTTTTTTTTGTCTTTTTAGGAATGAAGGGTTTTTGTTTAGGTCAGTGGAAATCCAACAACTAGGAAGTCTGAGGGGCCAAAAATGTGTGATTGACCCCAAAAAAGATCAAGCGGGGGTAACAGATGTGGGCGGGTACAATAGAATAAACTGGAAACCTCATTGATGAGCTTCTGGTGTGACTGGGGTCTTGCAGTTGAGGATGGTGCCATGTTGGCCTTTTTGTTCTGCGGTTACCATGGTGCTGCACATGTAACGAGCCTTGGCATCGGCCGTTGGAGGACTTGGAAGTTTTTGGTTGAGAGCTGACACAAGCAGGCTGCCAACTGACAATTATCACCGTGGCGGTACGCCGTGACCGGAACTGACTTGGGGGGGGGGGGGGGGGGGGGATCTGTTTTTAGGTCTGCTCTGGTTTTCCTTATCTAGCTGCCTTCGTATTTTAGTGCCAATTTACAGAATCCAACTCCCATGTGGTTGTTATGGACAATGGTTTTCACCCCCTTTTTGTAGTTTTTGTGCTGGGGTTCCCCCCCCTCTATGGCCAGCTACCCAAAACATGTTCATACAATTGGGAAAGGCATGGATGGATTGGCTGGTCTGCTGGTTTATTGCATACCTTGGACAAGCCGAAGGGGGATTGGATAAGCAGATGTTGCCCTCGTTATCTGTCAGAATGATCCGTCGTTCCCGAGATGTAGGCAGATGAATCTGTATCCACATCATAGATCTTGGTGGCTCCTGGAAACGTCTCTAGGCTTTGCCTATTTGGTCCTTTTTTAAATATATGGTGGGTGGTCTCCTTCACTAATGAGGAGGCAGCAGGGCTAAACCCAACCCAAGTGTTGTAGGAAAGATCGAGGTTTTTATGGAGCTTCGACGACCCGCATCTCTAGGTCCCGGTAGGATAGCGATGTGAAAGCTGCCATTGCTGACTTGTGCTTGGAGGTGCATAGATCTGGGCTGTCCTTCTCCATCCCTGACTGCTAAGAATCTGACCTGGAGCAAGAACTTGCAAGTCTGATATCTGGCATCCAATGTTGGGGTCAGTGACTTCCCACAGCTCAGGTGGAGTAAAGATGCCTCCTGGACAACTCCACAATGGCAGCACACAGTCTGGTGGGGATTGATGGTACCGAGGCCTCCAATTGCTGCATGAAACCAGCATGAGACTTCAATTGTAAGCAACCTGATGCCTTGCAGGATCCTCTACAGAGACGTGTAGGCTGGACCTTCTGCTGGAGAGCCAACTGTCCATTCACACGGCACTCTTCCAGCACTTTGGTCGCTGCCCCCAAAGAGCATACAATAAAAAGTGGAACTACATGGCATCTGAGCACCAAAAAACACATTTTATTTCTCATATTCAAAGCAAACTTATCCATCCATCACCTTGCTGAGAAATCAATATGAACCCCCCCCCCCCACATTTTATCTCAGGCATGTGGGCAGGAGGGTGTGTTTAGCTGAGAAAAACCCCCCCCCCCCTCCTGGGATGTATGACCTCATTTGCCTAGGCCAGACACCAGGAAGTAAGTGAAGAAATGAAAACACTTAAATATATTCTCCTTCCTATCTATTACTAATACTAACAGCATAGGGATTAAGAATGGTCAATAGTGTATGAGAGAGTGAAGTTCCACTTTATGGTCCCTATCTGGTGTTCACACATACGAGGACCATTTTAGACCGTGTGGGAGGAGCCCAGAGTACCTAAAGCAACCTTTCATAACTTAACATGGAGGAACCCTTGAAATATCATTCCAGGCTCAGGGAACCCCTGCTAATATCCCTATAGCTACAGCTCACTGTACATTAGAGTGGGGGTCAATGGGAAGAATGTCCCTTACATTGGTGATCAGTGAGAAGAATGTCCCTTACATTGGGGGTCAGTGAGAAGAATGTCCCTTACATTGGGGGTCAGTGGGAAGAATGTCCCTTACATTGGTGGTCAGTGGGAAGAATGTCCCTTACATTGGGGGTCAGTGGGAAGAATGTCCCTTACATTGGGGGTCAGTGGGAAGAATGTCCCTTACATTGGAGGTCAGTGGGAAGAATGTCCCTTACATTGGGGGTCAGTGGGAAGAATGTCCCTTACATTGGGGGTCGGGTGGTAAGAATGTCCCTTACATTGGTGATCAGTGAGAAGAATGTCCCTTACATTGGGGGTCAGTGGGAAGAATGTCCCTTACATTGGTGGTCAGTGGGAAGAATGTCCCTTACATTGGTGGTCAGTGGGAAGAATGTCCCTTACATTGGGGGTCAGTGGGAAGAATGTCCCTTACATTGGGGGTCAGTGGGAAGAATGTCCCTTACATTGGGGGTCAGTGGGAAGAATGTCCCTTACATTGGGGGTCGGTGGGAAGAATGTCCCTTACATTGGGGGTCGGTGGGAAGAATGTCCCTTACATTGGGGGTCGGTGGTGGTAGAATGTCCCTTACATTGGTGGTCAGTGGGAAGAATGTCCCTTACATTGGGGGTCAATGGGAAGAATGTCCCTTACATTGGGGGTCGGTGGGAAGAATGTCCCTTACATTGGGGGTCGGTGGGAAGAATGTCCCTTACATTGGTGGTCAATGGGAAGAATGTCCCTTTCATTGGGGGTCGGTGGGAAGAATGTCCCTTACATTGGGGGGTCAGTGGGAAGAATGTCCCTTACATTGGGGGTCGGTGGGAAGAATGTCCCTTACATTGGGGGTCGGTGGGAGAATGTCCCTTACATTGGGGGTCGGTGGGAAGAATGTCCCTTACATTGGGGGGTCGGGTGGGAAGAATGTCCCTTACATTGGGGGGTCGTGGTGGGAAGAATGTCCCTTACATTGGGGGTCGGTGGGAAGAATGTCCCTTACATTGGGGGGTCGGTGGGAAGAATGTCCCTTACATTGGGGGGTCGGTGGGAAGAATGTCCCTTACATTGGGGGGGTCGGTGGGAAGAATGTCCCTTACATTGGGGGGGTCGGTGGGAAGAATGCCCCTTACATTGGGGGGGTCGGTGGGAAGAATGCCCCTTACATTGGGGGGGTCGGTGGGAAGAATGCCCCTTACATTGGGGGGGTCGGTGGGAAGAATGCCCCTTACATTGGGGGGGGTCGGTGGGAAGAATGCCCCTTACATTGGGGGGGTCGGTGGGAAGAATGCCCCTTACATTGGGGGGGTCGGTGGGAAGAATGTCCCTTACATTGGGGGGGTCGGTGGGAAGAATGTCCCTTACATTGGGGGTCGGTGGGAAGAATGCCCCTTACATTGGGGGGGTCGGTGGGAAGAATGCTCCCCATACATGTGGATAAAAAGATCATTGGTGTCCATGGTTGAGAGAGGCTGACCTACAGGAAACCCACACAGGAAGAACATGCAAACCCCATGCAGATAGTGCCCTGGCCAGGATTTGAACCAGAGACCCCAGGGCTGCAAGGCAGGTGTGGTAACCACTGAGTCTCTGACGTGGAATGAATATCCAGCAAGTGGAGTGAAGTAGGAACAACTGATCAGCATACGTATTGGGGATCAGTGACTTGGTTGAAGCCAGTGGATGAGCATGAGAGGTTGTGGAGAGATCCTCGACGTTTCTCTTGGCACAAGGTTTTCCAATGGATATTCGAATGGATTGAAAGATCCAAATATCATCACACTGTGCTTCCAGGAAACCCCGGTATCTGAAGAGGGAAAAGAACTATTTGGAATGTTTGGTTCCTGACACATCTTTGCTTGACATGTATGATGTGATAATGTGACTCAGACGTGTGCATGTTGTTGTACTTCGAAGGTTTAAACTTTAGGAAGGTCATCAAGGAGCACGAGGTCATGAGTGGACATACATTGGGGTTGGTGGGATCACATGCAATCTGTGTGACATTCATAGGTCTTGGCTTTAGTATGACACCATACAGATTTCATTCGTGTCGAGCAGGAAACATGGCGGTGCTTTGTGAGGTCACGTCTGTGTAGGAGGAACACTTGCACTTGGTCATAGTCGTAGAACATGGAGAGTAGAGGAATGAATGGTTAGGATTTGATTGCTCAAGATAAGCAGTTTCTACAGACATGAGGAGAAATGAGCCCCAGTTATCAAATTCTAGAAGAAGACTGGATTGACCCTTCCTTTCCCAATGTGTCTCCAATTGGCTGGACACTTTCCTGGTGAGCTCACAATGAGATCAGTTACTTGACTGTCGATGATGAAGCATTCGTTGTGTGTCCATGGAGTCCTCCTGTAATGGACAGCTGTGCCGTTGTGTGGTCACGGTGGCATTCCTTCCCAGAAAACACTGGTGGGGGTCGTCCACATGGTGATGAAATGACGATACCGAGCTGTATTGTCTGGTCAGGAGAGGAGATGGTAGTGAGAGGGAAACTAATTGAGCATCTCGGGGTCTTTGAAAAGGTCTTCCAGTTACTCAGATTGTCCGTATTCTTCAAGGTCACTTCTACAGACGAAGTCATTTATTCTGGTAAGTCGAGTTCCCCGATAATGCCGTTCAGTCCTGGCGGCAACTGTCTATGGATCTGAGACGGGGACAGTTAGTGGTGTAGATGGGATGAGGTCCTAGTGCATAGCTCCCAACGGTCCTGGATCCGGAACTAATTCCCTCCTTCCTTGTTTGTCCCTCATTTTGGTCTGATCCGCATACTTGGATATAAAATGCACTATTTGTCTTTCAACGATTATTGCAGAAAACTAAACGTTTCATCCAAATATAAAGGAATAGTGATAAAACAAACAATTGCGGGTTTAACTAGTCCCATTATTTGTCTAATTCTCCTTTAAGGGGGCGTGGCAGGGGGGGGCGGGGGGGTGTACTATGCCTACATGCATTTTTCCAATCTGTGTCCCTGGTTCCAATCTCATATTTGGGAGGTAGACTGTTGCAGTATATGCTAGAACTTTGGAAGGTTTAATCGGGTGTATTTACCACAAGGCATTTGCCTAGGGTGGCATTTTTCAGGGGGGGCAGCACTGCCCCTTAGAAGAAGGGACACACGTGGCATGGGGACCTGGTGTGTTCCAAGAGGAGATGCTGTGGGTTTCATGATGGTGTATGCACAGCCTGACTCTCATCCCTGGGGATGTCCGGAGTTGAGGGCAGGGGTGTTCTTGGTCAATGTCAGGCTCTGTGTGGGTGTGGTGGGTGGGGGGGGGGTGCCAATTTTTGTTACCTAGGGCAGCCCAAAACCTAAATACACCACTGGGTCTAATTTAGCATGTAGTAGTCTGTGCACAGGGTCACTTTAAGGGATAAAAGTATTTGCATGATCTGTACAAGCATTTTACAACAGGCTCTCATTCACCTCTGTAGCTAAAGGCATTGTGCAGAAATTCCTTTCCAAAATTTACAGGAGAAATGCTAAAATCTTGGATCTTTCCAATTCCTTTCTATTGCAGATGAATCTTGGCAACCTTCCAGTCTTCTAATGGAAACGAACACTGGACAGACTTTAGTGTCTTTGAGAATGAATTACTTCACAGTACATACGGCTCTGGAGGGGTGACTTTTACCACTTCTTGGATGCTTGTTTCATGTCGTTATAGTAAGGTGTGAGAGACCTTTTTACTCTGAGGGGCACAAAAGAGAAATGATTGTAATCTCCGTGCAGATCCTGCTGCTGCACCAACAATGGCTGCCATGTTGGAAGTCTGTGGCTCAGAACCGTAGCCCTTCTGTAGTAGAGGTCCATTCACCCCACAACGCAATCTGCTGCTATCTTCATACATTGAGTGGTGTTGTGTTGGGCTATTTGATATTGAATGGGTTGTCCAGGCACAAGGAATCGGTTCTGCGGGATTTTTCAAGATGCAATGTACTGCAGGGTGCAGAGCTTCACACCTGTACACTATGGGGAGCAGCACCCTGTAATTGTGTGTTGGGGTGCAACTGACCATGAATGGTAATGGAAGCCCTAAGCAGTGGTGACGAGGATTCTGAAGGATTGGCTAACCTTTTACCACCTTGTATATTTAAGATGTAGCACCCCCCCCCCCTTTTACTGACACCCTTCCTGCTGAATGCTCTTCTCTTGCTGGGAAATGGTCCTCAGAAGCCCCCGGAGAGTCATTTCCAGGAGTGTTGATCTCTTGGACCCCCCCCTGCATCTCTCAATGGTCTCTCCTGCTGACCTCCACGTCATTACAAGATCCAGTATTGATGGAGATCAGCAGGAGGAAGCAGTGACAGCTGCTGGGGGACCATCGGAGAACCACTTCCCAGCAATGGCGTGGCCTTCAGCCGTGCAGACGAGTACTCTATACAGAGACTTTTCCTTAGTAGAACTACAGGGCAGCTTTGGGAAAGTTTTCTGATTAGAATTAGGAGGACGGCTGATACTAATGTGTTTTTGAAGGCGGAAGATTTGAACCTTCCATCCTTGCATTGCTTCACAACGGAGGGTGACTCTGAGGTTCCGTTTAATGTCCAGCATGCCTCTGCGTAGAACGGACGTTCCTTCACCAATACAGAGAAATATCCCGTTCCCAGCTATGGAGGTTTAATGTCTTCACTTGACAGAGAAACTCAGAGGCTTCCTTTTGGTTTCCGTATTTGAGACCATGAATGAAGGGAATGCATTAAGGTAAAATAACCCCCCAGCCCTGACAACCACTTGAAGGAAAACCTTTGTGTAGATCATGTAGGACTAAGCAAGAGGTCCCTTCAAGAGACGTCTCCGCCTTCCTTCTCCATGGCTCTGGTCAGTTACTGGGGCACTGAAGTCCTGTGTGAGCTTCCAATGGGTGGAGAACTCTTCCTGTCCCGATGTGACGGTGCTGGGCCACCAGTGCTGTCATGTAAGGGGATTGAGTCACAAGCTCCTCCCATTCCTGAAGTACCGGATATTTCCATCACTTCTGGTGGCAGAATGAGGCAGCGGGGAGAAGGAAAGCTGAGCCGATGCCACAGAGTGGTGGGGTGGGGGAGGGATTAGACCAAACCTGTTGCTTTGTCTGCAATGGATGCACAGACTTGATTTAGAGCTGAACTACAGACAACAGCTCAACACACACAAATGTGAGGAACCAGCTTACCTGCCATAGGATTTGTATCTGTCCATTCAGAGCTGAGATTTAAACAGCTCTGCCACACAGCACAGCCCTGCCTGGCCAGGCAGAAGACCCGATTTTACTGCACTGCAGTTAAGTAACACTCCCCAGGTCTTGTCCCTCCCGCATCCTGCACACAAATGAGCTTCTTACTGTTTGTTTCCTCCTCAGAATGCTGCTTCTCACCCCCAGTCTGAGCTCTGCTGCACATGGATTGCAAGAGACTGACCCCCGACACCCTCTGTAGTACAAGAGGCATTCACGGCTGTGAATGATGGCGATGTGTCACATTGCAGACTCCAGATGAGCATACATGAATGTATTCCGGTTCTACCATGTGAAGTAGCGCAGCACTGCTCCGAGTTCATGGATATGAATGGCAGACGCATCGTACATCACATCTGTAAGAAGACGGAATCTCGCCCGCTAGTGTTCTCTGATGGCCGGCCGGAGCAGCTCATGTCTCCATGTGGTCAAACATCAACCACAATTCATGTTAATGTGTCTCCCGGGGAGACCACCAGCCATAAGGGGACTGCGGGCCTTCCTCACTGGATGTGGTGAGAATTCTAGGCCCCCCCATTGAGACGCTCCTCAAGCAATTAGCGATTTCTGGCTTTTGTTCTTTCAATTGGCATTTATGCTTAATTGGCGATTATCCTAATGATGGTCTTCTGTTCGGATTTGTCTGGCCGGGAAATGTTCACTTCTCTACATTTGTACCATGCAGGCCTCCTGTACACACGTGCCTCCTTCATGGGTTGTCCTCAGGGCTTCTGGAGGACACGGCAAGGCTTGAGGAGACGCGGAAGCCTTCACTATAGTTTGTGGATTAATTCTCCATCATGTGTGGAGTAAAACAAGCTTGATAAATATCAGAAAAGGTTTGATTGAGCGCGTGCCAAATGCTGCCTAGCTGAAGCCAAGAAGTCCCAACGCAACAGCTTCTTGTCTTCCAGGAAGAGGAAAGCTGGCCATCTGTCAAAATTTATAGCTCATTAAAGAAAGTGGCGCTGAGCGAGGGGGGCGGGTCTAAGGTTTCCAGTTATGGGACTCTCATCCCCGTCCTCTACGTTACCTTGAGACTTGCATTTGGCACACTGACCCCTCATCAAACGTGCCAAGATGGCTTTTAGTGCAACTAGTAACCGTAATGGGCTTTGTTGTTTTTAAAAGAAAAGGTTGTTATGTGAGGTTAAAAATCCGTCTAACATTCCCTTCCTCTCTTTTCTCTGCAGTAAATAACAATGGGAGCAAAGCTAAGTAAGAAGAAGAAGGGATACTGCCTTGGTGCCGGTAAAGATGGAGAGTCCACCGAGACCACTGAAGTAGAACAAAAAGAAACGGAGAATCAAGAGGGACAAAAAGATGCAGCAGAACCAAAGGGAGAAAAAGCTCCCATGGACCCGTCTCAGAACAATGGAATCAATGAGGAACCGAAGGACAAAAAGTCTGAGAAGGTTACAACCGGTGATGCAACCAAAGACAAATCCACCCAAGACCAAAAGCCAGAGATCAAACCACGTAAAAAACAAGTGAAGGACCAGCTGAAAGGTAAAGAACAGGATGAGGTCAAATCTGCTGCCCCGGAACAGGCATGTGAAAAGGAATTAAACGCTTCTGAGGACAAAGCTAAAACAGAATGTGAAGGGAAGGAAACTGCAGAAGTTGCTGCAGATAAACCAACTCAGGAATCCAAACCAGTGAAAGAAAAGGAAGGTTCAGAATGTAAAGAGTCTCATTCATCAGAGACCAAGCCAATGGCTCCATTAGAGGATGAAGTTTGGGTCCAGCAGATATCAAAATTGGAGAAAACTGTGCAAGCGGAGCAGACCAAGAAATCTGCACCTGGGGGGACTGAGGACCACGTCTCGGTAAAAGTGCCCAACCAGGCTAACCAGTCTGCTGTAGAGCCAGAAAAAGTGCCTGAGAAAGTGGAACCATCGGCCCCCAAAAGAGTGTCTATAGAACCAGTTGCAGACGCTGTAGCATCCAAGCCTGTCTCGAAGCCAGATGTAGTAGAGCCAGAGGTAGTTGAACCTGCATCTTCAAAACCCGAGGAAGCTGCTGTACCAGAAAAGGTAAATTCTGCATTGCCTAACTCTGATCCCACCACAGAGCCAACGCAATCTACATTACCTGAACCAGTGGAGCCGGCAACAAAAGAGCCTGAACTAGTCCTGGAACCTTCACCAGTCCCAGCACCAGTTGTTGAGTCTGCATTGCCACAGGCAGTGCCAGAAATAGTGATAGTGGCTGAGACCGCTCTTCCGGAGAGCGAACCGGTGCCTTGTCCACCATCTGAAAAAATAAGTGAAGCAAAGTATGATCCAGAGATGACTTCAGAACCATTGCCACCAAAATCAACTGAAGTGCCTGATGAAGCTGCTAATGCTCAAGAACATACAGAGAACCAGAAATCCTTGGGGTGCCGTGATCAGAGTGCAGAGGAAGTCACAATTCAGGCACCTGCTACTGAAGCTGCTACTATAAAGGAGCCATCTGAGATCTCCGAGAAACGTGCTGCTTCTGAGTCTCCTGTAATTCAAAATGGACCTTCAGAGGTGCCTGCAGGGGATGGCCACGCAGGGGATGGCCACGCAGGGGATGGCCACGCAGGGGTGCCTGCAGAGGATGGCCACGCAGGGGTGCCTGCAGGGGTGCCTACCATCTCAATAGAGCTGATGGTAGAAGATGAAGAACAAAAAGAAGCTGCAGAAGAGGATTTTGTCTTGATAAGTCGTCAACACAGCAGGAAAGTCAGGAGGTGAATGAAGACTGCAAAGCTCCAATAGATGGTTTGGTGACCTCAAAGAATGAAAATAATTCCACAACTGCACCCGATACTACAGAAACCCACGATGCATCTCAGCACTGCAACTCCGAGGACAAAACTGAAAACCGCAACCCCTCCGAAGAAATGAAGATTGAAAAAGAGCCTCCTGCTCCAGAAATATTCGAAAAACATGGCGTTGGAAATGGTCTCCCTATCAAAGAGGAAATCAAGGTTCATCTAGAGGGCAAATGTGACATCGATCTCCATGAAATGAACGGGCAGAGCGAACGTCATGAAATCCAAGTCTGCAACGAATAAAAGCATGGATCTTCTCCTGGTTCCAATGGTGAAATAATTCAAAGCATCCGCCATCTGAACTGTCTGCATTGCCTGTCACCAAACTCTTCATGAAAGTTTTAGAAGTACAATTCCGAATGTCGCCCCGACCGAATCTTTTAATAATGACTGACCGGAATCTGCCAAATTGAATATATACCTTTATGCAAGTTCCCACCAAGTTATTTATAGATCTCCATGTTTTCTATCTTCTGATTGGACAGATTAATGTTCCAAAACGCCAAATGTGATGAAAGTGACCAACGCCTGCGGAACAAATTGTTGTGCGCTTCGCCCGATGTTGGATTTGTCTAACGCATGAACCACGATGTTTTCCACGAATAAAATCTCATATTTAAGTTTATGTTGCCTCATGAATGGTTTGTGGCTGATGTGTGACTGTGAGGGTTTCAGCGGTGAGGAGTTCCATGATCAGAACCGGGTCTGGTGTACTGAGGGCTCCGAATCGGCCTTGTGCTGCAATGGGGATAGAGCGCTCCGATAGCAAAGATTTCAAAGTGGAGCTGAGGACAGAGATGACCCCTTCTGTTGGATGCGGTCGGTCTGACAGCAGTTTTCTCTGAGTCTCCCTGTGAAGTGCTTTGTTGTTGATCCTGCCAGTAGATTGCTGTGTTCTCACTTCCTGTACCAGGCCGAACTGTCCAGTAAAAGGGTCATTTATGGGGGTTGAGACGCATTACACTGAGGGTGGGGCCGAGAACAAAACCGTCAGTGGCAGTTGGGATGTAATTCGTATAAAGGGTAACTATTGCCGGAATGTCCAGACAGGAAGTCAGGGAAAGCTGTCAGGTTGTACGTAGAGCAGGTAATGAACGCCTCCAAAAGCTGAGCGCTGAGCTGAGGTCCTACCCACCCCCACTAAAAAAAACGTAACTTTACTCCTGTCTGTAGCGTTTCCCTCACTTCCTGTCCGGTAAAATCACATCCTCAGAACAGGAAGTCAGAGGAAGTCTCTTGCACACTGAAGCTTGAAAACGCAAAGTACAGCGTTCCCCCCCCCCCCCCCCCCCCCCCCCCCCCCCCCCCCCCCCCTTTTTTCTTTCCCCGATCTTTAATGCAGCGCATTGTTTACAATTGTGAGTAAGCAAGCGCTGCATATTCAGGAGAAAAGAATCAAAAATCTTTGTTTCCGGTTAGTATTTATGTGGTTTTCCGAACAAATACTCGCTAATGCGCACAACAACCTGCAAATGCCGTGCTGTGTGTACACGTGTGTGTGTGTGTGTGTACACGTGTGTGTGTGTGTGTGTGTGTGTACACGTGTGTGTGTGTGTGTGTGTGTACACGTGTGTGTGTGTGTGTGTGTGGGGGTGTGTGTACACGTGTGTGTGTGTGTGTGTACACGTGTGTGTGTGTGTGTGTGTGTGTGTGTGTGTGTGTGTGTGTGTGTACACACGTGTGTGTGTGTGTGTGTGTGTGTGTACACGTGTTCTCAAATTCGCACAATTCCCATACAGCCGTCCTCGCAGGTTTTGTGCCGGGGATGTCGTCTGCTCACATATCAGGACGCGGGCGAGTCGCCGAATGGAGCCCCAGACTTCATGGTGGGGAATCTGATCCTTCCCACTTCCATGGCTGCAGCCCAACTCTCCGGGTGATTGAATGTAAAGTTCCTGTGAAAGACGAGGCTCCTCCTATTGGCTGTGGGGGAGGGGCGGATGATGTCACTCTCTCCACCTCAGCCAATCAGAGAAATCCTATTTATTCAGAAAATACAAAGCTTCCTCTGAATGGCTGACTTGACTTTGTGTGTGGGGGGGGGGGGGATGGGAGGTCTCTGTCCCCTGGCGGTACACCGTGCTGTATATAGATGACGCTACATCCGGTATATAGAAATGCGTTCCGGATGTGTTTCTGCAGGGGCGGTTTTTTTGATGGTTTCCAGTTCATCAAAACCCCCTCCCCCCCCCCCCCTTTTTTTTTTTTTTTTTTTTTGTTTAGTTTCAATAGAGTTGTGTTCAGATGCGGTTTTATGTATTTTACTGCATTCCAGTACAATTCTGTGCAGGAAAAATGCAGCCTTTCTGGTTGCAGAGAAAAAAAAAACGCACTGGAACTGCAAGCGCTGATGTGAACGATGACTGACAACCATATCACCGACTTTCTGTGCGTTTTGGATGCAGAAAAAAACTCTGAAATGCATGGAGTGTGACCCGGCCCTTAGACTTCCCAACACTCTGTCTCCAATATAGGTGACCCCCCCCCCCCCCATGGTACCCCCAAATCTTGTCCACTGTTAAAGGAAGTGGAGAAATGGCAGCTGTCCTGGCAGGATCAATGTTTTAGTGCCTGCTCATACCGGTGAGAGTCGCGAATGTCCGTGTCTTGGCATGCGGTTTCTGTGTCTTGGCATGCGGTTTGCTGCAGCGTGATGTCTACATGCGGGGTCTTGCATTACTTTTTCTGCCATCTCACATACATAGAATATGGCGCTCACAGCGGGCTGCCAGTCACAGCCATTGTCTGCAATTACAGCGGCTGCCAGTCGCAGCCCATTGTCTGCAATTACAGCGGCTGCCAGTCGCAGCCCATTGTCTGCAATTACAGCGGCTGCCAGTCGCAGCCCATTGTCTGCAATTACAGCGGCTGCCAGTCACAGCCCATTGTCTGCAATTACAGCGGCTGCCAGTCGCAGCCCATTGCCTGCAATTACAGCGGCTGCCAGTCGCAGCCCATTGCCTGCAATTACAGCGGCTGCCAGTCGCAGCCCATTGCCTGCAATTACAGCGGCTGCCAGTCGCAGCCCATTGCCTGCAAATACAGCGGCTGCCAGTCGCAGCCCATTGCCTGCAAATACAGCGGCTGCCAGTCGCAGCCCATTGTCTGCAATTACAGCGGCTGCCAGTCGCAGCCCATTGTCTGCAATTACAGCGGCTGCCAGTCGCAGCCCATTGTCTGCAATTACAGCGGTGACACCGGTGCGATTCTGACCGTCGGAGACGCACCGATTCCTAACATACTTCAGGAGCGACTCCCATCGACATCTGGGCATGAGTAGCACTTCATGTCAGAATGACATCCGACTTGGAGATCCTGCGACGTCCCTGGAAGGATCTCAATGTCGGATCGGTGGACCGGACCTATGATGGAAATCTTCACAAGTAGCCATCAAGTCTCCAGAAATGGCCGCCGTGTGACCGGAGACTTCATGACTGATGTACATCTGAATCCGCCGCCATCGACTCTCAGCACCCTCACCGCTCCACATGGACTTCTCTGCCTTCTGTCTGCATATTCCTACCATTAGTATCTCCTGGAGCCATTTCCAAAATATGTGATCCATTAGATCCCGGGAATCTGTAAACAGGAAGGCACCCCGGGGGAGGGGTTGGAGCAGAGCGAATCTGTCCAAACAGTTCTCAGTGTCGGGGGGGGAGGGGCTGAATCTCCGGCTGCGTATTTTTACCTTTGCAGTCGCAGTAGGGAGATCCTCATCCTCCGCTGTGATTGGCCAAATGCGGCTTTTCAGCTGAGCTTCATGTATAACTCTTGGTTGGAGCTCCCTGGATCTGCTGCGGGGGAGATGATGCAGCATTTCCATTTCAGGCATTTCCTAGTGGATTCCACATCATGTTCCTGCAGCCTGCTGGAATATCCCCATTACATATCCCGAGAGGCTGCAGGGGCATGGATGCATGGCGCCTGGAGGGCAGACTTGGGGCACATCGTCAGGGGCTGGATGGAGGGCAGACTTGGGGCACATCGTCAGGGGCTGGCTGGAAGGCAGAGTTGGGGCACATCGTCAGGGGCTGGCTGGAGGGCAGAGTTGGGGCACGTCCAACAGGGGCTGGCTGGAGGGCAGACTTGGGGCACATCATCAGAGGCTGGATGGAGGGCAGAGTTGGGGCACATCCAACAGGGGCTGTCTGTAGGGCAGAGTTGGGGCACATCGTCAGAGTTGGGGCTGGATGGAGGGCAGAGTTGGGGCACGTCATCAGGGGCTGGCTGGAGGGCAGAGTTGGGGCACATCGTCAGGGGCTGGATGGAGGGCAGAGTTGGGGCACGTCATCAGGGGCTGGCTGGAGGGCAGAGTTGGGGCACGTCCAACAGGGGCTGGATGGAGGGCAGACTTGGGGCACATCATCAGGGGCTGGATGGAGGGCAGAGTTGGGGCACGTCCAACAGGGGCTGTCTGTAGGGCAGAGTTGGGGCACATCATCAGGGGCTGTCTGGAGGGCAGAGTTGGGGCACATCATCAGGGGCTGTCTGGAGGGCAGAGTTGGGGCACGTCATCAGGGGCTGTCTGGAGGGCAGAGTTGGGGCACGTCATCAGGGGCTGGCTGGAGGGCAGAGTTGGGGCACGTCCAACAGGGGCTGTCTGTAGGGCAGAGTTAGGGCACATCGTCAGGGGCTGTCTGGAGGGCAGAGTTGGGGCACATCCTCAAGAGTCAATGGGATCCTGCTGATGTAGAGGTGAGCAGGACACACTGGATCTGTTAAACCCGACAAGGTGAGGGGTGGTGGGCATTGTGTGGGGGGATGAAATTATAAGTAGTGGCACAGTCCCTGTTCCCTGCTTGTGTGATGT
>CATNWA010017941.1:0-107500 GCA_951230385.1 Staurois parvus | reverse complement strand
TCTGCCAGTCTCCAGCCAGTCTCCGGCCTCACAGTCTCCGCTCTCTGCTGCCAGTCTCCGGCGGCGATCTCTGGCACTTTGTCAGTCTCCGGCTCTCGCTCAGTCTCCGGCGCTCTGCTCTGCCACTCCAGCACTCACTGGATCTCCAGGCTGTGGAGGGGGCGGGACCAGCTGGTGTAGGCTCTCAGTGCATCACTGAGAGGCGGAGCCAGGTGCCGGTCCAGGGTTCTTGGTGGATTCCAATCATATGGTCGGGATCCTTTCAGAGCCTGGAATGGCTGAGTGACATCAGCGGACTTCAGAAATCGGGTCACAGGAGAGCAGAACGAACTGCAATCCATAGCATCTCTGACAACACATCGCATCGAATCGCAGCCGGCACAGCGAAGGAGCCGCTGGCTGCAATCTATTTCACTTTCAGACTTTGTCATTCCCCTCCCCCTGCCGCTCCTACCTGCTGAGTCTGGGCGTCGGATCCACCAATTCTCCTCCGCCCAGACTAGGGGTGTCAGTATGGAAGGAAGATTGCGGGGACCGTTCATGACGAGGGACCCCCATAGAGGGACTATAATCTTCTGCTGCCACAAACCTCCCCCCCAAAGAAACTATCTCAGCGAAGGACTCCTGCCAACCCCCGCCCCCATGGCTCTGCTTTATGTAATCCTTGTCAATAAAGTTCTATATTGAAGATAATTGGATCACGGTACCTGAACCGTCGGCGGCTCATTATTCAGGATTTCCCGCTTTTCTCCAGGTGAACCTTTCCGTCGCTCCAACTTCAAATCCGATTTTCTTACTGAAAAAAAAAAAAAAACCCGTTCCCCATTAATACAAAGGAAGAGCAATTCGTTCCTCGCGGCGATCGACCCGCAATCCTGGCATCCTTACAGCCAATGGCCTCATCATTCCTGCTGCGTATCTACAGTCACATCGACTGCGGAGAAAGTAACTTCTAGAATGATCGCACCTCGGGGGAAGGGAGAAGGGGGAAGGGAGGAGAAGGGGGGGGGGGGAAGGGAGGAGAAGGGGGTCGGGAGGGGGGAGGGGGGGGGGGGGGAGGAGAAGGGGAAGGGGGGAGAAGGGGGGGGGGAGGGAGGAGAAGGGGGGGGGGAGGGGAGGGAGGAGGGGGGGGGGGGGGGGAGGAGGGGAGGAGGGGAAGGGGGGGGAGGGGAGGAGAAGGGGAAGGGGGGGAGAAGGGGGGGGGGGGGAGGGAGGAGAAGGGGAAGGGGGGAGAAGGGGAAGGGGGAAGGGAGGAGAAGGGGAAGGGGGGTGAATGGAGGAAATAACAGATTTGATGTTATCCATCCAATATATCGCTCCACAAATCCCAACATTAATTAAAACAATTGTCCCGCCCATGACTGTCCTTATATAAAGGTGATCGCTGGTGGAGGCGGATCCTGGTAGACGAAATCAGTGGAGGCGGATCCTGGTAGACGGAATCAGTGGAGGAGGATCCTGGTAGACGGAATCAGTGGAGGACCCTGCTAGACGGAATCAGTGGAGGAGGATCCTGGTAGACGGAATCAGTGGAGGCGGATCCTGGTAGACAGAATCAGTGGAGGCGGATCCTGGTAGACAGAATCAGTGGAGGCGGATCCTGGTAGGCGGATCCTGGTAGATGGAATCAGTGGAGGCGGATCCTGGTAGACGGAATCAGTGGAGGCGGATCCTGGTAGACGGAATCAGTGGAGGCGGATCCTGGTAGACGGAATCAGTGGAGGCGGACCCTGCTAGACGGAATCAGTGGAGGCGGATCCTGGTAGACGGAATCAGTGGAGGCGGATCCTGGTAGACGGAATCAGTGGAGGCGGATCCTGGTAGACGGAATCAGTGGAGGCGGATCCTGGTAGATGGAATCAGTGGAGGCAGATCCTGGTAGACGGAATCAGTGGAGGCGGATCCTGTAGACGGAATCAGTGGAGGCGGATCCTGGTAGACGAAATCAGTGGAGGCGGATCCTGGTAGACGGAATCAGTGGAGGCGGATCCTGGTAGATGGAATCAGTGGAGGCGGATCCTGGTAGATGAAATCAGTGGAGGCGGATCCTGGTAGACGGAATCAGTGGAGGCGGATCCTGGTAGACGGAATCAGTGGAGGGCGGATCCTGGTAGACGGAATCAGTGGAGGCGGATCCTGGTAGACGGAATCAGTGGAGGCGGATCCTGGTAGACGGAATCAGTGGAAGCGGATCCTGGTAGACGGAATCAGTGGAGGACCCTGCTAGATGGAATCAGTGGAGGAGGATCCTGGTAGATGGAATCAGTGGAGGGCGGATCCTGGTAGATGGAATCAGTGGAGGCGGATCCTGATAGATGGAATCAGTGGAGGCGGATCCTGGTAGATGGAATCAGTGGAGGCTGTTCTTGGTAGACAGAATCAGTGGAGGCGGATCCTGGTAGACGGAATCAGTGGAAGCGGATCCTGGTAGACGGAATCAGTGGAGGCGGATCCTGATAGATGGAATCAGTGGAGGCGATCCAGGTAGATGGAATCAGTGGAGGAGGATCCTGGTAGATGGAATCAGTGGAGGCGGATCCTGGTAGATGGAATCAGTGGAGGCGGATCCTGATAGATGGAATCAGTGGAGGCGGATCCTGGTAGATGGAATCAGTGGAGGAGGATCCTGGTAGATGAAATCAGTGGAGGCGGATCCTGGTAGATGGAATCAGTGGAGGCGGATCCTGGTAGACGGAATCAGTGGAGGCGGATCCTGGTAGACGGAATCAGTGGAGGCGGATCCTGGTAGACGGAATCAGTGGAGGAGGATCCTGGTAGATGACGAATCAGTGGAGGCGGATCTGGTAGACGGAAATCAGTGGAGGCGGATCCTGGTAGACGGAATCAGTGGAGGCGGATCCTGGTAGACGGAATCAGTGGAAGCGGATCCTGGTAGACGGAATCAGTGGAGGGGCGGATCCTGATAGACGGAATCAGTGGAGGCGGATCCTGGTAGATGGAATCAGTGGAGGAGGATCCTGGTAGATGGAATCAGTGGAGGCGGATCCTGGTAGATGGAATCAGTGGAGGCGGATCCTGGTAGACGGAATCAGTGGAGGCGGATCCTGGTAGACGGAATCAGTGGAGGCGGATCCTGGTAGACGGAATCAGTGGAGGCGGATCCTGGTAGATGGAATCAGTGGAGGCGGATCCTGGTAGATGGAATCAGTGGAGGCGGATCCTGGTAGATGGAATCAGTGGAGGCGGATCCTGATAGATGGAATCAGTGGAGGCTGTTCTTGGTAGACAGAATCAGTGGAGGCGGATCTTGGTAGACTGAATCAGTGGAGGCGGATCCTGGTAGACGGAATCAGTGGAGGCGGATCCTGGTAGACGGAATCAGTGGAGGCGGATCCTGGTAGACGGAATCAGTGGAGGCGGATCCTGGTAGATGGAATCAGTGGAGGGCGGATCCTGGTAGATGGAATCAGTGGAGGCGGATCCTGGTAGATGGAATCAGTGGAGGCGGATCCTGGTAGACGGAATCAGTGGAGGCGGATCCAGGTAGATGGAATCAGTGGAGGAGGATCCTGGTAGATGGAATCAGTGGAGGCGGATCCTGGTAGATGGAATCAGTGGAGGCGGATCCTGGTAGACGGAATCAGTGGAGGGATCCTGGTAGACGGAATCAGTGGAGGCGGATCCTGGTAGACGGAATCAGTGGAGGAGGATCCTGGTAGATGAAATCAGTGGAGGCGGATCCTGATAGATGGAATCAGTGGAGGCGGATCCTGGTAGACGGAATCAGTGGAGGCGGATCCTGGTAGATGGAATCAGTGGAGGTGGATCCTGGTAGATGGAATCAGTGGAGGCGGATCCTGGTAGATGGAATCAGTGGAGGCGGATCCTGGTAGATGGAATCAGTGGAGGCGGATCCTGATAGATGGAATCAGTGGAGGCGGATCCTGGTAGATGGAATCAGTCTGTTACCTGAAGAATGGGGGGGGGGTGTACTTTGGGGTTTGGTGGTGAGGAAGAACTGATCGCTGGAAGCTGTTCTACAAAGACAGTCAGTGAGACGACCAGCCATCAGTATCACCTGAGGTCCTCTTCAATTGATCTTTCTCCAATTACTAGATTCCCATGCCTTGCTCTGTGTAGAGGCGGCCATATTGGTAGAGGCGGGGCTTTGCTTCCTTATGTCAGAACCTTCAGCAAGGAGAACAGTGAGGCGCACAGTAGTGACATCACTGAACCTCGCTGGAATCTTCTGGAATCAGCAGTCAGAGGCAGCGGAGCCTCACACCTCACCCTGCAGATATACAGTTCTGACAAAGAAAGGGCGCAGAACCATCCTCATCTATTACATGCAGCCGGGTTCACATACATGCGGTGCGGTATAACATGTGATTTGCACAGGAACCGCCCCGCATTCCCTGCAGATCACGTGATTTGTGTACGATGCGATCAGAGACGTACATTTTACACCAAAAACACGCAGAACCCTTTTTTGGGTCCCCACTAGAATCGGATCGCATGGATATTCACAGCTCTGGGATCCGATTCTGCACATCGCACCATATTTTACAGACCGCTTTTGGGGCGTTGTTCACTTAACATAACACACCCCCGCAGCGGTTCGCATGAATGGGGTGCGATTCTGATGCGGAACGCTGAGAATTGCACCCGGCGTCAGTGTGGACCCGAGCTCTGACCAATGAGTGCTTACCCAGCCAAGCCAAGGCAGAAACCTACAAAACCAGCACACAGAAGACGTCACATTCAGGGTCCTCACATGTAACCAACTGCCACTGACACGTTTCCTGGGATATCCCTCTTCCTCAGGGCCTGTCCCTCAATACACATCAGTGGCAGTTGGTTACATGTGAGGACCCTGAATGTGACGTCTTCTGTCTTCTGCCTTGGCTTGTCTGAGTAAACAGCAATGTAAGAGGTCAGCACTCCCGCCTGGCAGTACTCGGGTCGCTGGTTCGAATCCCAGCCACGGCACCACCTGCCTGGAGTTTGCATGTCCTCCTATTAGGAGTAGGAGAATATAGAGATGGTAATGCGCCCTTTGCTTTGTTTGCGTCTTTCCAGATTCCCCAATCTCATGAGGGTAGCATTGGCCAGACGTTCCCGTCATGACAGGGACCCGATGATATCACCTTACATCACCTATCCGGATTCTCAGGTCCCCCCGAGCGCTCCGGTGTCACAGTGTGCGAAGAGGCCGCAGCCACAGGAGAGCCTAGGCACCCTGAAGTAGCAGGAAGTACATCATATTTCAGGAGGAATTCCACCCAAAAGGCACATCTCAGAGCATGTGAGGCACAATGAACATTTCCCACACCACGGCCCATCGGATGCTTTATAGTTCAGTTCCATTCGAAGGGTTTGGGTAGGTGGGGGGCTAGGAGACGATTTCGTGTTGGGGACCATTGACATGTTGGGGACCATCAGGTGACATTTAGGATTTACATTTGTACCGCCCACCTAAGAATATCAACGCAATACTAACTGTGCGGGAAAGCCTCCGGATTGGCCGCGTCCTCTGGCAGTCTTCTTATAGGGGTCAGCGCGATGCCTGGAACACACAAGCTGGACGTTATCCTTCGGGAGGACAAAGACGACACATTTTGTATCTCAATTCATTTTCCTGCCAATAACAGCAATGAAGCCCAACTCCCGGCATTGCCCGTCCGTTCCATGGCTGCCTGACCTTGTTCAAGCGGCTCTACAGCCTAAACATTGTGTAATGTGGCTGCAAACCCCCCATATCCCCAGTGCAGGGACCGGCCTCAGGTGATACAGAGAGGAAACAAATCCTCCTACATAAGTTGTTCCTGTTTATCTGCAGCCATCTCTCCCCTACATCCATTCAATGTGCAGAATTTACACAGAATCTCTCAGCTCTGAAAAGCTGAACTTACACTCTGCAGAGCTCTGAAAGCTGATTGGAGGGAAGGGACACACCCCCCTTTTCACATAGCACACAGAACAGAGCTGAGGCTGTCAATCTCAGGTTGTGCGCTGGAGCTCCTTCCCCGTCACCATTTTTTCTCTTGGTGTCAGGAAAACTTGTCAAAAGTGACTCATGCTGGTAGCAGAGGAAGGAGGCAGCAGACAGAAATGACACTCGGTGCTCTGGACTGAGACAAGGACACACTATAGAGGGATGTGCTTTGTTCATATCTCATGTCTGAGGGTTACAAACACTCGAATGCATTCCTTGCAATAAGGAAAATCATTATTAGTATCAACCCCTCCTGGTACTTACCCGAGTCCTCATATGATCCAGTGCTGTGCCCGTCTACAGCGGCTCTCCCTCTCACTTTACACAGCTGAGGCAGTGGGAGCCATTGGCTCCTGCTGCTGTCAGTCAGATCCTGTGACAAGGGAATGGGGGGTGGAGCCAATCTGAGCTGTACTATCTGTGTCTATGGACACAGGCAGCGCAGCTCAGGATCGAGCCTGCAGTGTGTGCTACAATAGAAAGCAGCTTCCTATGATGACACACCAAGAGGAGGAGCCAGGAACGCTGGCGGGGGACCCAAGAAGAGGAGGAGCCAGGAGCGCTGGTGGGGGACCCAAGAAGAGGAGGAGCCAGGAGCGCTGGTGGGGGACCCAAGAAGAGGAGGAGCCAGGAGCACTGGTGGGAGACCCAAGAAGAGGAGGAGCCAGAAGCGCTGGTGGGGGACCCAAGAAGAGCAGGAGCCAGGAACGCTGGCGGGGGACCCAGGAAGAGGAGGAGCCAGGAGCGCTGGTGGGGGACCCAAGAAGAGGAGGAGCCAGGAGCGCTGGTGGGAGACCCAAGAAGAGGAGGAGCCAGAAGCACAGGCGGGGGACCCAAGAAGAGGAGGAGCCAGGAGCACTGGTGGGAGACCCAAGAAGAGGAGGAGCCAGGAGCGCTGGTGGGGGACCCAAGAAGAGCAGAAGCCAGGAACGCTGGCGGGGGACACAAGAAGAGGAGGAGCCAGGAGCGCTGGTGGGGGACCCAAGAAGAGGAGGAGCCAGAAGCACAGGCGGGGGACCCAAGAAGAGGAGGAGCCAGGAGCACTGGTAGGAGACCCAAGAAGAGGAGGAGCCAGAAGCACAGGCGGGGGACCCAAGAAGAGGAGGAGCCAGGAGCACTGGTGGGAGACCCAAGAAGAGGAGGAGCCAGGAGCGCTGGTGGGGGACCCAAGAAGAGCAGAAGCCAGGAACGCTGGCGGGGGACACAAGAAGAGGAAGAGCCAGGAGCGCTGGTGGGGGACCCAAGAAGAGGAGGAGCCAGAAGCACAGGCGGGGGACCCAAGAAGAGGAGGAGCCAGGAGCACTGGTGGGAGACCCAAGAAGAGGAGGAGCCAGGAGTGCTGGTGGGGGACCCAAGAAGAGCAGGAGCCAGGAACGCTGGTGGGGGACACAAGAAGAGGAGGAGCCAGGAGTGCTGGTGGGGGACCCAAGAAGAGGAGGAGACAGAAGCACAGGCGGGGGACCCAAGAAGAGGAGGAGCCAGGAGCGCTGGTGGGAGACCCAAGAAGAGGAGGAGCCAAGAAGCACAGGTGGGGGACCCAAGAAGAGAGGAGGAGCGCTGGAGCGCTGGGAGACCCAAGAAGAGGAGGAGCCAGGAGCGCTGGTGGGACCCAAGAAGAGGAGGAGCCAGGAGCGCTGGTGGGGGACCCAAGAAGAGGAGGAGCCAGGAGCGCTGGTGGGGGACCCAAGAAGAGGAGGATCAGGGCCCCTGTGTGTAATTCCTTTGTAGAGCTGGAAAGTATAAACCTGTTTGTTATTTTTTACAAAGGAGCGTTTACAATCCCCGTGAGGACGCCGCCCTTGTGTCTTGTCCCTGCAACTTCAGGTGAAATAGATCTCCCTAGGAATGAGAGACACAGAAAAGGAAAGTCCTTCCCCACTCTACTAACAAAAGGATTTTATTTGTCTTTCTGTAGCCACATTAAAACCATTTCCCATTACTTCCTGTCCTGTGACACCCCATCACCAGACAGGAAGTGATAGGAAAGCTCCCCACCAGACAGGAAGTGATGGGAAAGCTCCCCACCAGACAGGAAGTGATGGGAAAGCTCCCCACCAGACAGGAAGTGGTGGGAAACCTCCCCACCAGACAGGAGGTGATGAGAAACCTTCCCACCAGACAGGAGGTGATGAGAAACCTCCCCACCAGACAGGAGGTGATGAGAAACCTTCCCACCAGACAGGAGGTGATGGGAAACCTCCCCACCAGACAGGAAGTGATAGCAAAGGCTCCCCACCAGACAGGAAGTGATGGGAAAGCTCCCCACCAGACAGGAGGTGATGGGAAACCTCCCCACCAGACAGGAAGTGATAGCAAAGCTCCCCACCAGACAGGAAGTGATGGGAAAGCTCCCCACCAGACAGGAGGTGATGGGAAACCTCCCCACCAGACAGGAAGTGATAGCAAAGATCCCAACCAGATGGATGATGGGAAAGCTCCCCACCAGACAGGAAGCGATGGGAAGTCTCCCCATCAGACAGGAAGTGATGGGAAAGCTCCCCACCAGACAGGAGATGATGGGAAGTCTCCCCACCAGACAGGAAGTGGTGGGAAAGCTCCCCACCAGACAGGAAGTGATGGGAAGTCTCCCCACCAGACAGGAAGTGATGGGAAAGTTCTCCAACGGAGACAAAGATGGCAAATAATCCTGACAGAAGTGTTGAGCCCTCCTACCCCCCGGGCTTTATTTATCACCATTGATTTATCACCATTGATCACCATTGATTTATCACCATTGATTTATCACCATTGATTTATCACAGCCATTTCTAAAGTGCCAACAATTTACTCTGAAGGGCACACACATACAATCACGTGACTCCCTGCCCCCACAACTCGGTTTCTATGTAGATTGAGTTTGGTGGTGTAATACCTTATTGTAGGTGGTTTCTGATCCTCCCACCCGCCATCTACAATACTCACCATGTGGGAGACGCTCTTTTTGGCGAGATTGCCCGGCCTCTTGTCTTCCTGTTCTGATTGGTGTCAGCGACATTCCTGCATCATACAAACTGCATGTTATTATACTGGACCCCAACGCATGTGCGCAGTACACAGAATTGTATCCACACTACAGGGAATCACAACACACATGAATGCTCATTGGGTTGGCCCCAAGTAAATGCAGGTAGGTGTTTTTGCGTGTCGAGGCCGATTGCCTCAAGTAAATGCAGTGTCAGATAAACGCAATCAGCCACGATTGCGTGTCGAGGCTGATTGCCCCGAGTAAATGCAGGTAGGTGTTTTTGCGTGTCGAGGCCGATTGCCTCAAGTAAATGCAGGTAGGTGTTTTTGTGTGTCGAGGCTGATTGCCCCAAGAGTAAATGCAGGTAGGTGTTTTTGCGTGTCGAGGCTGATTGCCCCGAGTAAATGCGGGTAGGTGTTTTTGCGTGTCGAGGCTGATTGCCCCAAGTAAATGCAGGTAGGTGTTTTTGCGTGTTGAGGCTGATTGCCCCAAGTAAATGCAGGTAGGTGTTTTTGCGCGTCGAGGCTGATTGCTCCAAGTAAATGCAGGTAGGTGTTTTTGCGCGTTGAGGCTGATTGCCCCAAGTAAATGCAGGTAGGTGTTTTTGCGTGTTGAGGCTGATTGCCCCAAGTAAATGCAGGTAGGTGTTTTTGCGTGTCGAGGCTGATTGCCCCAAGTAAATGCAGGTAGGTGTTTTTGCGTGTTGAGGCTGATTGCCCCAAGTAAATGCAGGTAGGTGTTTTTGCGTGTCGAGGCTGATTGCCTCAGGTAAATGCAGGTAGGTGTTTTTGCGTGTCGAGGCTGATTGCCCCAAGTAAATGCAGGTAGGTGTTTTTGCGTGTCGAGGCTGATTGCCCCAAGTAAATGCAGGTAGGTGTTTTTGCGTGTCGAGGCTGATTGCCCCAAGTAAATGCTGATTGCCCCAAGTAAATGCTGATTGCCCCAAGTAAATGCTGATTGCCTTGATGTAAAGGGCATCAACGCACTGGAAACGTACAAAGCTGCGCTCAGAGGTGTGAATCTCTCGCCTTAGAGTGATATTAAAGGAAGATGTTTTTTATTTTGTTCAAAAATGACAAACCTGCCATACTTACCTGTTCTGTAGCAGCCGGGATCCTCTCCTCAGGTCCCTCCCTACTGCCCCCATAGCAAGCCAATGAGAAGGGAAAGACTTGGGAGAGCCAAGGCTCTTGTGCACGTCGCTGGATCATGATAGTGCTCATCACAATCTATGTATGAAGGTAAACCCCCCCCCCCCCCAATACTTACCTGAGCCCCATCACAATCCAGCGATGCGCATGAGAGCCTCAGCTCTCTGGGGACTCTCCCTCCACACTGGCTGAGACAGCAGCAGGAGCCATTGGCAATCACAGCCAGTGAGCCAATGAGGAGAGAGAGGGGTCAGGGCCGAGCCACGGCTGTGAGTGTGAATGGATACACAAAGCAGCGGTTTAAGAGCAAGCCTGCTTGGGTGCCCCCGTAGCCAGCATCTTGCTCTGAGGGCACTTGGCAGGAGAAAAGGGGCCGGGAGAGCTGGTGGGGGACCCAAGAAGAGGGGGATCCGGGCTGCTGTGTGCAAAACCATTGCAAAGCCGGTAAGTACATGTTTGTTATTTTTACAAAATTGCCTTTAATATCAATTAATGTCTCCGTTGGAGAAGTTAAAGTGTATCTCCGGGCAAAACCTTTTTTTTTTTGGTTTTGGATTGAGTGGGGAAGGGTCATTTTTTCCCCATTGGGAAGGTTTGCCCCTTTGTTTGTCCTGGTGAGTTACAGAGAAAAGTGAGGGGAAATCCAACGTTCAGAGCTGTCCCTAGAACAAGAGGGGAGAAGAAAGCGTCCAATGGGGACAGCCGATCCGGGGCAACTGTCTAAAGGGGAAGAGTTCTGGGACAGGAAGTGATGGGAAATTTCTCCACTGGTACACAGACAGCACAAATACCCCGGCAGGGGCTTTAACCCTTCCTATGCCATCTGAAAGGGTTTTGTATACATTAAAGCCAGTGGACAGCTTCCTATATCCCTTTGGTGAGATGTCTGGGTGGAGTTCCGGGTTCTTCACACCCTTTGTGGTCAGTATGAGGACCTCCCAGTCTGCCAGCATTTCATTGTACAGACAGATGTTGTCATGTTCATCCTCCCTGGAGGTGCTGGACCCCACAATGGTGGGTGGGAACATACAGCTCCTCGGTGGAGGAGAACACAGCTGGAGATCTTATTGTTGGAATACCCAACACATAGAAGTCAGGAGATGAATCCACGCTCGAGGTTCCACCAATGACCACAATGGGACTTTTGGGTGGATTGGCCTCGTAACGTTGGCTGATCTATGTGGCCACATACACAAGTGATGTTCAATTTTGGGGTTTTCTGGCCACAGCAACCAATTCAATTTCAATTAGTGAGGAGAATACGGCTTGGTTGCTATGGGTTACTGTGTTTCCGTATTAAATGTTGTATTTGTCAATAGCGTGTTGTAGTGCGACGTCTGATAACGGCTTTGTAGCCCCTCCACTCACACATCAGGGGGTCCTTCTGATCAGCGTCAGGAAGACAAGGTGATGATAAATGCCTGAAATATTATGCGTTTTACTTCTTGTGTTGAATGGGATGTATTTGGCTGCACTTCCTTCTGCCAGGCATCAGTCACCATGGTAACTGCCCGCAATGATTTATACCGACAGGTATATATTTACATGAAGTCCTGACAACTTATTGCCGGACCTTCACTTCCTTCCTCCCCGCTGTGACAACGCACGCGCTGCGGCAGGATCTGGGGGAAGACTGCAGATGATTGAAGTACATCAGCAAAGTCCTGTAGAAGCACAGATTTACTAAAGGCAAATAGACTGTGCTCCATACAAGGTGCAATTTCTCCAAATGAGATAAAGATTCTCTGCAATGAATATCCAATCACATGCAAGGAAAACGGGAAAAAAAAGCACTTTTGCTTGCAAATGATTGGATGATGGAAGTCAGCAGAGCTTCTGCTCGTTTATTAAGCTCTGGAGCAGCTGCACTGTCTATTTGCCTTTAGTGAATCCACCCCCTCGCCTCTGTATGTGTATATATTGGTTCAGCGTACAGATATCCTCTCCCATTTGTACGTTTCCACCCCCGCCCAGGGATGACAATGCATTCGGGACACCATCCATGACACAGAAACGCGTCTTTAGTAAGTGTACAAATGAAAGAATGACAAATATGAATCTAAGGATATACAACACATGAGTCCGATAATCTTTCATGTTCACATTTAGATAAGAATTGTTCCTGGTCTTCACATCCTCCTGAAGATGCGGGAAACCACAAAACATGTAGAGGACAAGGATGGTGGAACTCCCTGGTTGGTTATCACTGTGGATTGTGTAGTAGATATGGGGAGCTCCGCCTTCCATGAATAATGTGAGGAGAGAGGATTTGATTTGTATTTATGATTGTTACTAAGATGATTGTTACTATTGTTACTAAGATGAGTATATTTATAATTCGTTGTAATCCTTGGGATGCCAATATAGGTCATGATGATGCTACATACACCGGTTTCCTCTATATTGGCTACGGAGCCCCTTACTTTTCCCATTTATGGGTCCCTAGGCCCCCACCCAGGAGGGACCCTGGTCATTTATTCCCCATTACATGCACTCATCACACGTTTCTGTCAGCCTCCGACAACAAGATCCAGCATAGACATAAGTATTCTCCATCCACCCGTGTCCATGAGCCTCGCTGGGAAGACTGAGGAATTAGCGGAGCTGCACCAACAATTCTCAACAAGCTGCAGTTCTTATGATGACTGGAAGGGCCCACCATCCCCCACTAGGGCTTTAGACATCCAAATATGCACCCAAGAGTCTCACTGGGGATGGGGTCAGACTGCTTTAACTATGCATGCCACGGAGACGTTTACTAGTCCTGCTGCCTACCATTGTTAAAGACCCATCAGCATCTGACACTTCCTGGAGTGTCAGAAGCCTGGCCACCCTCTGCCTTCTATGGCTCCATCCCACGGCCCCTACACCGTTATAGGATACAATAGTGATATAGTGGCCAGCAAACTGAATCCAATTGCTCAGCAGGGGACCAGGTATCCAACAAACCCTGAAGTGTGTCAGATACTAGAGGTTTTGCAGCAGTAGCTCGGAAAAGGTGTGAATAGAGGACCACGTGGCAGCCTTGCAAATCAGGGATACAGATACTTGATGTTGGAAAGTCCACAACATACCAACAGGCCTGGTGGAATGAACTCTGATGAGGAAGGGAGAAACTGTTTTATTAGAGGGCATAGTCCCTGGAGAGAAGTCATTGACTCCACCTGGCAATGGGGGAGCAGGATGTCCTCTACCAGGACCTCCAGGAAGAACATAAAGGGATCAATATTAGAATAAAGGCTGTGGCCAAGTAGACCCTGACAGCCCTAACCACATCCAAACAGGGAGTTTGTCATGTTTTTTAGCAGGTCAGAAGGATGGGCCTTTGGTAAAATGGAAGGTATTGGTCTCAAAGCACCTTGTCCTTGTGGAAATGGCTCTTCACAAGAGGTGCGAGACATTGTGGCAAACAGGAAGACAACCTTACATGTAAGGTCCTCCAAAGGAACGTCTCTTAATGTGTTCAAAGGGGGGCTTCTGAGGAGCAGAGTACCAGACTGAGATCCAAAGGTGACACAGAAGGCTGAATTTGGGGATTGATATGAACAACTCCAGAAAGGAAAGGTCTTGATTAAGTGATGCAAGGCAAGAGGTTTGTGGAAGAGGACAGATAACACATGAACCTTTCCCTTGCGGGCACTCAGGACCATACGCTGGTCAAGACCAGACTGAACAAAGGCCAAAATACGAGTAATAGAGTATTCTATGGACCTTCCATGTGCAATGGTAAATCTTGCGGGAGTTGGATCTTCTTGCTTAGAGTAAGGTGCGAGTAACTGAAGCAGAGATATCCTTTAGGATTTGGGGTTCAATAGCCATGCAGTTGAAGTCAGCGACTGAGAAGTAGGATGGAACAGTGGCTAGTGGCTTTGGGCCAGTATGTCTGCTCTGTTTGCAAGAGACCAAGGCTCATCTGCCAGATGTCTGAATAGGTCTGTGTGCCACCTTCTCTTGGGCAAATCTAGTGTGAGGAGAATCACCGGGACCCTTTCCTGCTCTATTTTGCACTGCAGACAGTGAGGCTCATTATTGCAGGGAAGGCAAAACCCCGATGGAATTCTGTACAAGGAACCACCACAATGTCTACTGCAAAGGCCAGAGGATCCCTGTTCTTGGCCATGAACTTGTTCAGGTTGTTGTGGAACCTGGAGCAAAGGATGTCCACATCTGGTTTTCCCAACTTCTGACAGAGATTCTGACGTACCTCGAGGATGCAGACACATCTTCCCCAGGTCCAAGCATTGGTGGCTTAGGAAGTCCACTTGCCAATTGTCCACTTTAGGGATGTGGACTGCTGACAAAGCTGGAATGTAAGTTTTCGCCCAGGACAGAATCAGACTTGTTTCTCTCAGGGTAGCTCGATTTCTGGTGCCCCCTTGCTGATTTATGCCAGCTGCTTCTGTGGCATTGTCTGATTATACCGACTGGGTGATCTTGAAGAAAGGAGGTCCAATGCTGTAGAGACAATCTGCTGGCTCTCAGTTCCAGAATGTTGATGTGGACTTGTGACTCCTGCAGAGACCGTGTCTCCCAGAAAGTCAGGAAATTGTAAACTCCATCCCAGCGTGTAAATCTGGCATCATTACCACATTCCAAGGCATGTGAAGGAATTACTTTCCCAATTCCAGGGCAGGGCCGGAGATCCACTATGCAGGGAGATCTTTCCCTGGACATCAGCATTGGACGATCCAAGGATTGGGTTTTCTTGTTGCACATATTGAGCATGTTGGATTGAAGAGGTCTGGAGTGAAACTTGGCAAAAGGAACTGCCTCGAAGGGGACTACCATGAGGCTTGGAACCTTTATGCACAAGGAAACTGAGGGGCGTCGTTTTGCTGGATGGTAAAAACAAAGGCAAATAAAACATGAACAATTACACAATGTAGCCACCGCATCTAAGGACTGAAAACACACAGTAGGTGTCTAGGGAGGTGATGCTACTTGTGGGTTATGCCATTGGAGGGTGTCATCCACATCAAATCATTGTAGTAGGAAAAACAAAAAAGTGGAACTTTAAATACCCCTCCAGTGGTCAAATCTGCACAACACATTTATTAACATTCTTTTTACATAACTTCATTCCAATCATTTAAAAGACATTTTTTTTAATTAAAAACATTGATAAGAAGGGACGTTGGTTGTACTGCTTGTCTTCCATGTGTAATAGTGGAGGAGCTGTAGCACTGAGGTCCTCAGAGATCTTTATGTAAGTCGACGCGTTTCGCAGGATGACCCACTTCCCAGGACCTCAGATCTCGGTAAAATAATCACTAGAATAATATAAAACCATTTTGTGATATCATTCCACTGATTATTGTTCGTATATCTGAGATCTAAGGTCCTGAGGAAGTGGGCCATCCCTGAAATGCGTTGATCGAACCCTAATAAATGTGCCGTGTGCAGATTTCACCACTGGAGGGGTATTTACAGTCCCACTGTCTTCCATAACGACGTTTTCTGTTCTCGTGTTCCATACACTTCACATTTGTTAGGTAGTTGGGTGCAGCTGGTAACATGACCGGCCATTCCAGGATGACAAGACTACAGTGACTGCTGGAGACTTCACTGGGATTGGGAGAAGTCAGCTCTGCCCAGAGGAACATCTCTATGAATGAATTCTTCCTCAAAGAGAATCTAGAACTTCAGATGTAGAACTCTGATGAAGACATGACAGTACATTAGGTGAAATATAAAATGGATCTTACTGTTCTGAGGGGTGCAGATTCTGGTGCTGCTCAGTGATTTCCTCCATTCGGATTTATATCGCTCCTCCGCCTGTAGAATCACTCTGTGCCGGTCACACAACTGGCGGCTTCTCTGCAAGATGTTGCTGCAGTTCCTGCTATTCATGGACAGCCCTGTCACTAGGCAGCCTGGAAGACAGACAGGATTATGGCCCAATATTCCGCACACACATCCCTCCGCCATGGGGACGCAGCTTGTTGTTCTGCACCGTCATGGCATCCCGGGAGCTGCAGTGATTCTAATCATGGCAAAGGGCAGACAAGATCTGATATACAATATCTATAGATATGATTGCCAATGTCGGGACAGTGACAGCGCCTTTGTACGGTCTGATGCCGGGACAGTGACAGCGCCTTTGTACGGTCATACTCACATGATCACACGCCACACTCCTGCAGCCGGCGACCATACCTGGTGCGTCAGGGCATGTGACCTACTCCAATATGGCAGCACTCTGGTCTAGTAGCCTCATGACTTTACCGCTCCCCTTAGCGTCCATCACAACCCAATGCCTTGGATTTCAGTGCTGGCTGCAACAGAGCGAATATAGTGAACGCGGGGTCCAAGGAGAGCGAAGGCAGCAGGCGGGGTGTACACGCCCTGGCAATGATGCAAATACTGCCCCCTACCCTCTGTCACGTTCAGTGTCCAGTACCACCAGCCAATTGTGACCCACTGAACTGCAATGCATGCGGTTGCGGCACAGGTTTTCAGGAGTTATAACAGGCGGCAAGGAGACGACATGACGTGGGTCCCGTGATGTCACCACATGTACACAGGTGGATACTGAGGGACAGGATGGTCCGGTTTGCCCTCATGCCGGCCTTTTGAGGTTCGGATTATGTGAGCGCCATTTTGTTCATTTGAAATAAAGTCTCTGATGGTATATGACTATTGGCTTCGGTTCTCTTTGGATGTCAACAAACGGATCTTTATCTGTGAGATCTCCTTGTGGGGTTTGTAATTGGTAGACGGGAGCCTTTGGATCGTGGATACATAGTGAAGCGTTTGACTTTGTCAATCAAAATGACGGGTGAGCTGCTGTCATTGGGGTGTGTGGTGATATTATAGGGTGTTCAGACCACGCCCCCTGGGCGGCAGAGGAATCGTTCATTCAATGCTCAGAGGAGGATCACACCTTCCATTGAGCCGCTGAACTGCTGCCATCTAAATGTTTTTGGTTTTTTAATGGTTGAACTGGATGGACTTTTGTCTTTTTTCAGCCAGACTAACTATGGATCTATATATTTGGAAAAATGGCAAAAACAGCACAAATGCCCATTTTCTGGACTTAATCTATTTCCAATCATCATAATAAGTAGATTATTCACCCCAATAAAGATTGATGTGGACCCCAATGACTGGCATCGATATTCATCACCTTCCTGATCTGAAAGCACTATATCTGATATCAGCCATCAGAGCCGTTATTACCTGAACACGGCAGTCGGGTCTGAGGGACAGGAGAGCCGTTATTACCTGAACACGGCAGTCGGGTCTGAGGGACAGGAGAGCCGTTATTACCTGAACACGGCAGTCGGGTCTGAGGGACAGGAGAGCCGTTATTACCTGAACACGGAAGTCGGGTCTGAGGGACAGGAGAGCCGTTATTACCTGAACACGGCAGTCGGGTCTGAGGGACAGGAGAGCCGTTATTACCTGAACACGGCAGTCGGGTCTGAGGGACGGGAGAGCCGTTATTACCTGAACACGGAAGCCGGGTCTGAGGGACAGGAGAGCCGTTATTACCTGAACACGGCAGTCGGGTCTGAGGGACAGGAGAGCCGTTATTACCTGAACACGGCAGTCGGGTCTGAGGGACGGGAGAGCCGTTATTACCTGACACGGCAGTCGGGGTCTGAGGGACGGGAGAGCCGTTATTACCTGAACACGGCAGTCGGGTCTGAGGGACGGGAGAGCCGTTATTACCTGAACACGGCAACGCCGGGGGTCTGAGGGACGGGAGAGCCGTTATTACCTGAACACGGAAGCCGGGTCTGAGGGACGGGAGAGCCGTTATTACCTGAACACGGCAGTCGGGTCTGAGGGACGGGAGAGCCGTTATTACCTGAACACGGCAGTCGGGTCTGAGGGACAGGGAGAGCCGTTATTACCTGAACACGGCAGCCGGGGTCTGAGGGACAGGAGAGCCGTTATTACCTGAACACGGCAGTCGGGTCTGAGGGACAGGAGAGCCGTTATACCTGAACACGGCAGTCGGGTCTGAGGGACAGGAGAGCCGTTATTACCTGAACACGGCAGTCGGGTCTGAGGGACAGGAGAGCCGTTATTACCTGAACACGGCAGTCGGGTCTGAGGGACAGGAGAGCCGTTATTACCTGAACACGGCAGTCGGGTCGGGGACTGAGGGACAGGAGAGCCGTTATTACCTGAACACGGCAGGCAGCATCGGGTCTGAGGGACAGGAGAGCCGTTATTACCTGAACACGGCAGTCGGGTCTGAGGGACAGGAGAGCCGTTATTACCTGAACACGGCAGTCGGGTCTGAGGGACAGGAGAGCCGTTATTACCTGAACACGGCAGTCGGGTCTGAGGGACAGGAGAGCCGTTATTACCTGAACACGGCAGTCGGGTCTGAGGGACAGGAGAGCCGTTATTACCTGAACACGGCAGTCGGGTCTGAGGGACAGGAGAGCCGTTATTACCTGAACACGGCAGTCGGGTCCGAGGGACAGGAGAGCCGTTATTACCTGAACACGGCAGTCGGGTCCGAGGGACAGGAGAGCCGTTATTACCTGAACACGGCAGTCGGGTCTGAGGGACAGGAGAGCCGTTATTACCTGAACACGGCAGTCGGGTCTGAGGGACAGGAGAGCCGTTATTACCTGAACACGGCAGTCGGGTCTGAGGGACAGGAGAGCCGTTATTACCTCAACACGGCAGTCGGGTCTGAGGGACGGGAGAGCCGTTATTACCTGAACACGGCAGTCGGGTCTGAGGGACAGGAGAGCCGTTATTACCTCAACACGGCAGCCGGGTCTGAGGGACAGGAGAGCCGTTATTACCTGAACACGGCAGTCGGGTCTGAGGGACAGGAGAGCCGTTATTACATGAACACGGCAGTCGGGTCTGAGGGACAGGAGAGCCGTTATTACCTGAACACGGCAGTCGGGTCTGAGGGACAGGAGAGCCGTTATTACATGAACACGGCAGTCGGGTCTGAGGGACAGGAGAGCCGTTATTACCTGAACACGGCAGTCGGGTCTGAGGGACAGGAGAGCCGTTATTACCTGAACACGGCAGTCGGGTCTGAGGGACAGGAGAGCCGTTATTACCTGAACACGGCAGTCGGGTCTGAGGGACAGGAGAGCCGTTATTACCTGAACACGGCAGTCGGGTCTGAGGGACAGGAGAGCCGTTATTATTACCTCAACACGGCAGTCGGGTCTGAGGGACAGGAGAGCCGTTATTACCTGAACACGGCAGTCGGGTCTGAGGGACAGGAGAGCCGTTATTACCTGAACACGGCATTCGGGTCTGAGGGACAGGAGAGCCGTTATTACCTGAACACGGCAGTCGGGTCTGAGGGACAGGAGAGCCGTTATTACCTGAACACGGCAGTCGGGTCTGAGGGACAGGAGAGCCGTTATTACCTGAACACGGCAGTCGGGTCTGAGGGACAGGAGAGCCGTTATTACCTGAACACGGCAGTCGGGTCTGAGGGACGGGAGAGCCGTTATTACCTCAACACGGCAGTCGGGTCTGAGGGACGGGAGAGCCGTTATTACCTGAACACGGCAGTCGGGTCTGAGAGACGGGAGAGCCGTTATTACCTGATACACGGCAGTCGGGTCTGAAACGGCAGTCGGGTCTGAGGGACAGGAGAGCCGTTATTACCTCAACACGGCAGTCGGGTCTGAGGGACAGGAGAGCCGTTATTACATGAACACGGCAGTCGGGTCTGAGGGACAGGAGAGCCGTTATTACCTGAACACGGCAGTCGGGTCTGAGGGACAGGAGAGCCGTTATTACCTGAACACGGCAGTCGGGTCCTGAGGGACAGGAGAGCCGTTATTACCTGAACACGGCAGTCGGGTCTGAGGGACAGGAGAGCCGTTATTACCTGAACACGGCAGTCGGGTCTGAGGGACAGGAGAGCCGTTATTACATGAACACGGCAGTCGGGTCTGAGGGACAGGAGAGCCGTTATTACCTCAACACGGCAGTCGGGTCTGAGGGACAGGAGAGCCGTTATTACCTGAACACGGCAGTCGGGTCTGAGGGGACAGGAGAGCCGTTATTACCTGAACACGGCAGTCGGGTCTGAGGGACAGGAGAGCCGTTATTACCTGAACACGGCAGTCGGGTCTGAGGGACAGGAGAGCCGTTATTACCTGAACACGGCAGCCGGGTCTGAGGGACAGGAGAGCCGTTATTACCTTACCTGAACACGGCAGTCGGGTCTGAGGGACAGGAGAGCCGTTATTAGCTGAACACGGCAGTCGGGTCTGAGGGACAGGAGAGCCGTTATTACCTGAACACGGAAGTCGGGTCTGAGGGACAGGAGAGCCGTTATTACCTGAACACGGAAGCCGGGTCTGAGGGACAGGAGAGCCGTTATTACCTGAACACGGCAGCGGGTCTGAGGGACAGGAGAGCCGTTATTACCTGAACACGGCAGTCGGGTCTGAGGGACAGGAGAGCCGTTATTACATGAACACGGCAGTCGGGTCTGAGGGACAGGAGAGCCGTTATTACCTGAACACGGCAGCCGGTCTGAGGGACAGGAGAGCCGTTATTACCTGAACACGGCAGCCGGGTCTGAGGGACAGGAGAGCCGAGAACGCTGCTGATCTCCTTGTTGATGATGTCGCTGCACACAGACAGAGGATCTAATCGCAAACAGCAGAGAAGACGGGAAACGTTTAGCAGAAGGCAGATGATTGGTCTTTTCATTTAACTTTTAGAACATATTAGACGGGTTTTGCCGTTCACATTGGACCTAATCTATAAACCGTTGGAGGTTCACATGCCGGCAGGAACACTCTACTTTGTATCCTGGCTATTCTGAGCCGGCCGTGGATGGATCGAATCTCGGATGGTTCAGCAGGGATCAGCCAAGATGATATCCATCTATGGGCAGGCTGGTTGTACCCAAGTCAGTCCATCGACTTCATTACAACCAGCCTGTCGGATTGCTTGCATGCGATTATTGCTGGAGGCTATAGCCACTAGCGGTAATATTGTGTTGTGACAGCTGGGAAGGCGACCCGCCAGCAGAACACAACAGCTACGCGGGGGGCCGCAAGAGTCGATGGAGAAATCGAGAGAAAATCAATCTATGGCTTGCCTTATGTAGTGTCAAAGTATGCTGCTACCTCCCCCACCCACATTCCTATTGGCCCATCACCATAACGAGCAACTTCAGTGACCAATAGGAATGTGGAGGAGGAACCAAGGGGCAGATATGCTTTGGACCTATCAGGGGGTTCTGTAGGTTCGGTTGTCAAACAGCCTAATGATCCGAAGGTGCAGGAGGTAGGAGGGAGTGGATGAGGCTTGGCAGGAATGGCTGGAGCTTTGCTTGCTGATAACAAATCCTGTCATTTATCTGTACAAGCAAGATAGGTGCCTCTAGGGGCAGGTACAGGCAGGTGCCTCTAGGTGCAGGTACAGGCAGGTGCCTCTAGGTGCAGGTACAGGCAGGTGCCTCTAGGTGCAGGTACAGGCAGGTGCCTCTAGGTGTAGGCACAGGCAGGTGCCTCTAGGTGCAGGTACAGGCAGGTGCCTCTAGGGGCAGGTACAGGCAGGTGCCTCTAGGTGCAGGTACAGGCAGGTGCCTCTAGGTGCAGGTACAGGCAGGTGCCTCTAGGTGCAGGTACAGGCAGGTGCCTCTAGGTGCAGGTACAGGCAGGTGCCTCTAGGTGCAGGTACAGGCAGGTGCCTCTAGGTCAGGTACAGGCAGGTGCCAGGTCTAGGTGCAGGTACAGGCAGGTGCCTCTAGGTTCAGGTACAGGCAGGTGCCTCTAGGTGCAGGTACAGGCAGGTGCCTCTAGGTTCAGGTACAGGCAGGTGCCTCTAGGTTCAGGTACAGGCAGGTGCCTCTAGGTTCAGGTACAGGCAGGTGCCTCTAGGTTCAGGTACAGGCAGGTGCCTCTAGGTGCAGGTACAGGCAGGTGCCTCTAGGTTCAGGTACAGGCAGGTGCCTCTAGGTCAGGTACAGGCAGGTGCCTCTAGGTCAGGTACAGGCAGGTGCCTCTAGGTGCAGGTACAGGCAGGTGCCTCTAGGTCAGGTACAGGCAGGTGCCTCTAGGTCAGGTACAGGCAGGGTCAGGTACAGGCAGGTGCCTCTAGGTGCAGGTACAGGCAGGTGCCTCTAGGTCAGGTACAGGCAGGTGCCTCTAGGTGTAGGTACAGGCAGGTGCCTCTAGGTGCAGGTACAGGCAGGTACCTCTAGGTCAGGTACAGGCAGGTGCCTCTAGGTCAGGTACAGGCAGGTGCCTCTAGGTGCAGGTACAGGCAGGTGCCTCTAGGTGCAGGTACAGGCAGGTGCCTCTAGGTGCAGGTACAGGCAGGTACCTCTAGGTCAGGTACAGGCAGGTACCTCTAGGTCAGGTACAGGCAGGTGCCTCTAGGTCAGGTACAGGCAGGTGCCTCTAGGTGCAGGTACAGGCAGGTGCCTCTAGGTGCAGGTACAGGCAGGTGCCTCTAGGTGCAGGTACAGGCAGGTGCCTCTAGGTGCAGGTACAGGCAGGTGCCTCTAGGTGCAGTTACAGGCAGGTGCCTCTAGGTCAGGTACAGGCAGGTGCCTCTAGGTTCAGGTACAGGCAGGTGCCTCTAGGTCAGGTACAGGCAGGTGCCTCTAGGTCAGGTACAGGCAGGTGCCTCTAGGTGCAGGTACAGGCAGGTGCCTCTAGGTGCAGGTACAGGCAGGTGCCTCTAGGTCAGGTACAGGCAGGTGCCTCTAGGTCAGGTACAGGCAGGTGCAGGCAGGTGCTCTAGGTTCAGGTACAGGCAGGTACCTCTAGGTCAGGTACAGGCAGGTGCCTCTAGGTGCAGGTACAGGCAGGTGCCTCTAGGTGCAGGTACAGGCAGGTGCCTCTAGGTACAGGTACAGGCAGGTGCCTCTAGGTCAGGTACAGGTACAGGCAGGTGCCTCTAGGTACAGGCAGGTGCCTCTAGGTCAGGTACAGGCAGGTGCCTCTAGGTGCAGGTACAGGCAGGTGCCTCTAGGTGCAGGTACAGGCAGGTGCCTCTAGGTGCAGGTACAGGCAGGTGCCTCTAGGTGCAGGTACAGGCAGGTGCCTCTAGGTGCAGGTACAGGCAGGTGCCTCTAGGTTCAGGTACAGGCAGGTGCCTCGATGTGCACTTTAAACCTGCAACAGTTTACACATCGGCCTGGTTTGATCCATTCTCCAAGTATTAGGGACACAGATTACAAACAACAGGTGCTCTGCAGTCTCTAATATTCTGAAACATCCACAATCATAGAGACAATGATATCATTTCCTGGGTTAGAGGTCACAGGAGGGGGTTCAAGTGTGACATCATTTCCTGGGTTAGAGGTCACAGAAGGGGAACTTTTATTTCCTGAAATCCAATGATCTGACAATGGTTACATTTGTCCCGCTGATCGATGTACATTGGGACTTTCATCGATCGTTTGGCCTTAGAAACAAACCAGAAGCATTATATTTCCATAATCACCTATATTCATTCTTCTTGTCAGTGAAGGCGAATGTCCAGCCGCATCGACCCTATAAAAGATCCGCAGAGATAATGTTACAGATGTATTATTGCTGCAATAAAAGAAGCGGCCGCTTATCGCAGGCTTCCCCTCGCATCCTATGGCAATGCAGATTCCCCACATCCAGAATATGGATTGTTTTCCAGAGATCTCTATAGTTCTTCCTTTACAGACGGACAGACAGACGGACGGGGCGGACGGGGACGGACGGACAGGACGGGCGGGCGGACAGACGCATCCAATGCCAGGTGCTGGGCCCGAGTACAGAGCCTCGCTGGTATTCCTTTGTTGTCGGAATTCGGGAGCATTCACACAGCGGCATTCATGATCCAATCTGATGGCAGCTCTGCATGGTATACGGACGCAGCACAAGGAGCCTGTATACAGATATATACACGGGACGCCGCATGTCAGCATGGCAATGCCGTCATATCATAGTCCTTATGATGAAAGAATTTTATCTTCCAGAAGATTTGATTCATAAACTATAACTGAAAGTAGCGATTGTTCCCGGAAGAATAATTGTTTTCAAGCAAAAAAAAAAAAAACCATTTAAAGCGGAGTTCCACCCAAAAGTGGACGCTCCGCCTGTTTACCTCATCCGCTTCCATATTTGGCACTTTCTAGGGGGGTAGATACCTGGTTGACAGGTACCCCTCTCCCACTTCCGGCTCAGTTTGCCCCCTCCCTCCCCCCCGCAGTCTTCTGGAACACTTTCCAGGTCCCAGAAGACTGCCAGACCAATCAGGAGCGCAGCCTGGTGCCCACAGTTGAGGCGCGGGGGAGAGAAGAGGGAGAGAAGGGACGGCGCGGGGGAGAAAAGGAACGGCGCGGGGAAGAGAAAGGACAGTGCAGGGGAGAGAAAGGCCGGTGCAGGGGAGAGAAGAGGAAGAGAAGGGACGGTGCGGGGGGGGAAAAGAGGGAGAGAAAAGAAGGCGCAGGGAAGAGAAAGGACGGTGCGGGGGAGAGAAGAGGGAGAGAAAAGAAGGCGCCGGGGAGAGAAGGAACGGCGCGGGGAAGAGAAAGGGCGGTGCGGAGGAGAGAAGCGACGGCGTGGGGGGAGAAAAGAGGGAGAGAAGGGATGGCGCAGGGGAGAGAAAGGGACGGGAGAGAGAGAAGGGACGGTGCGGGGGAGAGAAGGAACGGCGCGGGGGATAGAAGGGACGGCGGGGGGAGAGAAGGGACGGCGCGGCGGGGGGAGAGAAGGAACGGCGCGGGGGATAGAAGGGACAGCGGGGGGGGGGGAGAGAAGGGACGGCGGGGGGGGGGAAGAAGGGACGGTGGGGGGGAGAGAAAGGACGGTGCGGGGGGACAGAAGGGACGGTGCGGGGGGACAGAAGGGACGGCGGGGGGGGAGAGAAGGGACGGCGGGGGGGGGGAGAGAAGGACGGTGCGGGGGGGGAGAGAAGGAACGGCGCGGGGGATAGAAGGGGTGGCGGGAGGGAGAGAAGGGACGGTGGGGGGGAGAGAAAGGATGGTGCGGGGGAGAGAAGCGACGGCGTGGGGGGAGAAAAGAGGGAGAGAAGGGATGGCGCAGGGGAGAGAAAGGGACGGGAGAGAGAAGGGACGGTGTGGGGGAGAGAGGGGACGGCGGGGGGGGGGGGGGAGAGAAGGGACGGTGGGGGGGAGAGAAAGGAAGGTGCGGGGGGAGAGAGAAAGGACGGTGCGGGGGGAGAGAAAGGACGGCGCGGGGGGGAGAGAGAAGGGACGGCGCGGGGGAGAGAGAAGGGACGGCGGGGGGGAGAGAAGGGACGGTGCGGGGGGAGAGAAGGGACGGTGCGGGGGGAGAGAAGGGACGGCGCGGGGGGAGAGAAGGGACGGCGCGGGGGGAGAGAAGGGACGGTGCGGGGAAGCACGTTGCTGGACTCGGGGACAGGTGAGTGCGTGTTTATCAGTCAGTAGATCCCGTTTTTTCAGCTACTGACTGTTAATGAACACAAAATCAGCTGCAACGCCTCTTCAGGGTCCCATTCACAGCTGCATGTGGGGACGACTGATGACCTGCAGCCATTCGCATGTAATCAATCATGCTGCGATTTCTTGGGCCCCCTATAGGACAGCCAGGTGTACTGCAGCCCTGTCCACATCCATGGCCAATCATCCAAAGCGAACGAGATGTCCTTCACTGCAAACATGGCTGCATCTCTTCCCACATTCATCCGCTGCTTGTGGCCCCGGCCCTCTACTCTGCATTGCTGCGACTCCGCAGGTTTTTATGACTACGTCACCTGAAATGACAGCAGAGCCAGGTAGGTGAACTATGGAAAGCCAATGTTCTCTGGCTGAGCTTCCAATCTGGGGCTCAGGAGAGGTAAGCTCCGTGCCGCCTCAAGCGCTGCTGCAATGTGCTTTGCGGAGTTCTCCTTTAACAACTAACAGGCAACATGCAGCACTTTATACCTTGAATTGGACACAGAAAGTCCAGGAGGACGAGTCTGCTCTCCTTCGGTGACTGGCTGGGGGAACCTCTCTGGGGAGTCGTCTGTCATGTGATGTTCGGTGGTCTGAGTGGCGGCGTGCTTTCTGGAAGAGTCGGATTTGCAGCTCTGGGTTCGGCTTGTTGGGACTGCATGTGATTTCTGCGCGGCTGGATGGCGGTCACTTCTATTGGAGGAGCCCGACGGTGAAGCTGCGGATTTCTGCTTTGCGGCTCTGTCTGGGGACGCTGCTTGACTTGCCTTTTCCTAGGAATGAATTATTTGATGATGTAATCTGTAAATGCTAAAAGACAATAAAGCGCCGATCCCACATACAGCGCCGATCCCACATACAGCGCACAGTGCAGAATATACGGCCCCGGCCGAAAGAGAATGACCCAAATATTAATGTTCCCCAAGTCTGCTGATTCCGTGTTTCTCCATCTTTGGGTCCGATGTTCCTCCGGGATACTGAAGTAGAATGACGAACATCTCATACGTATCCGAGGATTTATTGACAACGACATGAAGTTTAGTCCATATTTGCAGTGTTGACCCGTCTTGCTCCAGACCTCTGCGATTCGCCCCGGCATGCTGTCCATCGACTTCTGGGCCACATCATGACTGATGGCCGCCCATTCTTGTACAATCAATGCTTGGTGTCGGTCAGAATGTGGGGGGGGAGGGGGGTCTCACCCGCCTCTTGAGGATTGACCACAAGTTCCCAATAGGATGAAGGTCTGGGGAGTTTCCAGGTCATGGACCCAAAATTTCGATGTTTTGTTCCCCAAGCCGCTTAGTTGTGACTTTTGCCTTCTGGCGAAGGTCTCCATCATGGTGGAGAAGACGATGTTCCTCACCAATCTGTCCTTGGATGGTTGGGAGAAGTTGCTCTCGGATGACCTTTATGGACCATTCTTCATTCATGGCCGTGTTCTTGTGGGTGAGCCCACTCCCTTGGCGGAGAAGCAACCCCACACATGAATGGTCTCAGGATGCTTTACTGTTGACATGACACCGGACTGATGGTGTCGCTCACCTTTTCTTCCCAGGAAAGGTTTTTTCCAGATGCCCCAAACAATCAGAAAGGGGATTCATCAGAGAAAATGGCTCCACCCCCCAGTCCTCAGGAGTCCAATCCCTGGACCTTTTGCAGAATATAGGTCTGTCCCGGATGGTTTTCCTGCAGAGAAGTGGCTTCTTTGTTGCCCTTCTTGACACCAGGCCGTCCTCCAAGTCTTCTCCTCCCTGTGTGTGCCGATGCATCACACCTGCCTGCTGCCATTCCTGAGCCAGCTCTGCACCGGTGGTGCCCCCATCCCGCAGCTGAATCCACTTTAGGAGACGGTCCTGGCACTTGCTGCACTTGCTTGGGCGCCCTGAAGCCGTCTTCACAACAATGAACCGCTCTCCTCGGAGTTCTGGAGGATCTGATAATTGGTTGGTTTAGGTGCAGTTGTAGTAGCAGCAGGTAAATCAATATTTGTGTCGTCCTCCAAGCCTTTGGCCAGGACTGTATATGGGACCACTCTGTTAGGTACCCGATTGTTGAAGCCCAACTCAAATGTTACAAAAGCAGCTCACACTGCAATACTTACCTCTCCCCTGCAGTCTGTCTGCAATACCTCTCCTCTGCCAGAAGATGTCTCCAGACTTCCAGGTTAGAAACTGTGCTGAGGGCATTCCGCGAGCGCGGGGTGTTCCGGGCATTCCGCGAGCGCGGGGTGTTCCGGGCATTCCGCGAGTGCGGGGCGTTCCGGGCATTCCGCGAGCGCGGGGCGTTTCCGGGCATTCCGCGAGCGCGGGGCGTTCCAGGCATTCCGCGAGCGCGGGGGTGTTCCGGGCATTCCGCGAGTGCGGGTGTTCCGGGCATTCCGCGAGCGCGGGGTGTTCCGGGCATTCCGCGAGCGCAGGGTGTTCCGGGCATTCCGCGAGCGCGGGGTGTTCTGGGCATTCCGCGAGTGCGGGTGTTTTTTTGGGCATTCCGCGAGCGCGGGGTGTTCCGGGCATTCCGCGAGCGTGGGGGGTGTCGGGCATTCCGCGAGTGCGGGGTGTTTTGGGCATTCCGCGAGCGCGGGATTCTCATTGGATTACATGGAAGAACAATAACTATGAACATAACCTACCTTGGGCGCTCGGTACCTGTGTGCACTACCCCCTTGGTCAGTACTTCTAGCACAGGAAGGGTTCTTCTGCTCCAGTAATCTCCGACTGGAACAACCCAGATTGGGATCAGGACTCGGCTGCTTTGAATGGCTGTTTATAAATGGCACCTTGAACACGGCATCGGCGGCCTGTCTCTGATTAGGACTTTTATCTCTGCATCCTTCTGCTTCCTCCATGTCGGTAATATCCTGAAAGGGGGGAAATATAACAAATATGCAGAGCCAACATGATGTGCGAACAACTGAATCTAAATGAACTCCATGTACTGGTTCTTCCATATTACCAATCCGGATATCAGAGCCAATCACCAGGGATCATCCGGTTATCAGAGCCAATCACCAGAGATCATCCGGTTATCAGAGCCAATCACCAGGGATCATCCGGTTATCAGAGCCAATCACCAGGGATCATTCGGTTATCAGAGCCAATCACCAGGGATCATTCAGTTATCAGAGCCAATCACCAGGGATCATTCAGTTATCAGAGCCAATCACCAGGGATCATTCAGTAATCAGAGCCAATCACCAGGGATCATCCGGTTATCAGAGCCAATCACCAGGGATCATTCAGTTATCAGAGCCAATCACCAGGGATCATTCAGTTATCAGAGCCAATCACCAGGGATCATTCAGTTATCAGAGCCAATCACCAGGGATCATCCCCGGTTATCAGAGCCAATCACCAGGGATCATTCAGTTATCAGAACCAATCACCAGGGATCATCCGGTTATCAGAGCCAATCACCAGGGATCATCCGGTTATCAGAGCCAATCACCAGAGATCATCCGGTTATCAGAGCCAATCACCAGAGATCATCCGGTTATCAGAGCCAATCACCAGGGATCATCCGGTTATCAGAGCCAATCACCAGAGATCATCCGGTTATCAGAGCCAATCACCAGAGATCATCCGGTTATCAGAGCCAATCACCAGAGATCATCCGGTTATCAGAGCCAATCACCAGGGATCATCCGATTATCAGAGCCAATCACCAGGGATCATCCGATTATCAGAGCCAATCACCAGAGATCATCCGGTTATCAGAGCCAATCACCAGGGATCATCCGATTATCAGAGCCAATCACCAGAGATCATCCGATTATCAGAGCCAATCACCTCAGATCATCCGGTTATCAGAGCCAATCACCAGGGATCATCCGGTTATCAGAGCCAATCACCAGGGATCATCCGGTTATCAGAGCCAATCACCAGGGATCATCCGGTTATAAGAGCCAATCACCAGGGATCATCCGGTTATCAGAGCCAATCACCAGGAATCATCCGGTTATCAGAGCCAATCACCAGGGATCATTCGGTTATCAGAGCCAATCACCAGGAATCATCCGGTTATCAGAGCCAATCACCAGGGATCATTCAGTTATCAGAACCAATCACCAGAGATCATTCAGTTATCAAACCCAATCACCAGAGATCATCCGGTTATCAGAGCCAATCACCAGGGATCATCCGGATATCAGAGCCAATCACCAGGGATCATCCGGTTATCAGAGCCAATCACCAGGGATCATTCGGTTATCAGAGCCAATCACCAGGGATCATTCGGTTATCAGAGCCAATCACCAGGGATCATTCGGTTTATCGGAGCCAATCACCAGGGATCATTCAGTTATCAGAGCCAATCACCAGGGATCATCCGGTTATCAGAGCCAATCACCAGGGATCATTCAGTTATCAGAGCCAATCACCAGGGATCATTCAGTTATCAGAGCCAATCACCAGGGATCATTCAGTTATCAGAGCCAATCACCAGGGATCATTCAGTTATCAGAACCAATCACCAGGGATCATCTGGTTATCAGAGCCAATCACCAGAATCATCCGGTTATCAGAGCCAATCACCAGGAATCATCCGGTTATCAGAGCCAATCACCAGGGATCATTCCGGTTATCAGAGCCAATCACCAGGGATCATCCACTTATCAGAGCCAATCACCAGGTATCAGCTCTGACAAATGGCGCTTGCCTGAACCAAATACCCCGGATACCTACATGTCACAATTGGGGCTGTTTCATGGCCACCTTCACATGCACACTTACCTCATTATGCTGTTGCTGTAGATAATCTATATTCTAATTTTTTGTGAAAAAATGTCTTTAGCTTTTTCCCAGAATTCCCCGCAGGCAGTTCTCCGAATCTTCCAGGTTGAAGCCCGGTGTTGTATTTGCGGCGTTTGTTCACTTAGACTGAGAGACAAGGTTCAGCTGTTCATAGCGAGAGGAAAGGTGAATCAACAAAGAGCAAACTAAACATGTACGCCCGGGGTAGGTAACCGTCCAATCAATGACCCCCGGACACCCCGGATAATGTAGGAGAAAGTACAACAGCCAAAGCTCCTCCGGTGTGGATCACAGGAGTGCTCCTCTGTGACCCCTTTTCAAGCTGACAGCAGGCTAAAGCCCAGGCTGGGAAAGATCCCGACTTCAAAGAGGGGACCGGGTAGAGCGGAATATAGTGAACGCGGGGTCCGGGGGAGAGCGGATACAGGACATGCGGGTCCGGGGGAGAGCGGATATAGTGAATGCGGGGTCCCGGGGAGAGAGCGGATATAGTGAATGCGCGGGTCCGGGGGGAGCGGATTATATAGTGAACTGCGGGGTCCGGGGAGAGCGGATACAGGGAATGCGGGGTCCGGGTAGAGAGCGGATACAGTGAAATGCGGGGTCCGGGGAGAGCGGATACAGGAATTGCGGGGTCCGGGGAGAGCGATATAGGGAATGAGGGGTTCCGGGGAGAGCGGATATATAGTGAATGCGGGGTCCGGGGAGAGCGGATAATAGTGAATGCGGGGTCCGGGAGAGCGGATATAGTGAATGCGGGGTCCGGGGAAGATGCAGATATTAGTGAACGCCGGGGTCCTCGGGGAGAGCGGATATAGTGAATGCGGGGTCCGGGGAGAGCGGATATAGTTGAAATGCGGGGTCCGGGGAGAGCGGATATAGAGATGAATGCGGGTCCGGGGCGAGCGGGATATAGTGAATGCGGGGTCCGGGGAGTAGCGGATATAGTGAATGCGGGGTCCGGGGAGAGCGATATAGTGAATGCGGGCTCCGGGGAGAGAGCGGATATAGGGAATGAGGGGTCCGGGGAGGAGGGATATAGTGAATGGGGTCCGGGGGAGAGCGGATATAGTGAATGCGGGGTCCGGGGGAGAGCGGTATATAGGGAATGCGTGGGGGTCCGGGGAGAGCTACATATATGTGGAATGCCGGGTACCGGGGAGAGCAGGATATATGTGGAACGCCGGGGTACCGGGAGAGCGGATATAGTTTTGAACGCCCGCCGGGGTAACGGGGGAGAGCGGATATAGTGAATGCGGGGTCCGGGGAGAGCGGAAGTATAGAGTGGAATCGCGGGGTCCGGGGAGAGAGCGGATTATAGTGATGCGGGGTCCGGGGGGAGAGCGGATATAGTGAACGCGGGGTCCGGGGAGAGCGGATATATAAGGGAATGCGGGGTCCAGGGAGAGCGGATATAGGGAATGAGGGGTTTCGGGGAGAGCGGATATAGGGAATGAGGGGTCCGGGAGAGCAGATATAGTGAATGCGGGGTCCGGGAGAGCGGATATAGTGAATGCGGGGCCGGGGAGAGCGGATATAGTGAATGCGGGTCCATGGGAGAGCGAGATATAGTGAATGCGGGGTCCGGAGAAAGGGATATAAGTGAATGCGGGTCCGGGGAGAGGGGATGTAGTGAATGCGGGGTCCGGGGAGAGGGGATGTAGTGAATGCGGGGTCCGGGAGAGCGGAATGTAGTGAATGCGGGGTCCGGGAGAGGGGATGTAGGGAATGCGGGGTCCGGAGGAGAGGGAGATGTAGCGGATTTAGTGAAGCGGGGGTCCGGGGAGAGCGGATACAGTGAATGCGGGGTCCAGGGAGAGGGATAATAGTGAATGCGGGGTCCGGGGAGAGGGGATAATGTAGAGTGATGTACGGAATGCGGGGTCCGGGGAGAGGGGATGTATAAGTGAAATGCGGGGTCCGGGGAGAGCGGATATATATAGTGAATGCGGGGTCCCGGGGAGAGGGGATATAGTGAATGCGGGGTCCGGGGAGAGGGATGGTAGTGAATGCGGGGTCCGGGGAGAGGGGATGTAAGTGAATGCGGGGTCCGGGGAGAGCGATATAGTAAAAGCGGGGTCCGGGGAGAGCGATATAGTGAATGCGGGGTCCGGGAGAGGGGATGTAGTGAATGCGGGGTCCGGGGAGAGGGGATGTAGTGAATGCGGGGTCCGCGGGGAGAGGGATATAGTGAATGCGGGGACCGGGGAGAGCGATCCGGGGAGAGCGATATAGCGTGAATGGGGTCCCGGTGGAGATGCGGATATAGTGAATGCGGGGTCCGGGGAGAGGGATGGTAAGTGAAATGCGGGTCCGGGGAGAGCGGATATAGTGAATGCGGGGTCCGGTGAGAGGGTCGGGGATATAGTGAATGCGGGGTCCGGGGAGAGCGGATATAGTGAATGCGGGGTCCGGGAGAGCGGATATAGTGAATGCGGGGTCCGGGGAGAGGGGATATAGTGAATGCGGGGGTCCGGGGAGAGGGATATCTGTAGTGAATGGGGGTCCGGGGAGAGGGGAATGTAGGGAATGCGGGGGGTCCGGGAGAGGGGATGTAGTGAATGCGGGGTCCGGGGAGAGCGGATACAGTGAATGCGGGGTCCAGGTGGGAGAGCGGATAATAGTGAATGCGGGTCCGGGAAGAGCGGATACAGGGAATGCGGGTCCGGGGAGAGCGGATATAGGGAATGAGGGGTCCGGGGAGAGCGGATATAGTGAATGCGGGGTCCGGGGAGAGCGATATAGTGAATGCGGGGGTCCGGGGAGAGCGGATAATAGTGAATGCGGGGTCCGGGGGAGAGCAGGATATAGTGAACGCCGGGGTCCGGGGAGAGGGGATGTAGTGAATGCGGGGTCCGGGGAGAGCGGATATAGTGAATGCGGGGTCCGGGGAGAGCGGATATAGTGAATGGCGGGGTCCGGGGAGAGCGATATAGTGGAATGCGGGGTCCGGGGAGAGCGGATATAGTGAATGCGGGCTCCGGGAGAGAGCGGATATAGGGAATGAGGGTCCGGGGAGAGGGATATAGTGAATGCGGGGTCCCAGGGGAGAGCGGATATAGGGAAATGCGGGGTCCAGGGAGAGCGGATATAGGGAATGAGGGGTCCGGGGAGAGCGGATATAGGGAATGAGGGGGGTCCGGGGAGAGCAGATATTAGTGAATGCGGGGTCCGGGGAGAGGGATAAAGTGAATGCGGGGTCCGGGGAGAGCAGATATAGTGAATGCGGGGTCCGGGGAGAGCGGATATAGTGAATGCGGGGGTCCGGGAGAGCGGATATAGTGAATGCGGGTCCCGGGGAGAGCGGATATAGTGAATGCGGGGTCCGGAGAAAGGGGATATAGTGAATGCGGGTCCGGGGAGAGGGGATGTAGTGAATGCGGGGTCCGGGGAGAGGGGGATGTAGTGAATGGGGGGTCCGGGGAGAGGGGGATAGTAGGAATGCGGGGTCCGGGGAGAGGGGATGTAGTGAATGCGGGGGTTCCGGGGAGAGCGGATACAGTGAATGCGGGGTCCAAGGGAGAGCGGATATAGTGAATGCGGGGTCCGGGAGAGGGGAATGTAGTGAATGCGGGTCCGGGGAGAGGGGATGTAGTGAATGCGGGGTCCGGGGAGAGCGGATATAGTGAATGCGGGGTCCGGGGAGAGGGGATGTAGTGAATGCGGGGTCCGGGGAGAGGGGATGTAGTGAATGCGGGTCCCGGGAGAGGGGATGTAGTGAATGCGGGTCCCCGGGGAGAGGAGATGTAGTGAATGCGGGGTCCGGGGAGAGCGGGATAATAGTGAATGCGGGGTCCGGGGAAGAGGGGAATGTAGTGAATGCGGGGTCCGGGGAGGGGAGAGCGGATTATAGTGAATGCGGGGGTCCGGGGAGAGCGGGATGTGTGGGTAGACAGTCACTGTCATGCGTTTGGCTCTTACTTGTACGTCAGCAGTTCTGAAGGACATATAGTGGCGGCTTTGTGCGTCTCGTCATCATTGTGACTCTGTCAGCACCTGAATCATGAGGGGAAAGTCCGTTTGCTTCTCAGCAGCTCGTACTGATGGGTTCTGTGGAATGAGAGGCTCATTACAATCACATTAGTTTATGCGTGCTTCTTCCTGAATCATTGGTTCCCAGCGCTAGGCAGCGGCCAATCCTTTCATTAGGCGGCTCAGCATGGCGGACAATAAAACGCGACGGCAGAGGGAAGATAAAAACAAATTAAGAGATATTTATTTCCCGCGGAGTGCGGCCAATACATGACATTGTATAATTTGTAGGGCTGAGCGCTCTTTACCAGCAAGCTGTGTGACATGAATAGGTTGGCGCTGTGTGCGTCTCACTCCCTTCTGCTGCACACATGACGAGTACAAGGAAGAACACTTTATAGGAAATGCGTTTAGAAGTTCATTCCAATCAAACCTGAACAGCTTGTAAGGAAGGAAGAGTCCAACGCCGAGCCGCCCCACCACTAGCGCTCCACCGCCAACGCTCCACCGCCAGCGCTCCACCGCCAACGCTCCACCGCCAACGCCCCACCGCCAACGCCCCAGCGCTCCAACACCCCACCTCTCCAACGCCCCACCCACCAGCACTCCAACGCCCCACCGCTCAACCGCCAAGACTCCACCGCCAACGCCAGTGCTCCACCTTCCCTAGGAGACCTCCACCCATCATGGAGTTTTACTTATCTTTTCCTGAATTCTTCATGCCGGTCACATGACACCGGGGTCCTCTCCTCCCCTTTTGTCTTCAGATTTGGGCAGTCCCAAAAAAAAAGTCACCCCGCCTGCACTGCTCTCTGAGATATCACCCCTGTGAGTGTCGGGGTCCGATGATGTCCCATCAGGAGGGGGGTCTATGATGCTCGGCACTCACAGTATGTCCTCAGTTTTCTGGGATGGAACACAATGGGCATCATTAAAGCGGAGCTCCACCCAAAAGGGGAAGTGCCGCTTTAAGAACTGCTCCCCATTACGGATTGGCACCTTTGGGGGGCAGGGGGGGAGGGTGGGTACCTGAATTTGACAGGTACCCACCTCCCACTTCCGGTCCAATCGCCGGTCCAATCGCCTAAGTGAAACGAAAAGTGTCCTCCCCCTCCCTGTAGTTTTGTGGGACATGTGACAGGTCCCAGAAGACTACGGGACCAATCAGGAAGCGCAGCGTTTCTCGCACATGCTCAGTGGGCACCCGGCTGTGAAGCCGCAAGCTGTCCCCACCAGGTGCCCACAAAATCTGAATAAATAAATATCCTAAATGTTGACAAAAGTCACTTTCACCCTTGAAAGTCCAAAAACATAAATAATGAATCCTCTTTAGTGTCGGTGAATCTTTTGAGTAATAATCCCAAAATATGATCCATTTTCGCCGTATATAAATCCAAGAAATGAAACAAAAGCTAGACAGTGTATTACCCTCAATAAATCAGTGATTGAAACATATATACATTGTGAAAAATTGTGAAAACACGTGAAATGGTGAGGCGCTCTTCAGGCCTATACAGGAAGTGACGAAACGCGTCAAGGGACGAGCCGTCGGACGTTGCAGATTCACTGACACTAAAGAGGATTCATGATTTACATTTCTGCCTGTTTGTCTGAGCTGCACTTGGGAAGCTGAAAACGTATATAAAACGTACTTAACACCGTCAGGAACAAAGAAAGAAAGAAAACAAACGACATACCTGAAAGGCTGACCTCAAACACATCCGCAGAAGTCAATATTATTATACAGGATTTATATGGTGCCGACAGTTCGCTCAGCGCTGTACATTACGGCGGGAGACAGTACAGTAACAATACAATACACGAGGGGTGCGAGGGCCCTGATCCTTGGAGCTTACAATCTAGGAGGGAGGGGCTAGTGGTACAAAAGGTAATAACTGTGGGGGATGGAGTGTTTGGAAGAGTGGAGGAGTTCAGTAATTAGCAGGGGGAGGATAGGCTTCCCTGAAGAGATGGGTTTTCAGAGATCACCTAAAGGAGAGGAGAGTAGGCGATAGTCTGATGGATTGGGGTAGGGAGTTCCAGAGGATGGGGGAAGCCCTGGAGAAGTCCTGGAGACGAGCATGGGAGGAGGAGACCAGGGAACTAGAGAGGAGTTATTTTGAGGATCGAAGAGTGCGTTTTGGGTGGTACTTGGATATTAGGTCAGTGATGTAGTTCGGGGCAGTGTTATGAATGGCTTTGTACGTCAGTGTTAGGAGTTTGAATTTTATGCGTTGGGCAATCGGAAGCCAGTGGAGGGATTGGCAGAGGGGGGTGGAGGACACTGAGTGGAGGCCAGTGGAGGGATTGGCAGAGGGGGGTGGAGGACACTGAATGGAGGCCAGTGGAGGGATTGGCAGAGGGGGGTGGAGGACACTGAATGGAGGCCAGTGGAGGGATTGGCAGAGAGGGGTGGAGGACACTGAATGGAGGCCAGTGGAGGGATTGGCAGAGAGGGGTGGAGCCAGTGGAGGGATTGGCAGAGGGGGGTGGAGGCCAGTGGAAGGATTGGCAGAGAGGGGTGGAGGACACTGAGTGGAGGCCAGTGGAGGGATTGGCAGAGGGGGGTGGAGGACACTGAATGGAGGCCAGTGGAGGGATTGGCAGAGGGGGGTGGAGGACACTGAATGGAGGCCAGTGGAGGGATTGGCAGAGAGGGGTGGAGGACACTGAATGGAGGCCAGTGGAGGGATTGGCAGAGGGGGATGGAGGACACTGAATGGAGGCCAGTGGAGGGATTGGCAGAGAGGGGTGGAGCCAGTGGAGGGATTGGCAGAGGGGGGTGGAGGCCAGTGGAAGGATTGGCAGAGAGGGGTGGAGGACACTGAGTGGAGGCCAGTGGAGGGATTGGCAGAGAGGGGTGGAGGACACTGAATGGAGGCCAGTGGAGGGATTGGCAAGGGGGATGGAGGACACTGAATGGAGGCCAGTGGAGGGATTGGCAGAGAGGGGTGGAGCCAGTGGAGGGATTGGCAGAGGGGGGGGAGGCCAGTGGAAGGATTGGCAGAGAGGGGTGGAGGACACTGAATGGAGGCCAGTGGAGGGATTGGCAGAGAGGGGTGGAGGACACTGAATGGAGGCCAGTGGAGGGATTGGCAGAGAGGGGTGGAGGACACTGAATGGAGGCCAGTGGAGGGATTGGCAGAGAGGGGTGGAGGACACTGAATGGAGGCCAGTGGAGGGATTGGCAGAGAGGGGTGGAGGACACTGAATGGAGGCCAGTGGAGGGATTGGCAGAGAGGGGGTGGAGGACACTGAGTGGAGGCCAGTGGAGGGATTGGCAGAGGGGGGTGGAGGACACTGAATGGAGGCCAGTGGAGGGATTGGCAGAGAGAGGTGGCAGATACAGAATGGTTAGTAAAGGTGGATGAGTCCCTGGCAGCAGCATTCATGATAGACTGGAGGGGGGATAGCCTGTGAGTTGCGGAGGGGGAGGGGGGGGGGGGGGGGGGGGGGGGGGGGGGGGGGGGGGGGGGGGGTGGGGGGGGGGGGGGGGGGGGGGGGGGTGGGAGGTGTTGGGGGGGGGGGGGGGGGGGGGGGGGGGGGGGTGGGTTGGGGGGGGGGGGGGGGTGGGGGGGGGGGGTGGGGGGGGGGGGGGTTGGGGGGGGGGGGGGGGGGGGGGGGGGGGGGGGAAGGGGGGGGGGGGGGGGGGGGGGGGGGGGGGGGGTCGGGGGTTGGGGGGGGGGGGGGGGGGGGGGGTCGGGGGGTGGTGCGGGGGGGGGGGGGGTTGGGGGGGGGGAGGGGGGGGGGGGGGGGGGTGGGGGGGGGGGGGGGGGGGGGAGGGGGGGGGGGGGGGGGGGGGGGGGGGGGGGGGGGGGGGGGGGGGGGGGGGGGGGGGGGGGGGGGGGGGGGGGGGGGGGGGGGGGGGGGGGGGGGGGGGGGGGGGGGGGGGGGGGGGGGGGGGGGGGGGGGGGGGGGGGGGGGGGGGGGGGGGGGGGGGGGGGGGGGGGGGGGGGGTGGGGGGGGGGGGGGGGGGGGGGGGGGGGGGGGGGGGGGGGGGGGGGGGGGGGGGGGGAGGGGGGGGGGGGGGGGGGGGGGGGGGGGGGGGGGGGGGGGGGGGGGGGGGGGGGGGGGGGGGGGGGGGGGGGGGGGGGGGGGGGGGGGGGTGGGGGGGGGGGGGGGGGGGGGGGGGGGGGGGGGGGGGGGGGGGGGGGTGGGGGGGGGGATGGGGGGGGGGGGGGGTGGGGGGCGGGGGGGGGGGGGGAGGGGGGGGGGGGGGGGGGGGGGTGGGGGGGGGGGTGTTTGGGGGGGGGGGGGGGGGGGGGGGGGGGGGGGGGGGGGGGGGGGGGGGGGGGGGGGGGGTTGGGGGGGGGGGGGGGGGGGGGGGGGTGGGGGGGGTGGGGTGGGGGGGGGGGGGGGGGGGGTTGGGGGGGGGGGGGGGGGGGGGGGGGGGGGGGGGGGGGGGGGGGGGGGGGGGAGGGGGGGGGGGGGGGGGGGGGGGGGGGGGGGGGGGGGGGGGGGGGAGGGGGGGGGGGGGGGGGGGGGTGGGGGGGGGGGGGGGGTTGGGGGGGGGGGGGGGGGGGGGGGGGGGGGGGGGGGGGGGGGGGGGGGGGGGGGGGGGGGGGGGATGGCACCGAGTACTCCGGCTACAGCTCAATAAACCATACAAAGTAAAGCACATTGCATCGGGGATCCCGAAACCCCTCCCCCATCCCTCACACGGGGGGGAACCTCCCATAATGAGACCCCCCACAATGGTACCTGGGGAGGTACCTAATATGCCCCGCTGTGTAACCACTGCACCCGCACCACCCCTAGAGACTTGTTGAGGGGTGTTTGTGGTGTTGGGGGAGGGGGGTTGGTCTCTAGGGGTGGTGCGGGTGCAGTGGTTTACACAGCGGGGCATATTAGGTACCTCCCCAGGTACATTGTGGGAGGTCTCATTATGGGAGGTTCCCCCCCGTGTGAGGGATGGGGGGGGGGGTTTTCGGGATCCCCGATGCAATGTGCTTTACTTTGTATGGTTTATTGACTTCTAATAAATGAGGTTTCTGAGGCCCTTCAGGTGTCTGTTGTCTGTTCTCTGCTTTGTTCTAGTAAGAGGTGGGTGTGGCCAATCAGTGGATTGCTGGAGGAAAGTCCTGGATTCTTATTGGATACACAGAATATAACTGGATATAACATTTATAGGGGAAGGGGATCCCGGGAATATCCGATTATTGATCCCGGGAATATCCGATTATTGATCCCGGGAATATCCGATTATTGATCCCGGGAATATCCGATTATTGATCCCGGGGAATATCCGATTATTGATCCCGGGAATATCCGCACATTGATCCCGGGAATATCCGCACATTGATCCCGGGAATATCCGATTATTGATCCCGGGAATATCCGATTATTGATCCCGGAATATCCGATTATTGATCCCGGGAATATCCGCACATTGATCCCGGGAATATCCGATTATTGATCCCGGGAATATCCGATTATTGATCCCGGGAATATCCGAATATTGATCCCGGGAATATTCAATCATTGATCCCGGGAATATCCGATTATTGATCCCGGGAATATCCGATTATTGATCCAGGGAATATCCGATTGCCTCTCGGGGGATCAGGAAGGAATGTTTCCCCTGCAGGAGGAGATTGGATCGTGCTTTGCTGTTTTTTTTGCCTTCCTCTGGATCCACTGTGGGTGGAGGATTATAACTTTGTTTTTTTTAATAGTTGAACTGGATGGACTTTTGTCTTTTTCAGCCAGACTAACTATGGATCTCTGTAACAATGTAACATCCTAGCAGGTACATCTGGAGGCACCGCACTCTACATTTCATTTGGCTGGACTCCCCGGCCTCTCTCTCCTCTCTGGTCTCCTCTGGTCTGTACTTACCGCAGTCCTCAGTGCAGTGACCCAGAGTAAGCACAATGCTGAACCTGTCCTCCGGCTCCAGACTTCTGAGGGTCAGCAGGGAGATCAGACTAGACACGATGCTGAACTTTGACAATCGATGAACAGCTCCGGCTACAGAAACAAGCCATAGTATTATTGCCAACAAAAAAAAAAAACAAATCACATTTAACAAACGGTGCACCCGGGGCGGACTGACCATTTGGAAACTCGGACACTGCCCGAGGGCCCCGGGTCAGTAGGGGGCCCCATGAGTTGTCAGTCCGCCCCGGGTGTACGGAATACATTCATTTACAATGTGCATTTCTCTGAGAAATAGAGCCGCTTCCAATATTCCAGCTGATTACAGAACCTTTTATATTTCCTGTCACAGAGCAGAACTCCGATTCTTGGGCTCAGGGCGAGTAGAAACCCAAAACAGGGGAGATATATACGGACCGGACTGTGCAGATATAGACGGACCGGACTGTGCAGATATATACGGACCGGACTGTGCGGAGATATAGACGGACCGGACTGTGCGGATATAGACGGACCGGACTGTGCGGATATAGACGGACCGGACTGTGCAGATATAGACGGACCGGACCGTGCAGATATATACGGACCGGACTCTGCAGATATATATACGGACCGGACTGTGCAGATATAGACGGACCGGACTGTGCAGATATACACGGACCGGACTGTGCAGATATACACGGACCGGACTGTGCAGATATAGACGGACCGGACTGTGCAGATATACACGGACCGGACTGTGCAGATATATACGGACCGTACTCTGCAGATATATACGGACCGGACTGTGCAGATATAGACGGACCGGACTGTGCAGATATATACGGACCGGACTGTGCAGATATAGACGGACCGGACCGTGCAGATATATACGGACCGGACCGTGCAGATATATACGGACCGGACTCTGCAGATATAGACGGACCGGACTGTGCAGATATAGACGGACCGGACTGTGCGGATATAGACGGACCGGACTGTGCAGATATATACGGACCGGACTGTGCAGATATATACGGACCGGACTGTGCAGATATACACGGACCGGACTGTGCGGATATAGACGGACCGGACTGTGCAGATATACACGGACCGGACCGTGCAGATATATACGGACCGGACCGTGCAGATATAGACGGACCGGACCGTACAGATATACACGGACCGGACTGTGCAGATATAGACGGACCGGACTGTGCAGATATACACGGACCGGACTGTGCAGATATACACGGACCGGACTGTGCAGATATAGACGGACCGGACTGTGCAGATATAGACGGACCGGACTGTACAGATATACACGGACCGGACTGTGCAGATATAGACGGACCGGACTGTGCAGATATAGACGGGACCGGACTGTTGCAGATATAGACGGACCGGACTGTGCAGATATAGACGGACCGGACCGTGCAGATATAGACGGACCGGACCGTGACAGATATACACGGACCGGACCGTGCAGATATAGACGGACCGGACCGTGCAGATATAGACGGACCGGACCGTGCAAATATAGACGGACCGGACCGTGCAGATATAGACGGACCGGACCGTGCAGATATAGACGGACCGGACCGGGCGGATATAGACGGACCGGACCGTGCGGATATAGACGGACCGGACCGTGCGGATATAGACGGACCGGGGGACCCACCGTGCGGATATACACGGACCGGACCGAGCGGATATACACGAACCGGACCGTGCGGATATACACGGACCGGACGGATATACACGGACCGGACCGATATACACGGACCGGACGGATATACACGGACCGGACCGTGCGGATATACACGGACCGGACCGTGCAGATATACACGGACCGGACCGTGCGGATATACACGGACCGGACCGTGCGGATATATACGGACCGGACAGATATATACGGACCGGACCGTGCAGATATATACGGGGGTCCGCACCCTGTAGATATATACGGACCGGACCGTGCAGATATACACGGACCGGACCGTGCGGATATAGACGGACCGGGACAGATATATACGGACCGCACCATGTAGATATATACGGACCGGACCGTGCGGATATACACGGACCGGACCGTGCGGATATACACGGACCGGACCGTGCGGATATATACGGACCGGACAGATATATACGGGACCGGACCGTGCAGATATATACGGACCGGACTGTGTATCTTCCCCCCACACCGTGTCTGGACAGGCTCTTGGGCACTGTTTTGCTGGCAATGAAAGCAATGTGAGAGGGACAGAGAAGGGTGAAGGGAGGGTGGAGTTCTGTAGTCCAGCAGGCAGAGCTGACACCGATGCTTGGGATGTGAGTGCATCAGGGCTCCGTGTTGTCAGCACACTGGGAGTCTAGCAGACCGGCAGGTAGGTCCCTGTACTAGGTATATGTAGGGGCGGACTGACAACTCATGGGGCCCCCGGAAAATAGGGGATCATGGGGCCCCTGTGTCCTTGCCCAAACTCAAAAAAGCCTATGAAAAAGGTACCAGGGGCATCTCATGGGGCCCCCTACTGACCCCGGGCCCTCGGGCAGTGCCCGAGTTTCCAAATGGTCAGTCTGCCCCTGGGTGTATATATTTCAGGAATTCATCCCCACTGAAGGCGACTCTGAAATCGCACAACTTCACTGCTGCAAATCAGTCCGATATCAGGAGAGACTTCATGCCCCGGGGTCTATACGTCACGGGGGGTCTTTACGTCGCGGGGGGTCTATACGTCGCGGGGGTCTATACGTCGCGGGGGTCTATAGGTCGCGGGGGTCTATACGTCGCGGGGGTCTATACGTCGCGGGGGTCTATGGGTCGCGGGGGTCTATGGGTCGCGGGGGTCTATGGGTCGCGGGGGTCTATACGTCGCGGGGGTCTATAGGTCGCGGGGGTCTATAGGTCGCGGGGGTCTATAGGTCGCGGGGTTCTATGGGTCGCGGGGGTCTATGGGTCGCGGGGGTCTATGGGTCGCGGGGGTCTATAGGTCGCGGGGGTCTATAGGTCGCGGGGGTCTATACGTCACGGGGGTCTATACGTCGCGGGGGTCTATAGGTCGCGGGGGTCTATACGTCGCGGAGGTCTATACGTCGCGGGGGTCTATAGGTCGCGGGGGTCTATACGTCGCGGGGGTCTTTACGTCGCGGGGGTCTATACGTCGCGGGGGTCTATGGGTCGCGGGGGTCTATGGGTCGCGGGGGTCTATACGTCGCGGGGGTCTTTACGTCGCGGGGGTCTATACGTCGCGGGGGTCTATAGGTCGCGGGGGTCTATAGGTCGCGGGGGTCTATACGTCGCGGGGGTCTTTACGTCGCGGGGGTCTATACGTCGCGGGGGTCTATACGTCGCGGGGGTCTATACGTCGCGGGGGTCTATACGTCGCGGGGGTCTATACGTCGCGGGGGTCTTTACGTCGCGGGGGTCTATAGGTCGCGGGGGTCTATAGGTCGCGGGGGTCTATACGTCGCGGGGGTCTATACGTCACGGGGGTCTATACGTCGCGGGGGGTCGCGGGGGTCTATACGTCACGGGGGTCTATACGTCGCGGGGGGGGGTCTATACGTCGCGGGGGTCTTTACGTCGCGGGGGTCTATACGTCGCGGGGGTCTATACGTCGCGGGGGTCTATACGTCGCGGGGGTCTTTACGTCGCGGGGGTCTATACGTCGCGGGGGTCTATAGGTCGCGGGGGTCTATACGTCGCGGGGGTCTTTACGTCGCGGGGGTCTATACGTCACGGGGGTCTATGGGTCGCAACTGAAGTCACCAAAAATAGTAAAGGAACTATTTTCCAAATCACTTTGAACCAATAGGGTGGGACTATGGAACTGTCGAGTCACATGACAGGTCACATGGCAGGTCACATGGCTGGTCACATGGCAGGTCACATGGCAGGTCACATGGCAGGTCACATGACAGGTCACATGGCTGTGCACCACAGATGATTGTTTCACACTATAATATGGCAGATCTGACACTGCAGAGAGTAAATCAAATCTGGAAATCTTCATCTGAAGAGAAACAAAGAGCACAAGGCAAACACCAGAAAAGGAGAGCAGTCGCCCTTTAATCTTTGTCACTTTGGATGCCGGTTTTTCTCCACATTTCTGGACTCCGATATTTATAGATCAGCCCACAGATAATTGGAGGTCATCTGCCGATCGATCGCTGCCGTCGCTTTCCGTGCTGCCGATCGCTTACCGTGTTCTGCCGATCGCTTACCGTGTTCTGCCGATCGCTTACCGTGTTCTCTGCCGATCGCTTACCGTGTTCTGCCGATCGCTTACCGTTTTTTGCCGATTTTACCGTTTTTGCCGATCGCTTACCGTTTTGTGCCGATCGCTTACCGTTTTTTGCCGATCGCTTACCGTTTTTTTTTTTGCCGATCGCTTACCGTTTTTTTGCCGATCGCTTACCGTTTTTTTGCCGATCGCTTACCGTTTTTTGCCGATCGCTTACCGTTTTTTTGCCGATCGCTTACCGTTTTTTGCCGATCGCTTACCGTTTTTTGCCGATCGCTTACCGTTTTCTGCTGATAGATTACCGTGTTCTGCCGATCGCTTACCGTTTTTCTGCCGATCGCTTACCGTGTTCTGCCGATCGCTTACCGTTTTCTGCCGATCGCTTACCGTGTTCTGCCGATCGCTTACCGTGTTCTGCCGATCGCTTACCGTGTTCTGCCGATCGCTTACCGTGTTTCTGCCGATCGCTTACCGTGTTCTGCCGATCGCTTACCGTGTTCTGCCGATCGCTTACCGTGTTCTGCCGATCGCTTACCGTGTTCTGCCGATCGCTTACCGTTTTCTGCCGATCGCTTACCGTGTTCTGCCGATCGATTACCGTGTTCTGCCGATCGCTTACCGTGTTCTGCCGATCGCTTACCGTTTTCTGCCGATCGCTTACCGTGTTCTGCCGATCGCTTACCGTGTTTCTGCCGATCGCTTACCGTGTTTCTGCCGATCGCTTACCGTGTTCTGCCGATCGCTTACCGTGTTCTGCCGATCGCTTACCGTGTTCTGCCGATCGCTTACCGTGTTCTGCCGATCGCTTACCGTGTTCTGCCGATCGCTTACCGTTTTCTGCCGATCGCTTACCGTTTTCTGCCGATCGCTTACCGTGTTCTGCCGATCGCTTACCGGTTTCTGCCGATCGCTAACCGTTTTCTGCCGATCGTTTACCGTGTTCTGCCGATCGCTTACCGTGTTCTGCCGATCGTTTACCGTGTTCTGCTGATCCCTTACCGTTTCCTGCCGATCGCTTACCGTGTTCTGCCGATCGCTTACCGTGTTCTGCCGATCGCTTTACCGTGTTTGCTGCCGATCGCTTACCGTGTTCTGCCGATCGCTTACCGTGTTCTGCCGATCGCTTACCGTGTTCTGCCGATCGCTTACCGTGTTCTGCCGATCGCTTACCGTGTTCTGCCGATCGCTTACCGTGTTCTGCCGATCGCTTACCGTGTTTGCTGCCGATCGCTTACCGTGTTCTGCCGATCGCTTACCGTGTTCTGCCGATCGCTTACCGTGTTCTGCCGATCGCTTACCGTGTTCTGCCGATCGCTTACCGTGTTCTGCCGATCGCTTTACCGTTTTCTGCCGATCGCTTACCGTGTTCTGCCGATCGCTTACCGTGTTCTGCCGATCGCTTACCGTGTTCTGCCGATCGCTTACCGTGTTCTGCCGATCGCTTACCGTGTTCTGCCGATCGCTTACCGTGTTTGCCGATCGCTTACCGTGTTCTGCCGATCGCTTACCGTTTTCTGCCGATCGCTTACCGTGTTCTGCCGATCGCTTACCGTGTTCTGCCGATCGCTAACCGTTTTCTGCTGATCGATTACCGTTTTCTGCCGATCGCTTACCGTGTTCTGCCGATCGCTTACCGTTTCTGCCGATCGCTAACCGTTTTCTGCCGATCGTTTACCGTGTTCTGCCGATCGCTTACCGTGTTCTGCCGATCGTTTACCGTGTTCTGCTGATCCCTTACCGTTTCCTGCCGATCGCTTACCGTGTTCTGCCGATCGCTTACCGTGTTCTGCCGATCGCCTTACCGTGTTCTGCCGATCGCTTACCGTGTTCTGCCGATCGCTTACCGTGTTCTGCCGATCGCTTACCGTGTTCTGCCGATCGCTTACCGTGTTCTGCCGATCGCTTACCGTGTTCTGCCGATCGCTTACCGTGTTCTGCCGATCGCCTTACCGTGTTTCTGCCGATCGCCTTACCGTGTTCTGCCGATCCTTACCGTTTCCTGCCGATCGCTTACCGTGTTCTGCCGATCGCTTACCGTGTTTGCTGCCGATCGCTTACCGTGTTCTGCCGATCGCTTACCGTGTTCTGCCGATCGCTTACCGTGTTCTGCCGATCGCTTACCGTGTTCTGCCGATCGCTTACCGTGTTCTGCCGATCGCTTACCGTGTTCTGCCGATCGCTTACCGTGTTCTGCCGATCGCTTACCGTGTTCTGCCGATCGCTTACCGTGTTCTGCCGATCGCTTACCGTGTTCTGCCGATCGCTTACCGTGTTCTGCGATCGCTTACCGTGTTCTGCCGATCGCTTACCGTGTTGTCTGCCGATCGCTTACCGTTTACCGTGTTCTGCCGATCGCTTACCGTGTTCTGCCGATCGCTTACCGTGTTCTGCCGATCGCTAACCGTTTTTCTGCTGATAGATTACCGTTTTCTGCCGATCGCTTACCGTGTTCTGCCGATCGCTTACCGGTTTCTGCCGATCGCTTACCGTTTTCTGCCGATCGTTTACCGTGTTCTGCCGATCGCTTACCGTGTTCTGCCGATCGTTTACCGTGTTTCTGCTGATCCCTTACCGTTTCCTGTTGATCGCAGATTACCGTGTTCTGCCGATCGTTTACCGTGTTCTGCTGATCCCTTACCGTTCCTGCCGATCGCTTACCGTGTTCTGCCGATCGCTTACCGTGTTCTGCCGATCGCTTACCGTGTTCTGCCGATCGCTTACCGTGTTCTGCCGATCGCTTACCGTGTTCTGCCGATCGCTTACCGTGTTCTGCCGATCGCTTACCGTTTCCTGCGATACAAGCATCCAGAGTCTTGGACACCACAACGGCCAATGTGCAGTCCATCGCTCTCGTGTGCGCACCATTCACCATCTGCAGGAGAAGATTGGCCAAGGTGTCCAGCCCCCCGACAGCAGCAAAGCGATCCTGAGAGAAGCCTGAGGAGACAGACGTCCTGCTGAGCGATGGCTTCATAAAACCTGACACCTCTATATCCTCCGGTTCACATACATGTAGCCGTGTGGGCCGTGTTTTGCGCGGGTACGAGAGCCCAGTCATTTGGATGGACACGCAGGGAAGTCCCGGCACAGCCCACACGGATCCTCGGTTCCCAGTGCGGCCGGCGTGTCACTAGAATGGCACCTACCCGCGGATCGCATTCCTCTGTGTGGGTGGTGCGGTTGCACAGATTCTTGTGCAGATCCATAGCGGCACCACCCACACAGATGTGGACCGAGCCTTACATCTCCATATATCCCGATATCCCGTTGTCCTGCACATACCACATCACGGTACTGACACGTATGTAAGGAAGGTGATGGAGATCTGCAGGTCTGTATATCACACGGCTAGGCTTCCGTTATTTACGAGGATTACTGAGAACATATATAAAGGAACGTTCCTTTAAGTGGAATTGTCCTTTAAACAAAGGCTGAACCTCCTAAGTGAAAGCTGCGTGACGTCATACCGTCATCTCTGCTCCTGTGAGCTGCACTGTGCCTCCTAGTGAGCACAACTGCCACAAACCCACTCCTGTGGACGGTCCATACTCCGCTAGAGAACGGCCCGGATGCACATGTGAGTATAAACGGTCCTGTCAGGACTGGGATCTGAACCCACAACCTCTTGCTGAGCCACCTGAGATCCTGGACAGCATCCTATCTGATCCCTTGAATAATCCTGCCTTGTTTCTGGTGAACCTTGAACTCTTGGCTCCTCCCACGAACCTACAATTTAAAGTGATACTAAAGGCTTATTAATTTTTTTAGTAACAAACACATCGTACTTACCTGTTGTGTGACAAAGAGCAGATCCTCCTCTTCTCGGGTCCCCCGCAGGTACTCCTGGACCCTCCCTCCTCTCAGGTGCCCCTACAGCAAGTAGCTTGCAATGGGGGCACCAGCTCCTCCGTGTGCCCATTCACACACAGAGCCGTGCCTCTGCTCCACCCCCTCTTTCTCATTGGCTCACTGGCTTTGACTGACAGCAACGGGAATCTAAGGAAAGGGAGCCCCGGGATAGCTGAGACTCCAGTACACATCGCTGGATCGAGAGGAGGCTTGGGGGGCCGGGGAAGGGGGGGGGGGGCTGGGGGGGAAGGGGGGGGGGGGGGGCCGGGGGGGCCGGGGAAGGGGGGGGGGCACTGCTGCACACAGGAGGTTTGTTACCTTCATACAAAGAATACAAGAAGATAAAAACACACCTTCAGCCATCAACTTCCTGCTTCCCAGATTGTTGTGCCAACCAATATCCTCCTCATCTGTGTACCTCCCGCTGTTGTCACCTCCACCATCACTGACACACCCTTGCTTCTGCCGGATCCCAACCTGCCAACCACTTGTACCGCCCTTTACTTGTTTACTGCCTGCGCTTCTGCCTGACCCCTACCTGCTATGTCTGCTAGTGGACCCCGGCCTGCCCACCTCCTGGTGGGGCGATCCTGAGGACCGGGCCTGGTACTAACATGCAGCAAAACCCATCCCCACCATCAGGGGCTCTGGTGAATACCGGTTAGTGCTCAGACCCCGCACCTCGGGAGAGCCGACATCTCATGTACTTACCTAGCTGGTCGGTGGGAGCCTCTCTACTGCTACTGGACCCCGAGCCTGACCCCCGACCCTGACCGGTCCATATTAATAAATGGGGCTGCACACTGGAGATCTTAGGAGCGGGGGATCCCCTCTCACCGGACCCCACATTCGCTGTATCCGCTCTCCCCGGACCCCGCATTCGCTGTATCCGCTCTCCCCGGACCCCACATTCACTATATCCCCTCTCCCCCGGACCCCGCATTCACTACATCCGCTCTCCCCGGACCCCGCATTCACTGTATCCGCTCTCCCCGGACCCCGCATTCCCTATATCCGCTCTCCCCGGACCCCGCATTCACTATATCCGCTCTCCCCGGACCCCGCATTCACTATATCCCCGGACCCCCGCATTCCCTCCCCGGACCCCGATTCACTATATCCGCTCTCCCCCCGGACCCCGCATTCCCTATATCCGCTCTCCCCGGACCCCGAATTCACTATATCCCCTCTCCCCGGACCCCCGCATTCACTATATCCGCTCTCCCCGGACCCCGCATTCACTATATCCGCTCTCTCCCGGACCCCGCATTCACTATATCCCCTCTCCCCGGACCCCGCATTCCTGTATCCCCTCTCCCCGGACCCCGCATTCACTATATCCGCTCTCCCCGGACCCCGCATTCACTGTATCCGCACTCCCCGGACCCCGCATTCCCTGTATCCGCTCTCCCCCCGGACCCCGCATTCCCTGTATCCGCTCTCCCCGGACCCCGCATTCACTATATCCGCTCTCCCCGGACCCCCACATTCGCTATATCCGCTCTCCCCGGACCCCGCATTCCCTGTATCCGCTCTCCCCGGACCCCGCATTCCTGTATCCGCTCTCCCCGGACCCCGCATTCACTGTATCCGCTCTCCCCGGACCCCGCATTCACTATATCCGCTCTCCCCGGACCCCGCATTCCCTGTATCCGCTCTCTCCCCGGACCCCGCATTCACCGTATCCGCTCTCCCCGGACCCCGCATTCCCTGTATCCCCTCTCCCCGGACCCCACATTCACTATATCCGCTCTCCCCGGACCCCGCATTCCCTGTATCCGCTCTCCCCGGACCCCGCATTCCTATATCCCTCTCCCCGGACCCCGCATTCACTATATCCCCTCTCCCCGGACCCCGCATTCACCGTATCCGCTCTCCCCGGACCCCGCATTCCCTGTATCCGCTCTCCCCGGACCCCGCATTCCCTGTATCCGCTCTCCCCGGACCCCGCATTCCCTGTATCCCTCTCCCCGGACCCCGCATTCACTATATCCCCCTCTCCCCGGACCCCGCATTCCCTGTATCCCCTCTCCCCGGACCCCGCATTCCCTGTATCCCCTCTCCCCGGACCCCGCATTCCCTATATCCCTCTCCCCGGACCCCGCATTCCCTGTATCCGCTCTCCCCGGACCCCGCATTCCCTGTATCCCCTCTCCCTGGACCCCGCATTCACTGTATCCGCTCTCCCCGGACCCCGCATTCCCTGTATCCCCCGGACTCTCCCCCTCTCCCCCGGACCCCGCATTCCCTATATCCGCTCTCCCCGGACCCCACATTCCCTGTATCCCTCTCCCCTGACCCCGCATTCCCTATATCCGCTCTCCCCGGACCCCGCATTCCCTGTATCCCCTCTCCCCGGACCCCGCATTCACTATATCCGCTCTCCCCGGACCCCGCATTCCCTATATCCCTCTCCCCGGACCCCGCATTCCCTGTATCCGCTCTCCCCGGACCCCGCATTCCCTGTATCCGCTCTCCCCGGACCCCGCATTCCCTGTATCCGCTCTCCCCGGACCCCGCATTCACTGTATCCCCTCTCCCCGGACCCCGCATTCACTGTATCCGCTCTCCCCGGACCCCGCATTCACCGTATCCGCTCTCCCCGGACCCCGCATTCCCTGTATCCGCTCTCCCCGGACCCCGCATTCACCGTATCCGCTCTCCCCGGACCCCGCATTCCCTGTATCCGCTCTCCCCGGACCCCGCATTCCCTGTATCCGCTCTCCCCGGACCCCGCATTCCTGTATCCGCTCTCCCCCGGACCCCGCATTCCCTGTATCCCTCTCCCCGGACCCCGCATTCCCTGTATCCCCTCTCCCCGGACCCCACATTCCTGTATAAGGACTGAATGAAATATGAAAGTTTCTCGGAATATCCTGTGACTGCCGGGAGCGGAGGCTTCTGTGTACTTACGATTATTGGCCACACACAGACCAATCAGAGAGCAGACGGGTCTGACAATCTCGGCTTGGGCAGAATACTGCAGCCATTTGTCTGCCTGGGGGAATGCTGAGGCGCTCAGGTTCTGGTTCTCCTCTAGAAGAAGCACAAATGTAATCATAGTTTAAGCATGCAAAAACGGAAGAGTGAGGAGCTGTGCCGTCATCGCCCTTCACGGGTGAACAATTCTGTCCATAAACATGTCAGGAGCAGGAAAAGACCTGGGCGGCGGGATGCGGTTGGGCGGGGGGGGGGGTTCAGGGGGGGGGGGGTTCAGGGGCGATGGGGGGGGGTGCTTACCATTCTGAGGGTTATTAACACAGGCACTCAGGGCACTGCACACCGCCAGCCACAGCTGGTACTGCGGATCGCTGCTTTCCACGCACGGCAACATGGAGTGTGCTAACGCTTGTGCTGCTGCTGGGAAAAAAAACACGCATTACCCCCCCTGAGCAAACACTGAGCATCTCCAGCAACAAATGTAAAGAGAACCTGTCTACAACACGGAGTGCACTAAACTCATATACACCACACAGGAAATGCATGAGGACTGCCCCCCCAAATCACTGACTTGGGGTGCTTCCAGTGAACAGTAATGCTGCAGAATGAACACCTTAGACCAGCGTTTCTCAACCTCAGTCAAGGCGCCCTATAAAATGATGGGCAGTCCTGAGGCCCCGCCCCATTCTACAATGAGAAAAACGATTCTAATAATGGGTGGGGGGGGCCCATGGAACACGGCTCACTTTGGGTGGGGGGCCCATGGAACACGGCTCACTTTGGGTGGGGGGCCCATGGAACACAGCTCACTTTGGGTGGGGGGGGCATGGAACACAGCTCACTTTGGGTGGGGGGCCCATGGAACACAGCTCACTTTGGGTGGGGGGCCCATGGAACACGGCTCACTTTGGGTGGGGGGCCCATGGAACACGGCTCACTTTGGGTGGGGGGCCCATGGAACACAGCTCACTTTGGGTGGGGGGCCCATGGAACACAGCTCACTTTGGGTGGGGGGCCCATGGAACACAGCTCACTTTGGGTGGGGGGCCCATGGAACACAGCTCACTTTGGGTGGGGGGCCCATGGAACACAGCTCACTTTGGCTGGGGGGCCCATGGAACACAGCTCACTTTGGGTGGGGGGCCCATGGAACACAGCTCACTTTGGGTGGGGGGCCCATGGAACACAGCTCACTTTGGGTGGGGGGGCCCATGGAACACAGCTCACTTTGGGTGGGGGGCCCATGGAACACAGCTCACTTTGGGTGGGGGGCCCATGGAACACAGCTCACTTTGGGTGGGGGGCCCATGGAACACAGCTCACTTTAGAGAGGTGGGGAGACCCGTCTCAGCTCCCCATATCCCTGCTATGTGTAAGTCACCCTGTGCCTGTTAGGGGTACAGGGTGCTCTGTCCTGCTATTGTGTAGACATGTATGGGGGGGGGGGGGGTCGGTTGTTCATTGTTCACTGCCATGCGGTTGCATCCCATTGTTCTATTGTGTGTCTTGCTTGGGAGAAAACTATTATGGGATGTATGTGTTTGTGTATTGGCTTGGTGGGGGGTGTCTGCTGATGTGTCTCTGGTTGCTAGATTTGGTTTGCCCCGCCCTGTGTATATATGCAGGGGGGGGGGGGGGGGTTGTACCCTTGAATGTTTATATCTTGTGTCTGTGTTAAAATAAAGCCATTTATTGGTTTTACTTCGAGTGATGTCCGTGTGTCTGTGTTCGGACAGGGAGGCGGGAGTCTAACGGAAATACCCTAGCGTAGTCGGGCTCCGGTTCCGGTTCGGGCTCCGGTTCCCACCCCTCCAACGTGAGCTGTGTTCCATGGGCCCCCCATCCAAAGTCACTCACATCACACTAGTGTTCCCATGTTTCTCCTCTCCCTCAGTTTTTCTCCATCACTGAGCTAATGTGACCCCAGCACTGATGGAGAGGGGCGGGGGAGGGCCAAACTAGGATGCTGTGCAGGCAGCTGACATCCTCCTTATCAACTGATGATGTCATCGGTTGTCAGGACGCCGGCGGATAGAAGATCATAATGGTGAACAATGGAAACCTGCGGCTTTCTGTAACTAAAGGGCCGGCTTGTTCCCCCCGCTGACTGGTATACAAATTGTGGGCAATTGTTAGACATTTTGCCAAGGCACCCCTGAAGAGACCTCAAGAAACCCCTGAAAAAACCTCAAGGCACCCCTGAAGGGACCTCAAGGCACCCCAAAGATCCCAGGCACCCCTGAAGAGACCTCAAGGCACCCCAAAGATCCCAGGCACCCCTGAAGAGACCTCAAGGCACCCCTGAAGAGACCTCAAGGGACCCCTGAAGAAACCTCAAGGCACCCCTGAAGAAACCTCAAGGCACCCCAAGGATCCCAGGCACCCCTGAAGAGACCTCAAGGCACCCCAAGGATCCCATCACCCCTGAAGAAACCTCAAGGCACCCCTGAAGAGACCTCAAGGCACCCCAAAGATCCCAGGCACCCCTGAAGAGACCTCAAGGCACCCTTGAAGAGACCTCAAGGCACCCCTGAAGAGACCTCAAGGCACCCCAAGGATCCCAGGCACTCTGGGTTGAGAAAGGCTGCCTTAGACAACTGAGCACTGCAAAGACGTGGTCACAGTTTGGTGAAGACCCTTTTCTGTTCCCCCCATGACTGTCCCCCCGTGTACAGAGCCGGCTCCATAGGACATGGATTGATGGAGGAACCCAATTGGTCGGCTCAGAATGTTGAATCACAATACAGTGCCGCAGCTCCAAACTCTAATGAACGATTGTGACCAGCAGAGTTCCCTGTCCAGCCGTCAGCCAGCAAGCCGCTAAGAGCCTGAGCCAGCCACTCCCGACCCCCCCACAGACCGGCAAGTGCAGAGGACTGCTGACTGACAGTCGTGGCTCTCTGCTCATAGAAGACTGAGAACTGAGCGATCAGTGGTGTTTGATCACTCCGTGCTTGGTCAGGGGGCATTGATCATTCAGGTAAGGATACTGTAGACGTATTTTTATTCTCTTTTCAGATTGCTGCGTCCACATCTGCAAGGCATCTCGGCCCAGCCATGTCTGTCTGCAACGTACAACGTAGGTGGGCAGTAAAATCGGGGCTCAGCCACCAAGCCCCTTGGTCACCCATGTGGACAAAGAGAATTACTTTTCACAAATGTTGGAATTTTCCTGAACTCACCTGAAGAAGCGCAGAAGGAAGTCTAAGCACCCGGATTCCCTCACAAACGCCTGGCCAGCCTCTGAAACAGTCAAAGCAATTTCCAGGATCAGCAACCTGATGAGGAAATGAAACGATCCTCCGGATTGGGCGGCTGGGCTGACTGTGCCGGGAACAAGGCCAGCGAAGATCACCAATCCCCACAAATCCTGAAGGACACGAATCGCCTCTCAATGCAGATTGGGACCCGGGAACCACTAAGTCACATTCGGTTCCATGACAAATTATCAATAGATCGGCTCATCTACAATCATCACAGACAGTTCGCTGTACGTTTCTGATGTGTATTATTTCTGCCTACTGATACCGTGTCTGGGGGGGGGGGGGGGGGGTAGACATGGAGCACGCCCGGATGTGTCCGATGCGGAACATTCCACCTGCAGCGGCCGTAACCCAACAAGTGAGCCAAGACTGCTGCTGGGCACCGCCATCTTGGATGTGATGTCAGAAGCCCCAAACTCAGAGCTGTCTCTTCACAGTAATGCCCTTCACAGGGGTGAAGGAGCTGGACCAGCACAGACTGTAATATGACAGGGCGATGCCGTGCGAGGAGGGAGGGGTGAAGGAGCTGGTCCAGCACAGACTGTAATATGACAGGGCGATGCCGTGCGAGGAGGGAGGGGTGAAGGAGCTGGACCAGCACAGACTGTAATATGAGAGGGCGATGCCGTGCGAGGAGGGAGGGGTGAAGGAGCTGGTCCAGCACAGACTGTAATATGACAGGGCGATGCCCTGCGAGGAGGGAGGGGTGAAGGAGCTGGTCCAGCACAGACCGTAATATGACAGGGCGATGCCATGAGAGGAGGGAGGGGTGAAGGAGCTGGACCAGCACAGACTGTAATATGACAGGGCGATGCCGTGCGAGGAGGGAGGGGTGAAGGAGCTGGACCAGCACAGACTGTAATATGACAGGGCGATGCCGTACGAGGAGGGAGGGGTGAAGGAGCTGGACCAGCACAGACTGTAATATGACAGGGCGATGCCGTACGAGGAGGGAGGGGTGAAGGAGCTGGACCAGCACAGACTGTAATATGACAGGGCGATGCCGTACGAGGAGGGAGGGGTGAAGGAGCTGGACCAGCACAGACTGTAATATGACAGGGCGATGCCGTACGAGGAGGGAGGGGTGAAGGAGCTGGACCAGCACAGACTGTAATATGACAGGGCGATGCCGTGCGAGGAGGGAGGGGTGAAGGAGCTGGTCCAGCACAGACTGTAATATGACAGGGCGATGCCGTACGAGGAGGGAGGGGTGAAGGAGCTGGTCCAGCACAGACTGTAATATGACAGGGCGATGCCCTGCGAGGAGGGGGGGGGTGAAGGAGCTGGTCCAGCACAGACTGTAATATGACAGGGCGATGCTGCGAGGAGGGGGGGGTGAAGGAGCTGGTCCAGCACAGACTGTAATATGACAGGGCGATGCCGTGCGAGGAGGGAGGGGTGAAGGAGCTGGTCCAGCACAGACTGTAATATGACAGGGCGATGCCGTGCGAGGAGGGAGGGGGTGAAGGAGCTGGACCAGCACAGACTGTAATATGACAGGGCGATGCCGTGAGGAGGGAGGGGTGAAGGAGCTGGTCCAGCACAGACTGTAATATGACAGGGCGATGCCATGTGAGGAGGGAGGGGTGAAGGAGCTGGTCCAGCACAGACTGTAATATAACAGGGCGATGCCATGTGAGGAGGGAGGGGCTGTGCCAGGGAACTGCCACTCCTGTAATAGTTAAAAGTGAAGAAATGTCATTTCTGGAAAGGAGAAGACGTCAAGTAACCATTCGGTGTTCCTGCACACGGGGATAAATGTTGATTTTACACGCACTTGCCGGTTTCCAACCTGTAAAAGCTCCTCTATGGCATCCCGTGTCGGCGCACACGGAGGAGTTTTACACGTGTATTCCAAGAGCAGCGTTATCAGGCTGAGAAAAAACATCAAAAGCGCATTCAGGAGAGGAGCTGAAGAGCAGAAAATGCTGAATCAGCGTAAACATTTGTAAACGCACCTCAACACCGAACACGTTCCGGGGACACATTCCGGGGACACGTTCAGGGGACACATTCCGGAGACACGTTCAGGGGACACATTCCGGAGACACGTTCAGGGGGACACATTCCGGGACACATTCCGGGGGACACGTTCAGGGGACACATTCCAGGGACACATTCAGGGGACACGTTCAGGGGACACGTTCAGGGGACACATTTCCGGGGACACATTCCGGGGACACGTTCAGGGGACACATTCCGGGGACACGTTCAGGGGACACATTCCGGGGACACGTTCCGGGGACACGTTCCGGGGACACGTTCAGGGGACACATTCCGGGGACACGTTCAGGGGGACAACGTTCAGGGGGACACGTTCCGGGGACACGTTCCGGGGACACGTTCAGGGGACACATTCCGGGGACACAATCCGGGGACATGTTCAGGGGACACGTTCCGGGGACACATTCCGGGGACACATTCCGGGGACACGTTCAGGGGACACATTCCGGGGACACGTTCCGGGGACACGTTCCGGGGACACGTTCAGGGGACAAGTTCCGGGGACACATTCCGGGGGACACATTCAGGGGACACGTTCCGGGGACACGTTCCGGGGACACGTTCCTGGGACACGTTCCGGGGACACGTTCCGGGGACACGTTCCGGGGACACGTTCCGGGGACACGTTCCGGGGGACACGTTTCCGGGGACACGTTCCGGGGACACGTTCAGGGGACACGTTCCGGGGACACATTCAGGGGGTTTGAGCCTTCATGCGTTCCCCACTGACTGAATGAATATTCTGGGCAATGGAATCCATGACACGCCAACATGTGAGCGCCATACGTGGTGTGAGGCATTTTGTTCCGCAGTGTCTGTCCTTCCAGGAGCTCCGGTGTTCAGAGGAGCAAAGCCGACACCCGGAGCTCAGGAGGCCTTGAATACTTCATCCTTCTGAGCTCGCGATGACAGGGTCTCTTTAACGCGCTCATTGCTGCCATTTTTGTTTTTTAAAGCAACACAATAGCTTTATGCATACATGACAAACACAAAACCGGAGTCGCTGATCATTTATATCATCACCACGAGCCGTGTGGCTCCATGTACGCGGGGCGTATGGAAAACACTTCTGACTGCTGGAAAACGGAGGTTACAAAACGTTTCCATTCCGCGTTTATGAGCGTTTGCATTTAAAGATAACCTCAGGAGACCTTCCAAATGCCCAGAATGCACTGAAAAACAGCAAAAAATTAACTATTTCAGATATTTTGAGAGAAGCAGAGAGATCAGAAGCCGGGAGAGGAAAAGCGGGGAGAGCAGAAGCGGGGAGGGAGGAAAAGCGGGGAGAGCAGCAGGAAGCAAGCAGGGAGAGCAGAAGCCGGGAGAGCAGAAGCAGAGAGAGCAGAAGCCGGGAGAGCAGAAGCAGGGAGAGAGCAGAAGCGGGGAGAGCAGAAGCAGAGAGAGCAGAAGCCGGGAGAGCAGAAGCAGGGAGAGCAGAAGCGGGGAGAGCAGAGGCAGAGAGAGCAGAAGCCGGAGAGCAGAAGCAGGGAGAGCAGAAGCGGGGAGAGGAAAAGCGGGGAGAGAGCAGAAGCAGAGAGAGCGGAAGCAGGGAGAGCAGAAGCAGGGAGAGCAGAAGCGGGGAGAGCAGAAGCGGGGAGAGTGGAAGCAGAGAGAGCAGAAGCCGGGACAGCAGAAGCGGGGAGAGCAGAAGCAGGGAGAGCAGAAGCAGGAAAGCAGAAGCGGGGAGAGCAGAAGCAGAGAGAGCGGAAGCAGAGAGAGCAGAAGCAGGAGAGCAGAAGCGGAAGAGAGCAGAAGCGGGGAGAGCAGAAGCAGAGAGAGAGAAGCGGGGAGAGAAGCAGGGGAGCGGGGAGAGCAGAAGCAGAGAGAGAGGAGAAGCGGGGAGAGCAGAGCGCGGAGAAGTGGAAGCAGAGAGAGCAGGCGGGGAGAGCAGAAGCCGGGAGAGCAGAAGCGGGGAGAGCAGAAAGCAGGAGAGCAGAAGCAGGGAGAGCAGAAGCAGGGAAAGCAGAAGCGGGGAGAGCAGAAGCAGAGAGAGCAGAAGCGGGGAGAGCAGAAGCAGAGAGAGCAGAAGCCGGGAGAGCAGAAGAAGGGAGAGCAGAAGCGGGGAGAGCAGAAGCGGGGAGAGGGCAAGCGGGGAGAGCAGAAGCGGGGAGGAGAAGCGGGAGAGCAAGCAGAGAGAGCGGAAACAGGGAGAGCAGAAGCGGGGAGAGGAAAAGCGGGGAGAGCGGAAGCAGAGAGAGCAGAAGCAGAGAGAGCAGAAGCTGGGAGAGAGCAGAAGCGGGGAGAGCAGAAGCAGGGAGAGCAGAAGCAGGGAAAGCAGAAGGGGGAGAGCAAGAAGCAGAGAGAGCGGAAGCAGAGAGAGGGCAGAAGCAGGGGAGAGCAGAAGCGGGGAGAGCAGAAGCAGGGGGAGAGAGAGCGGGGAGAGCGGGGGGAGCAGAAGCGGAGAGAGCAGAAGCGGGGAGAGCAGAAGCGGGGAGAGCAGGGACAGAGAGGGGGAGAGGCGGGGGGAAGCAGAAGCGGGGAGAGCAGAAGCGGGAGAGAGCAGAAGCAGGGGGAGCAGAAGCGGGGAGGGTGGAAGCAGGAGAGGAGAAGCGGGGGAGAGCAGAAGCCGGGAGAGCAGAAGCGGAGAGAAGCAGAAGCGGGGAGAGCAGAAGCAGGGAAAGCAGAAGCGGGGGGAGAGCAGAGCAGGAGCAGCGAGAGAGCAGAAGCCGGGAGAGAGCAAAAGCAGGGGAGAGCAGAAGGGGAGAGCAGAAGGGGAGAGCAGAAGCGGGGAGAGCAGAAGCGGGGAGAGGAAAAGCGGGGAGAGCAGAAGCAGAGGAGGGAAGCAGGGAGAGCAGAAGCGGGGAGAGAGCAGAAGCGGGGAGAGGAAAAGCGGGGAGAGTGGAAGCAGAGAGAGCAGAAGCAGAGAGAGCAGAAGCCGGGAGAGAGCAGAAGCGGGGAGAGCAGAAGCAGGGAGAGCAGAAGCCGGAGAGCAGAAGCGGGGAGAGCAGAAGCAGGGAAAGCAGAAGCAGGGAGAGTGGAAGCGGGGAGAGCAGAAGCAGAGAGAGCGGAAGCAGGAGAGCAGAAGCCGGGAGAGCGGAAGCAGAGAGAGCGGAAGCAGAGAGCGGGCAGAAGCAGGGAGAGCAGAAGCGGGGAAGAGCAGAAGCAGGGAAAGCAGAAGCAGGGAAAGCAGAAGCGGAGAGAGCAGAAGCGGGGAGAGCAGAAGCAGAGAGAGCGGAAGCAGAGAGAGCAGAAGCCGGAAGAGAGCGGAAGCAGAGAGAGCGGAAGCAGAGAGAGCAGAAGCGAGGAGAGCAGAAGCAGAGAGAGCAGAAGCGAGGAGAGCAGAAGCAGAGAGAGCAGAAGCGGGAGAGCGGAAGCGCAGAGAGCGGAAGCAGGGAGAGCGGAAGCCGGGAGAGCGGAAGCCGGGAGAGCGGAAGCAAAAGAGAGCGGAAGCCGGGGACAGCGGAAGCCGAAGAAGCTGGAGAAGGTAAGGGCAACGTCCGCCAACATCTCTGACCTTCTTTCTGTATTCCAAGAACAGAATCACGTGTGTGAGCTCAGCATCCCTGGCGTGACAACTGTATGTTCCTCCAACCACGCTGGGAAGTCTATGGCCATTGGATGCCGGGGATGCCGGGAATTTTCCTTCGATGTCCAGCTAGCATTATGCAAATGGTGACCCAGAGAAAGTTTCCCTTTGATGTCATTAGTGGCGGAGGAGAAGTGGGACGTTCTGGAGGAGATCCACATATGGAGTCCATCATCAGCGTGTAGAGGACATCAAAAAAAAAAAAAACAAACAAAACAAAAACCAAAAAAACAACAAAAAAAATCAAAGCCACACAGACGGCCACCTTCCTGCAGGAGAGCGCTGCATCTAATGCCATATTTCACCGACCATTCCAGGGGGTCGATTATCTGTGGTGAGTGGGGCTCTGGAGGGGGAGCACTGGAGGGGGAGCACTGGAGGGGCAGCACTGATTGGAGCACTGGAGGGGGGAGAACTGATTGGAACACTGGAGGGGGGAGAACTGATTGGAGCACTGGAGGGGAACACTGGAGGGGAGCACTGATTGGAGCACTGGAGGAGGAGCACTGATTGGAGCACTGGAGGGGGAGCACTGGAGGGGGAGCACTGATTGGAGCACTGGAGGGGGAACACTGGAGGGGGAGCACTGATTGGAGCACTGGAGGGGGAGCACTGATTGGAGCACTGGAGGGGGGAGCACATGGAGGGGGAGCACTGATTGGAGCACTGGAGGGGGAGCACTGATTGGAGCACTGGAGGGGGGAGAACTGATTGGAGCACTGGAGGGGGGAGAACTGATTGGAGCACACTGGAGGGGGGAGAACTGATTGGAGCACTGGAGGGGGAGCACTGATGGGAGCACTGGAGGGGGAAGAACTGATTGGAGCACTGGAGGGGGAACACTGATTGGAGCACTGGAGGGGGAGAACTGATTGGAGCACTGGAGGGGGAGCACTGATTGGAGCACTGGAGGGGGAGAAACTGATTGGAGCACTGGAGGGGGGAGAACTGATTGGAGCACTGGAGGGGGAGAACTGATTGGAGCACTGGAGGGGGGAGAACTGATTGGAGCACTGGAGGGGGGAGAACTGATTGGAGCACTGGAGGGGGAGCACTGATTGGAGCACTGGAGGGGGAGCACTGATTGGAGCACTGGAGGGGGGAGAACTGATTGGAGCACTGGAGGGGGGAGAACTGATTGGAGCACTGGAGGGGGAGAACTGATTGGAGCACTGGAGGGGGAGCACTGATGGAGCACTGGAGGGGGAAGAACTGATTGGAGCACTGGAGGGGGAACACTGATTGGAGCACTGGAGGGGGGAGAACTGATTGGAGCACTGAGGGGGAGCACTGATTGGAGCACTGGAGGGGGGAGAACTGATTGGAGCACTGGAGGGGGGAGAACTGATTGGAGCACTGGAGGGGGGAGAACTGACTGGAGCACTGGAGGGGGGAGAACTGATTGGAGCACTGGAGGGGGAGCACTGATTGGAGCACTGGAGGGGGAGCACTGATTGGAGCACTGGAGGGGGAGCACTGATTGGAGCACTGGAGGGGGGAGAACTGATTGGAGCACTGGAGGGGGAGCACTGATTGGAGCACTGGAGGGGGAGAACTGATTGGAGCACTGGAGGGGGAGCACTGATTGGAGCACTGGAGGGGGAAGAACTGATTGGAGCACTGGAGGGGGAACACTGATTGGAGCACTGGAGGGGGCAGCACTGATTGGAGCACTGGAGGGGGAGAACTGATTGGAGCACTGGAGGGGGAGCACTGATTTGAGCACTGGAGGGGGAGAACTGATTGGAGCACTGGAGGGGGAAAACTGATTGGAGCACTGGAGGGGGGGAGCACTGATTGGAGCACTGGAGGGGGAGAACTGATTGGAGCACTGGAGGGGGACCACTGATTGGAGCACTGGAACGGTGGAGCACTGATTGGAGCACTAGGTAGGGGGAGAACTGATTGGAGCACTGAGGGTGGACCACTGTGATTGTAGCACTGGAGGGGGGAGAACTAATTGGAGCACTATGCAAAGGGAATTGCTTACACTCGCCCCCCACGGAACGGTATACAACTCGCCCCACACAGAAAGAGACGGTACAAACTCGCCCCCACAGACGGTACAACTCGCCCCCACGGAACGGTATACAACTCGCCCCCACGGAAACGGTACAACTCGCCCCCACAGACCGGTACAACTCGCCCCCAACAAGACGTACAACTCGCCCCCCCCCCACGGAACGGTACAACTCGCCCCCTGCCCACGGAACGGTACAACTCTCGCCCCCACACACTGGAGTATCGGGGAAGGCAAACTTACTGTTATTAGACACCAGAACCAGAAGGAGGAGGAAGACGGTCGTCCATTCTCAGACTGACGGAACATCGATCGTTGGAGAACACGGAACTCACCTCCTCAAATATCTCCGCAGAGCTCAGAGTTTGCTGAAAGAAAACTGCAATGAGACTACAAATAATCGTCCTGAGAGAAGCTGCCGACCTGCCGGTCTGTGTGTGTTGTGGGGGGGGGGGGGGGCGGAGGGAACGGGGGGGGGGGGCATCATTACCATCGCTCTCTGCCAAGGACCCCCAGAGTGTAGAATGAGACCTCCTTCAGTGCCGGGGTGAGAGCTGCACCTCCCCACACTGACCAGGAAGGTCAAACCGCCAATATTCCCGGAAATAATCGCACGCATCCACCTGAGAAGACATCATCGTCATTGTATAGAATGTGGTCCCTGCAACCCGGTGGGGCCCCAACCAACCACTGTGCAGGGGCCCCAGTGTGGTGAGAAGTGCTCTGATAGATGTGAAATAGGGGGCCCCTTCCCCGAAACCCCCCCACAACAGAGACCCCCATTCTCTCCGAACTTCCCCCCACAACAGAGACCCCCATTCTCCCGGAAATCCCCCCCCCACAACCCAGAGACCCCATTCTCCGAAACCCCCCCCCAACAACAGAGACCCCCATTCTCCAACCGCCCCCCCCCCCCCACAACAGAGACCCCCATTCTCCGAAACCCCCCCCACAACAGAGACCCCCATTCTCCAGCCCCCCCCCCACAACAGAGACCCCCACATTCTCCAATCCCCCCCCCACACCATTGTCTCCAACTCCCCCCCCAAACAGAGACGGGGGCCCCATTCTCCAACTCCCCCCTACAACAGAGGGCCCCCCATTCTCCAAAACTCCCCCCCCCCACAACAGAGACCCCCACTCACCAAACCCCCCTACAACAGAGAACCCCCCCATTCTCCAACCCCCCCACAAACAGAGGCCCCACATTCTCCCCAACTCCCCCCTACAACAGAGACCCCCACTCTCCAACCCCCCCCCACAACACCCATTCTCCAACCCCCCCCCCCCCACAACAGAGGCCCCATTCCTCACCCTCCCCCTCTACAACAGCAGGCCCCCATACTCTGAACCCCCCCTTTCCCTCTAACAGAGGCCCCCATTCTCCAAACCCCCCCCCCCAAACAGAGCCCCCATTCTCCAAACCCCCCCCACAAAGAGGCCCCCATTCTCCAAACCCCCCCCCCCCCTACACAACAGAGGATAGGGGCCCATTCCCTTCCAAAACCCCCCCCCCACAACAGAGCCCCCATTCTCCAAAAACCCCCCCCCCACAACAGAGCCCCCATTCTCCAACAACAGAGGCCCCTATTCTCCAAACCCCCCCCCCCCACCCCACAACAGGGGCCCCCACCCAACAGTGACCCCCAATCTCCAACCACCCCCAGCCACAACAGAGGTCCCCATTCTCCAAACCCCCCCCTACAACACAGAGGCCCCCGATTGTCCAACAACACCCATTCTCCAACCCCCTCTACAACAGAGGCCCCCATTGTCCAACCCCCCCCCCACAACAGAGGCCCCCCATTCTCCAACCCTCCCCTCTACAACAGAGGCCCCCCCACTCCAACCCCCCCCCAACTTTTTTTATAAATTACAGGGCCCCCATTCATGAAACCCCCCCCCCAAACAGAGGCCCACCATATCTCCAAACCCAGCCCCCCCCACCATTCTCCAAACCCCGCCCCCCCCCACACACACAACAGAGGTCCCCATTCACCCCCCCCCCCCCCTCACAACAAGGCCCCCCATTCTCCAAACCATCAGAACCCGCTCTATGAGCAGCCCTTTCACATCTTGCCTAATGTCCACGAGCAGAAACCCCCCCCCACCCCATACAGACACCCCATCCACCCCCCCCCCCCCTTGATGAATGTAGACCTCCCCCCCCCCCACGGTTACTTCTGGCAAGATGGACGCGGACGGCCCCTACCAAAGTGTCTTCTCGCGCCTCAGGATTGTCCATTTGACAATTTCCAGTACATTCTAATAACAATATCAGGTCCCTATTGTCATTTCTGGCAACGAAAAAATACGAGAGAATCCAGGAGGAGGTGAGCCGGAGAAGAAGAAGAAGCGGAAGAGGAAGAGGAAGAGGAAGAAGAAGAAGAGAGAAGAAGATGAGGGAGAGAAGAGGAGGGAAGAGGGAGAGAAGAAGAAGGAGAAGAAGAAGATAAGAAGAAGAGGAATGAGGAAGAGGGGAAGACCCTCCCCCCCCAGGAACAGAAGAGGAAGGGAGAAGAAGAAAGGAGGAGAAGAAGAGAAGAGGAGAGAGAAGAAAGAAGAAGAAGAAGAGGATTCAGAAGAAGAAGAGGAAGAAGAGGAAGGAGGAAGAAGAAGGAGAAGAAGAAGAAGAAGAAGAAGAGGAAGAGGCAAGAGGAAAGAAAGAAGAAAGAAAGAAGAGGAAGGAGAAGAAGAATGAGAACGAAGAGGAAGAGGTCCAGAAAGAAGAAGAAAGAGGAAGAAGAAGAGGAGAGACCAGGAGAAGAAGAGTCTCTCTTCGACTCAGAGGAGGAAGAGAAAAGATGAGGGAGAAGGAGAAAGAAGAGGGAGCGAGGAGGAAGAGGAAGAAGGAGAATAAGAAGAGAAGAAGAAGGAGAAGAGGAAGAAAGAAGAAGAAGAGGAAGAGGAAGAAGAAGAGGAAGAAGAGGAAGAATAGGAAGGAGAAGAAGAAGAGGAAGAAGAGGAAGGAAGAAGAAGGAGAAGGAGAAGAAGAAGAAGGGAGGCGGGAGGAAGACAGAAGGAGAAGGAGAAGAAGGAGAAGAAGAAGAAGGGAGAAGAATGAGAATAGAACGAAGAACTGAGAAGAAGAGAGGAAGAAGACGAGGGAAGAGGATGAAGAAAACAGAGGAAGAAGAGAAGGAAGAAGGAAGGAAGAAGAAGAAGGAGAAGAAGAAGAAGAAGGAGAAGAGGAAGAGGAAGAGGTGAAGGAGAAGAAGAAGGAGGAAGAAGGAGAAGAAGAAGAAGAAGCAGAAGGAGGAAGAGGAAGAAGGAGAAGGAGAAGAAGAAGGAGAAGAAGAATCGGAGAAGAAGAGGAAGAGGAAGAGAAGGAGAAGGAGAAGGAGAAGAAGAAAGGAGAAGAAGAAGGAGAAGAAGAAGAGGAAGAGAAGAGTAGGAGAAGAAGAAGAAGAAGGAGAAGAGGAGGAGAGGAATGAAGGTGAAGGAGAAGGAGAAGGTGAAAGAAGAAGAAGGAGAGAAGGAGAAGAAAGAAGAAGAAGAGGAAGAGGAAGAAGGAGAAAAGGAAGAAGGAGAAGAAGAAGAAGGAAGAGGAAGAGGAAGAAGGAAGAAGAAGAAGAAAAGAAGGAGAAGAAGAAGGGGGGAGAAGAAGAGATGAGAAGAGGAAGAAGAAGAAGAAGGAGAAGAGGCAAGGATGCTCCTCCTCAGGACCTGCTCCGCGTCCGAAGTCTCGAGCCTCGCTCGCCTGCTCCTTCGAAGTCTCCGTCTCGAAGCAGAAGAAGTCCTCCTTCGAGGAATGACCTCCGAGTCTCAGCCCTCAGGAAGAAGAAGGAGAAGAAATTTTAGTGGTGGTTTTCTTACACAAAAAAATGCCCACCAATGCCGAGTTTGCTGCGGTTTTAACACTGTTGTAAGAGCTATTTTAACAATTAAAAAATCTCCTCTAGAAACACGGAAAGGTTTCTTCACCCAGTAAGAGCTGAGAATGTAAGGACTAGACTCCCTCCATGAGGTGGGTGTGGCCGAGCACAGTGGATTGCTTGGTATGGAATGTCCTGGATTCCTTTCATGGATACACAGAATATAAACCTGGATATAACATTTATAGGAAGGTGATCCGGGGAATATCCGATTATTGATCCCGGGCAATATCTGATATATTGATCCAGGGAATATCCGATTATTGATCCCTGGTAATATCCGATTATTGATCCCGGGGAATAACCGATTATTGATCCCAGGGAATATCCGATATTGATTGAATATCCCATTATTGATCCCGGTAATATCCTAGATTATTGATCCCGGGAATATCCGATATTATTGATCCTAGGGAATAATCCGATAATATCTGATCCCCCCCCGGAATATCCGATTATTGATCCAGGAATATCCGAATATCCCGGGATTCCTGATTGATCCCGGGAATTATCCGATTATTGATCCCGGGAATATCCACAATTATTGATCCCGGGAATATCCGTTATTGATCCAGGAATATCCGATTATTGATCCCCCGGGGAAATATCCGATTATTGATTTGATCCGGGAATATCCGATTATTGATCCCAGGGAATATCCGATTATTGATCCCGGGAATATCCGATTATTGATCCAGGGAATATCCAGATTATTGATCCGGGAATATCCGATTATTGATCCCGGAATATCCGATTATTGATCCCGGGAATATCCGCACCATTATGATCCCGGGAATATCCAGATTATTGATCCGGGAATATCCGATTATTGATCCCGGGAATATCCGATTATTGTTGATCCAGGGAATATCCGATTATTGATCATGGGAATATCCAATTATGATCCCATGGGAATATCCGATTATTGATCAGGGAATATCCGATTATTGATCCCCGGGAATATTCCTGATTATTGATCCCGGAATATCAGATTATTGATCCCATGGAATAATCCGATTATTGATCCCGGGAATGTCGATTATTGATCCCGGGAATATTCCGCACAATTGATCCCGGGAATATCCGATTATTGATCCCGGAATATCCCGATTAATAGATCCAGGGAATATCCGATTATTGATCCGGGAATATCCGATTCTTGATCCCGGGAATATCCATTATTGATCCCAAGGAAATATCTGATAATTATTGATCCGGCTGGGAATATCCGATTATTGATCCCGGGAATATCCAGATTATAGATTCCCGGGAACTATCCGATTATAGATCCCGGGAATATCGATTATTTATCCAGGGGTGTTTTAATATCGATTATTGATCCCGGGAATATCCTAGTTATTGATCAAGGGCAATAACCGAATTATTGATCCCTGGGAATATCGATTATTGATCCCGGGAATATCCGATTGCCTCTCGGGGGATCAGGAAGGAATGTTCCCCTGCAGGAGGAGATAGGATCGTGCTTTGCTGGGTTTTGCCCCCCTTCCTCTGGATCACTGTGGGGGGAGGATTATACGTTTTTTTTTTTTCTATTGTTGAACTGGATGGACTTTTGTCTTTTTTCTGCCAGACTAACTATGTAACTGTGTAACTCTGTAGACTGGCTAGTTCTGGGTTTTTTTCTAGCCAGAAACCGCTGACCAAAGCCTCAGTGTGCACAGCCACATAGGATAACATGCGGGGAGTTTCCTGGCAGCAGAAAAAAACACCAAAAGCCAAAACCAGCCGCTGTAAGAACAAACTCCCCCCCCCCCCCCCCCCCCCCCCCCTGGTGCAGGAGGACTGAACCCTACAGTATTAAAAGGTAAAATTCACAAATATAAATAAGGCTCCACCCACACTGGGGGGGCAGTTAGTCTCCACCCACACTGGGGGGGCAGTTAGTCTCCACCCACACTGGGGGGGGGGCAGTTAGTCCTCATGCAGACTGGAGGGGGGGGGGGCAGTTAGTCTCCACCCACACTGAGGGGGGGCAGTTAGTCCTCATGCAGACTGGAGGGGGGGGCAGTTAGTCCTCATGCACACTGGGGGGGGGGGGGCAGTTAATCCTCATGCACACTGGGGGGAGGGGGGCAGTTAGTCCTCATGCACACTGGGGGGGGGGGGCAGTTAATCCTCATGTTAGTCCTCACACACTGGGGGGGGGCAGTTAGTCCTCATCATGCACACTGGGGGGGGGGCAGTTAGTCCTCATGCACACTGGGGGGGGGCAGTTAGTCCTCATGCACACTGGGGGGGGCAGTTAGTCCTCATGCACACTGGGGGGGGGCAGTTAGTCCTCATGCACACTGGGGGGGGGGGGGGGGGACGTTAGTCCTCATGCACACTGGGGGGGGGGGGCAGTTAGTCCCCCCACGGGAGGACTTGGGCTCCGTTCATGCACACTGATGCGGGGGCATTTTTGCGCTTTTTGCAGAACCGCACTCCAGTCCTCACCGAGGACTTTGGGAACGGGGGGACTTTAGTCCTCTGCAAAGTAAAAGCCGGGGTTTTGTTGAGGGGAAATCCACGGGGGGCGGTTTTGCCGCTTTTCTCCATTTTTATTCTGCCCAACAAACAAAAAAATTCCTCTTTAACCTCTTGCCGACCGCGCATATCCGGGGGGGGGCAGTTGAGGCTTCACCGGGGGGGGCCAGTTCTGAGTGGACACTGGGGGGGGCATATGACGTCCTCATGCCACAACGCGCAGTCCTGCATGCACCAGGGGGGGCGCACCCGGCGATCTCCGTGATCGCTGTGTCCTCACGGACACAGCTGATCACGTGGTGGGAAAGGCAGATCCCACCGGCCTTTTACACACGTGGGGGGCGGTGTCCAATGACACGCTGGGGGAAATGCAAGTGCCGGTTCTCGGCTGCACTTTCCTCACGCTGTCAGATCGTGAGGGGGCAGTTAGTGCCGAGAACCGGCAGTTGTCAGTGCGGGGATCGGCACCGATCATCAGGACACTGATGATTGGTGCCCAGCAGTGCCACCCGCAAGTTCCGCCCAGCAGTGCGCCCACTAGCCCCATGCACACCCGTGGGGCAGCAGTGCACCTACCTGTGCCCATGCAGTGCCCCCATCTGTGCCCAGCAGTGCACCCACCTGTTGCCACTCTGCAGTGCCACCTACCTGTGCCCAGAAGTGCCACCTACATGTGCCCAGCAGTGCCACCCACCAGTGCCACCCACCTGAGCCCACCAGTGCCACCCACCTGTGCCCACCAGTGCCACCCACCTGTGCCCACCCACCAGTGCTGCCCACCTGTGCAGCCCAGCAGTGCTGCCAGTCAGTGCCACCAGTCAGTGCCCAGGGGTTGTGCCAGTCAGTGCCGCGCAGTCAGTGCCCAGAAGTGATGCCAGTCAGTGCTCCGTCTATCAGTGCCGCCTATCAGTGCCGCCTATCTGTGCACCTCATTAGTACTGCCTATCAGTGCCCTTTAGTGCTCCTATCAGTGCCCATCAGTGCCGCCTCATCAACGCAAATCAGTGAAGGAGAAAAAATACCTGTTTGAAAAATTTTATAAAAGAAACAAATAAACTTTTTTTTTTTTCAAATTTTTTGCACTTTTTTTAATTTATAGGGCAAAAAGTAAAGCGCCCAGCGGGGAGTTTTACCACCAAAAGAAAGCTCTATTTGTGAGAAAAAAATGATCAAAATTTTCATATGGGTACAATGTTGCATGACCGCGCAATTGCAATCAAAGTGCGGCAGCGCATGAAACCACTGAAAATTGGCCTGGGGGGGAGGGGGTAGAAGTGCCCGGTAGGCGAGGGGTTAATAACAAAAAAGATCTTAAACTGCAAAAACCGCGTGAAAGCCGTGTGCAGACCGTGCGCAGAACAAACTGCTGCAGAGCATCAAACACACAACGCAGAAATGTGAACGGAGCCCAAAGAATGAAACTAGTGTTCACCAATGTGCTGAGCTCCGCCCCCAGAGAGGTGGGGCCTATAGGAAGCCAGTCATACCAAATGAGCAGAGTGCTCCACCCAACTTCACCGGATCCATTCCTTCCGTCTGGAGGAGCTGAAACAACACAGAGCAGAAATGTGAGCCATGGCGGTGCAGCACTGAAGACAGGCACATTCCTTGTCTTATCTTCCAGGAGACCCAACCCTGGACTTCCCAGATTCACCGGCTCCGAGGCTCTACAATCCCCCCCCATTGGGGGAGGGGTCTGCACACAGGAGGGTTCCCCTCCATATAGAGGTCACATGACAGTCAGAACGTTCCCTGCGGATCCCTCCCTGAGCCAGGACATGTGTCATCCTGTGTGCCGAGCGTACGGTCTGAGCGCGCTCCCCACTGAGTCCCGCCCCCTCCTTCCTTATATGGTCATGCAGAAACAATCACCAGCAGGAAATACACAACTTACCTGTACAGAAGTACTTACCTCTCCTACCTCCTGTCCATCACCCCGCCCTCTACCAGCCCCTCCCCCACAGATCCCTGTCCATCACCCCCCCCTCTACCAGCCCCTCCCCCCACAGATCACTGTCCATCACCCCGCCCTCTACCAGCCCCTCCCCCCCGATCACACCCCATGGATCACTGTCCATCACCCCGCCCTCTACCAGCCCCTCCCCCCCCCCCGATCACACCCCATGGATCACTGTCCATCACCCCGCCCTCTACCAGCCCCTCCCCCCCAGATCACACCCCATGGATCCCTGTCCATCACTCCGCCCTCTACCAGCCCCTCCCCCACAGATCACTGTCCATCACCCCGCCCTCTACCAGCCCCTCCCCCCACAGATCACTGTCCATCACCCCCGCCCTCTACCAGCCCCTCCCTCCCACAGATCACTGTCCATCACCCCCACCCCCCCTCTACCAGCCCCTCCCCCCCGATCACACCCCATGGATCCCTGTCCATCACTCCGCCCTCTACCAGCCCCTCCCCCCACAGATCACTGTCCATCACCCCGCCCTCTACCAGCCCCTCCCCCCACAGATCACTGTCCATCACCCCGCCCTCTACCAGCCCCTCCCTCCCACAGATCACTGTCCATCACCCCGCCCTCTACCAGCCCCTCCCCCCACAGATCACTGTCCATCACCCCGCCCTCTACCAGCCCCTCCCCACACAGATCACTGTCCATCACCCCGCCCTCTACCAGCCCCTCCCCCCACAGATCACTGTCCATCACCCCGCCCTCTACCAGCCCCTCCCCCCCGATCACACCCCATGGATCACTGTCCATCACCCCGCCCTCTACCAGCCCCTCCCCCCCCCCGATCATACCCCATGGATCACTGTCCATCACCCCGCCCTCTACCAGCCCCTCCCCCCCACAGATCACACCCATGGATCACTACTCATCACCCCTCCCCCACAGATCACACCCCATGGGTCACTGTCCATCACCCCTCCCCCACAAATCACACCCCATGGGTCACTGTCCATCACCCCGCCCTCTACCAGCCCCTCCCCCCCCATGGGTCACTCCTCATCACCCCTCCCCCCACAGATCACTGTCCATCACTCCGCCCTCTACCAGCCCCTCCCCCCAGATCACACCCCATGAGTCACTCCTCATCACCCCTCCCCCACAGATCACTGTCCATCACTCCGCCCTCTACCAGCCCCTCCCCCCAGATCACACCCCCATGAGTCACTCCTCATCACCCCTCCCCCACAGATCACACCCCATGGGTCACTCCTCATCACCCCTCCCCCCCACAGATCACACCCCATGGGTCACTCCTCATCACCCCTCCCCCCACAGATCACACCCCATGGGTCACTCCTCATCACCCCTCCCCCCCAGATCACACCCCATGGGTCACTCCTCATCACCCCCTCCCCCACAGATCACACCCCACGGGTCACTCCTCATCACCCCTCCCCCACAGATCACACCCCCATGGCTGGACAGGGTGACCCAGATGTGAGGGTTGACTAGCAACCAAACCTGACCAGCCTGATCAGAGACTCCTCCCCCACGTCACGCTGGGGTTTGTAGTTCCACCCATAGAGGTGTGATGGAGGAAGACAGACCCCGCCCACGCTACGCACCGCCATCCAATGGGCTCATCTCCCGCTCTTCCCACCGGAAATACAAAGGAACCGCACTTCCGGTGACGTCACGTACACCCGCGGACTTTCATTGGATAGAACAGACACGGGGGGAGGGAAGATCGGCCAAGCTGACAGATTTAGGGGGCGGGCCTGGTTTTGATGGAGAGGAGTGGGTGGGATGAGTTAGGGAAGGGGCGGGGTCGGGTGAGTTGGGGGTGTGTCATCCCATTCCTGAGTCCTGAGGAGAGGAAATGGGAAGTTTTCAGTTCCTGAGAGGAATCTCCACACACAGAGATTGGTCACCCCGAGCGACAACCGGCGTTACTATGGCGACCTGGGCGGAGTCCAATACCATGTGATGGCAGCCTGGGCGGAGTCCAATACCATGTGATGGTGGACAGGGCGGAGTCCAATACCATGTGATGGCAGACCGGGAGGAGGAGTCCAATACTATGTGATGGCAGCCTGGGCGGAGTCCAATACCATGTGATGGTGGACAGGGCGGAGTCCAATACCATGTGATGGCAGACCGGGAGGAGGAGTCCAATACTATGTGATGGCAGCCTGGGTGGAGTCCAATACCATGTGATGGTGGACAGGGCGGAGTCCAATACCATGTGATGGCGGCCTGGGCGGAGTCCAATACCATGTGATGGCGACCTGGGCGGAGTCCAATACCATGTGATGGCGGCCCGGGCGGAGTCCAATACCATGTGATGGCGGCCTGGGCGGAGTCCAATACCATGTGATGGCGACCTGGGCGGAGTCCAATACCATGTGATGGCGGCCCAGGGCGGAGTCCAATACCATGTGATGGCGACCTGGGCGGAGTCCAATACCATGTGATGGCGACCTGGGCGGAGTCCAATACCATGTGATGGTGGACAGGGCAGAGTCCAATACAATGTGATGGCGGCCCGGGCAGAGTCCAATACCATGTGATGGCGACCTGGGCGGAGTCCAATACCATGTGATGGCGACCTGGGCGGAGTCCAATACTATGTGATGGCGGCCTGGGCGGAGTCCAATAGTATGTGATGGCGGACAGGGCGGAGTCCAATACGATGTGATGGTGGACAGGGCGGAGTCCAATACGATGTGATGGTGGACAGGGCGGAGGAGTCCAATAGTATGTGATGGCGGACAGGGCGGAGTCCAATACGATGTGATGGTGGACAGGGCGGAGTCCAATACGATGTGATGGTGGACAGGGCGGAGGAGTCCAATAGTATGTGATGGTGGACAGGGCAGAGTCCAATACGATGTGATGGCGGCCCGGGAGGAGGAGTCCAGTACTATGTGATGGTGGCCCAGGAGGAGAGTCCAGTACTATGTGATGGAGGCCCGGGAGGAGGAGTCCAGTACTATGTGATGGCGGCCCAAGAGAGGGACTTTTTTGGCGAAAGAAGGACCAGGGGGGCCTTTTTCCTTATGGTGGTGCAAGAAGGGATTTTTTTGGGGGGATCTTTTGGGGTAGAGGGTCCAGGGGGAAGGAGACTTTTGGGGTAGAGGTGCAAAAAATGGCCTTTTTGGGAGTAGAAGGGGGAGGAGACTTCTGGGGTAGGGGGCCAGGGGGAGGAGACTTCTAGGGGGGCCTTTGGAATCACACAGCCATTCCCAGCAATGTCCACAATACATGGACTCTTGCAGCCATGACCCTGAATCTTCCTCGCGGTCTGGATCTTCCCCGCGGTCTGGTTCTTCCCCGCGGTCGGGATCTTCCCTGCGGTCGGGATCTTCCCCGCGGTCGGGATCTTCCCCGCGGTCGGGTTTCTTCCCCGCGGTCGGGATCTTCCCCGCGGTCTGGATCTTCCTCTCGGTCTGGATCTTCCTCTCGGTCTGGATCTTCCTCTCGGTCTGGATCTTCCTCTCGGTCGGGATCTTCCCTGAGGTCTGGTTCTTCCTCTCGGTCTGGTTCTTCCTCTCGGTCTGGTTCTTCCTCTCGGTCTGGTTCTTCCTCTCGGTCTGGTTCTTCCTCTCGGTCGGGATCTTCCTCTCGGTCGGGATCTTCCCCGCGGTCGGGATCTTCCCCTCGGTCTGGTTCTTCCTCTCGGTCTGGTTCTTCCTCTCCCTTCCCCGCGGTCTGGTTCTTCCTCGCGGTCTGGATCTTCCTCTCGGTCTGGATCTTCCTCTCGGTCTGGTTCTTCCCCACGGTCTGGTTCTTCCCCCGCGGTCGGGATCTTCCCCGCGGTCGGGATCTTCCTCGCGGTCGGGATCTTCCCTGCGGTCTGGTTCTTCCTCTCGGTCGGGATCTTCCCCGCGGTCGGTCGGATCTTCCCCTCGGTCTGATTCTTCCTCTCGGTCGGGATCTTCCCCGCGGTCGGGATCTTCCCCTCGGTCTGGTTCTTCCTCTCGGTCGGGATCTTCCCCGCGGTCTGGTTCTTCCTCGCGGTCTGGATCTTCCTCTCGGTCTGGTTCTTCCCCACGGTCTGGTTCTTCCCCCGCGGTCGGGTTCTTCCCCGCGGTCGGGTTCTTCCTCGTGGTAGGGATCTTCCTCGCGGTCGGGATCTTCCCTGCGGTCTGGTTCTTCCTCTCGGTCGGGATCTTCCCCGCGGTCGGGATCTTCCCCGCGGTCTGGTTCTTCCTCGCGGTCTGGATCTTCCTCTCGGTCTGGATCTTCCTCTCGGTCTGGATCTTCCTCTCGGTCTGGTTCTTCCCCCGCGGTCGGGTTCTTCCCCCGCGGTCGGGTTTTTCCTCGTGGTAGGGATCTTCCTCGCGGTCGGGATCTTCCCTGCGGTCTGGTTCTTCCTCTCGGTCGGGATCTTCCCGCGGTCTGGTTCTTCCTCGCGGTCTGGATCTTCCTCTCGGTCTGGATCTTCCTCTTGGTCTGGTTCTTCCCCACGGTGTGGTTCTTCCCCACGGTCTGGTTCTTCCCCCGCGGTCGGGTTCTTCCCCGCGGTCGGGTTCTTCCTCGCGGTAGGGATCTTCCTCGCGGTCGGGATCTTCCCTGCGGTCTGGTTCTTCCTCTCGGTCGGGATCTTCCCTGCGGTCTGGTTCTTCCTCTCGGTCTGGTTCTTCCTCTCGGTCTGGTTCTTCCTCTCGGTCGGGATCTTCCCCGCGGTCGGGTTCTTCCCCGCGGTCGGGATCTTCCCCGCGGTCTGGTTCTTCCTCTCGGTCGGGATCTTCCCCTCGGTCTGGTTCTTCCTCTCGGTCAGGATCTTCCCCGCGGTCGGGTTCTTCCCCGCGGTCGGGATCTTCCTCGCGGTCGGGTCTTCCCCGCGGTTGGGATCTTCCCCTCGGTCTGGTTCTTCCTCTCGGTCGGGTTCTTCCCCGCGGTCGGGATCTTCCTCTCGGTCTGGTTCTTCCTCTCGGTCGGGATCTTCCCCGCGGTCGGGATCTTCCCCGCGGTCGGGATCTTCCCCCCGCGGTCGGGATCTTCCTCTCGGTCTGGATCTTCCTCTCGGTCTGGTTCTTCCTCTCGGTCTGGTTCTTCCTCTCGGTCTGGTTCTTCCTCTCGGTCGGGTTCTTCCTCTCGGTCGGGTTCTTCCTCTCGGTCGGGTTCTTCCTCTCGGTCGGGATCTTCCCTGCGGTCTGGATCTTCCTCTCGGTCTGGTTCTTCCTCGCGGTCTGGTTCTTCCTCGCGTCTGGTCTGGTTCTTCCTCGCGGTCTGGTTCTTCCTCGCGGTCTTGATCTTCCCCGCGGTCGGGATCTTCCTCTCGGTCTGGTTCTTCCTCTCGGTCGGGATCTTCCCTGCGGTCTGGATCTTCCTCTCGGTCTGGTTCTTCCCGCGGTTGGGATCTTCTCCGCGGTCGGGATCTTCCTCTCGGTCTGGTTCTTCCCCGCGGTTGGGATCTTCCCTGGTCTGGATCTTCCTCTCGTCTGGATCTTCCTCTCGGTCGGGTTCTTCCCTCGGTCTGGTTCTTCCTCTCGGTCTGGTTATTTCCCCGGTCTGGTTCTTCCCCGCGGTCGGGATCTTCCCCGCGGTCGGGATCTTCCCTCGGTCTGGTTCTTCCTCTCGGTCTGGATCTTCCTCTCGGTCTGGATCTTCCCTGAGGTCTGGTTCTTCCTCTCGGTCTGGTTCTTCCCCTCGGTCGGGATCTTCCCCGCGGTCGGGATCTTCCCCCTCGGTCTGGTTCTTCCTCTCGGTCGGGATCTTCCCCGCGGTCTGGTTCTTCCTCGCGGTCTGGATCTTCCTCTCGGTCTGGTTCTTCCCCTCGGTCTGGTTCTTCCCCCGCGGTCGGGTTCTTCCCCGCGGTCGGGATCTTCTCCCTGCGGTCTGGTTCTTCCTCTCGGTCGGGATCTTCCCTCGGTCTGGTTCTTCCCCTCGGTCGGGATCTTCCCCGCGGTCGGGATCTTCCCCGCGGTCTGGTTCTTCCTCTCGGTCGGGATCTTCCTCTCGGTCTGGATCTTCCTCTCGGTCTGGATCTTCCTCTCGGTCTGGTTCTTCTTCCCGCGGTCGGGATCTTCCTCTCGGTCTGATTCTTCCTCTCGGTCTGGTTCTTCCTCTCGGTCTGGTTCTTCCTCTCGGTCTGGTTCTTCCCCGCGGTCGGGTTCTTCCCGCGGTCGGGTTTCCTCTCGGTCTCGGGATCTTCCTCTCGGTCTGGTTCTTCCTCTCGGTCTGGTTCTTCCTCGCGGTCTGGTTCTTCCTCGCGGTCTTGGTTCTTCCCGCGGTCTTGATCTTCCCCTCGGTCTGGTTCTTCCTCTCGGTCGGGTTTCTTCCTCTCGGTCGGGATCTTCCCTCTCGGTTCTGGATCTTCCTCTCGGGTCTGGTTCTTTCCCCGCGGTTGGGATCTTCTCCGCGGTCAGGATCTTCCTCTCGGTCTGGTTCTTCCCCGTGGTTGGGATCTTCCCTGTGGTCTGGATCTTCCTCTCGGTCGGGATCTTCCCTGCGGTCTGGTTCTTCCTCTCGGTCTGGTTATTCCTCTCGGTTGGGTTCTTCCCGTGGTCGGGATCTTCCCCGCGGTTGGGATCTTCCGTGTGGTCTGGATCTTCCTCTCGGTCGGGATCTTCCCTGCGGTCTGGTTCTTCCTCTCGGTCTGGTTCTTCCCCGCGGTCTGGTTCTTCCCCGCGGTCGGGATCTTCCCGCGGTCGGGATCTTCCCCGCGGTCGGGATCTTCCCCGCGGTCGGGATCTTCCCCGCGGTCGGGATCTTCCCCGCGGTCGGGATCTTCCTCTCGGTCTGGGATCTTCCCCGCGGTCGGGATCTTCCTCTCGGTCTGGTTCTTCCCCGCGGTCGGGATCTTCCTCGCGGTCGGGATCTTCCTCGCGGTCGGGATCTTCCTCTCGGTCTGGTTCTTCCCCGCGGTCGGGATCTTCCCCGCGGTCGGGATCTTCCTCTCGGTCTGGTTCTTCCCCGCGGTCGGGATCTTCCTCGCGGTCGGGATCTTCCTCGCGGTCGGGCTCTTCCTCTCGGTCTGGTTCTTCCCTCGGTCTGGTTCTTCCTCTCGGTCTGGTTCTTCCTCTCGGTCTGGTTCTTCCTCTCGGTCTGGTTCTTCCTCTCGGTCTGGTTCTTCCTCTCGGTCTGGTTCTTCTTCTCGGTCGGGATCTTCCTCGCGGTCGGGATCTTCCCGCGGTCGGGATCTTCCTCGCGGGTCTGGATCTTCTTCCCGCGGTCGGGATCTTCCCCGTGGTCGGGATCTTCCTCGCGGTCGGGATCTTCCTCGCGGTCGGGATCTTCCCCGCGGTCGGGATCTTCCACAATCTGGACATCCATTCTCGGACTGATCATGTGACTACAGATAAACTTTCCATTTGTTTAAAAAAAAAAACAAATCCCGAACACTAAAATGTCTGATTGGCATTTGCAGAAAAGCTCCAGTCGGTGACTTTGCCTAGAATGAGATGATGTCATCAGTCTGTTGCAGGCAGGTGGGAGTATTTCCTCAGTCTCCAGGGTTGGCACCCTCCGTAAATCTCGGCCCATTAGGTACGGTCTGTAAATGTCTGTTATGGACAGCGGCCGCCTGTAGCAATATGGCTGCGGGTAGACTGTGGAGATCATTTGCCCAAAAACATGACATCACTGCGCCATGATGTCACTGTCTCCACCCACTGAGAACTGGCAAAAAAAAAAAGCCCGCCCAGCTTTGATACTTCTGATGCCCTGTGACGTCATGGCGCAGCAGCTTCATGCCATTTATGAACAGCAGCAGGCCTCCTGGAGTCCCAGAGACTGGCGGTCAGCAGAGGCCCCACCCGTATCTATGCACTCAGGGCGGAGTCCAATACTGTGAGCGCCGCACGCTTCTGAGATGATGGAGAAGGACGTTGGAACTGGCGCTGCTATGGATGGACTTGAGACACAGACAGGCCAGCAGAGTTACATTGGACCAACAGGAGGCAGCAGGCAATGGTGAGATTTATGTCCTCAGTCTCTGACCGTCTCCTGTACCATGTCTGCAGTCTCTGACCGTCTCCTGTATCATGTCCGCGGTCTCTGACCGTATCCTGTATCGTGTCCGCGGTCTCTGACCGTCTCCTGTATCGTGTCTGCGGTCTCTGACCATCTCCTGTATCATGTCTGCAGTCTCTGACCATCTCCTGTATCATGTCTGCAGTCTCTCTGACCGTCTCCTGTATCGTGTCTGCGGTCTTTGACCGTCTCCTGTATCGTGTCTGCAGTCTCTGACCGTCTCCTGTATCATGTCCGCGGTCTCTGACCGTCTCCTGTATCGTGTCTGCGGTCTCTGACCATCTCCTGTATCATGTCTGCGGTCTCTGACCATCTCCTGTATCATGTCCGCAGTCTCTGACCGTCTCCTGTATCATGTCCTCAGTCTCTGACCATCTCCTGTATCATGTCTGCTGTCTCTGACCATCTCTTATATCATGTCTGCAGTCTCTGACCATCTCCTGTATCATGTCTGCAGTCTCTGACCATCTCTTGTATCATGTCTGCGGTCTCTGACCATCTCCTGTATCATGTCTGCGGTCTCTGACCGTCTCCTGTATCATGTCCTCAGTCTCTGACCATCTCCTGTATCATGTCTGCTGTCTCTGACCATCTCTTTATATCATGTCTGCAGTCTCTGACCATCTCCTGTATCATGTCTGCAGTCTCTGACCATCTCTTGTATCATGTCTGCAGTCTCTGACCATCTCTTGTATCATGTCTGCAGTCTCTGACCATCTCCTGTATTATGTCTGCAGTCTCTGACCATCTCCTGTATCATGTCCTCGGTCTCTGACCATCTCTTGTATCATGTCTGCAGTCTCTGACCATCTCCTGTATTATGTCTGCAGTCTCTGACCATCTCCTGTACTATGTCTGCAGTCTCTGACCATCTCCTGTATCATGTCTGCAGTCTCTGACCATCTCCTGTATCATGTCTGCAGTCTCTGGCCATCTCCTGTATCCTGTCTGCAGTCTCTGACCATCTCCTGTACTATGTCTGCAGTCTCTGACCATCTCCTGTATCATGTCTGCAGTCTCTGACCATCTCCTGTATCATGTCTGCAGTCTCTGGCCATCTCCTGTATCCTGTCTGCAGTCTCTGACCATCTCCTGTATCATGTCTGCAGTCTCTGACCATCTCCTGTATCATGTCTGCGGTCTCTGACCATCTCCTGTATCATGTCTGCAGTCTCTGACCATCTCCTGTATCATGTTCTCAGTCTCTGACCGTCTCCTGTATCATGTCTGCAGTCTATGACCGTCTCCTGTATCATGTTCTCGGTCTCTGACCGTCTCCTGTATCATGTCTGCGGTCTCTGACCGTCTCCTGTATCATGTCCGCGGTCTCTGACCGTCTCCTGTATCATGTCCTCGGTCTCTGACCGTCTCCTGTATCATGTCCGTGGTCTCTGACCGTCTCTTGTATCATGCCTGCGGTCTCTGACCATCTCCTGTATCATGTCCTCGGTCTCTGACCATCTCATGTACCATGTCCTCGGTCTCTGACCATCTCATGTACCATGTCCTCGGTCTCTGACCATCTCCCGTATCATGTCCTCGGTCTCTGACCATCTCCCGTATCATGTCTGCAGTCTCTGACCATCTCCTGTATCATGTCTGCGGTCTCTGACCATCTCCTGTATCATGTCTGCGGTCTCTGACCATCTCCTGTATCATGTCTGCAGTCTCTGACCATCTCCTGTATCATGTCTGCAGTCTCTGACCATCTCCTGTATCATGTCTGCAGTCTCTGGCCATCTCCTGTATCCTGTCTGCAGTCTCTGACCATCTCCTGTACTATGTCTGCAGTCTCTGACCATCTCCTGTATCGTGTCCTCGGTCTCTGACCATCTCCTGTACTGTGTCTGCGGTCTCTGACCATCTCCTGTATCGTGTCTGCGGTCTCTGACCATCTCCTGTATCATGTCTGCAGTCTCTGACCATCTCCTGTATCATGTCTGCAGTCTCTGACCATCTCCTGTATCATGTCTGCAGTCTCTGACCATCTCCTGTATCATGTCTGCAGTCTCTGGCCATCTCCTGTATCCTGTCTGCAGTCTCTGACCATCTCCTGTACTATGTCTGCAGTCTCTGACCATCTCCTGTATCATGTCTGCAGTCTCTGACCATCTCCTGTATCATGTCTGCAGTCTCTGGCCATCTCCTGTATCCTGTCTGCAGTCTCTGACCATCTCCTGTATCATGTCTGCAGTCTCTGACCATCTCCTGTATCATGTCTGCGGTCTCTGACCATCTCCTGTATCATGTCTGCAGTCTCTGACCATCTCCTGTATCATGTTCTCAGTCTCTGACCGTCTCCTGTATCATGTCTGCAGTCTATGACCGTCTCCTGTATCATGTTCTCGGTCTCTGACCGTCTCCTGTATCATGTCTGCGGTCTCTGACCGTCTCCTGTATCATGTCCGCGGTCTCTGACCGTCTCCTGTATCATGTCCTCGGTCTCTGACCGTCTCCTGTATCATGTCCGTGGTCTCTGACCGTCTCTTGTATCATGCCTGCGGTCTCTGACCATCTCCTGTATCATGTCCTCGGTCTCTGACCATCTCATGTACCATGTCCTCGGTCTCTGACCATCTCATGTACCATGTCCTCGGTCTCTGACCATCTCCCGTATCATGTCCTCGGTCTCTGACCATCTCCCGTATCATGTCTGCAGTCTCTGACCATCTCCCGTATCATGTCCTCAGTCTCTGACCATCTCCCGTATTATGTCCTCAGTCTCTGACCATCTCCCGTATCATGTCTGCAGTCTCTGACCATCTCCTGTATCGTGTCCTCGGTCTCTGACCATCTCCTGTACTGTGTCTGCGGTCTCTGACCATCTCCTGTATCGTGTCTGCGGTCTCTGACCATCTCCTGTATCATGTCTGCAGTCTCTGACCATCTCTTGTATCATGTCTGCAGTCTCTGACCATCTCCTGTATCATGTCTGCAGTCTCTGACCATCTCATGTATCATGTCCTCAGTCTCTGACCATCTCCTATATCATGTCTGCAGTCTCTGACCATCTCCCGTATTATGTCTGCAGTCTCTGACCATCTCCCGTATCATGTCCTCGGTCTCTGACCATCTCATGTACCATGTCCTCGGTCTCTGACCATCTCATGTACCATGTCCTCGGTCTCTGACCATCTCATGTACCATGTCCTCGGTCTCTGACCATCTCCCGTATCATGTCCTCGGTCTCTGACCATCTCCCATATCATGTCTGCAGTCTCTGACCATCTCCTGTATCATGTCCTCAGTCTCTGACCATCTCCCGTATTATGTCCTCAGTCTCTGACCATCTCATGTACCATGTCCTCAGTCTCTGACCATCTCCCCTATCATGTCCTCAGTCTCTGACTATCTCCTGTATCATGTCTGCAGTCTCTGACCATCTCCTGTATCATGTCTGCAGTCTCTGACCATCTCATGTATCATGTCCTCAGTCTCTGACCATCTCATGTACCATGTCCTCAGTCTCTGACCATCTCATGTACCATGTCCTCAGTCTCTGACCATCTCCCCTATCATGTCCTCAGTCTCTGACCATCTCCTGTATCATGTCTGCAGTCTCTGACCATCTCCCGTATCATGTCTGCAGTCTCTGACCATCTCCCGTATCATGTCTGCAGTCTCTGACCATCTCCCGTATCATGTCCTCAGTCTCTGACCATCTCCCCTATCATGTCCTCAGTCTCTGACCATCGCCGGTATCATGTCCTCAGTCTCTGACCATCTCATGTACCATGTCCTCAGTCTCTGACCATCTCCCCTATCATGTCCTCAGTCTCTGACCATCTCCCCTATCATGTCCTCAGTCTCTGACCATCTCCCCGTATCATGTCTGCAGTCTCTGACCATCTCCTGTATCATGTCTGCAGTCTCTGACCATCTCCTGTATCATGTCTGTAGTCTCTGACCATCTCATGGATCATGTCCTCAGTCTCAATAGCAATAGCAGTCAGACATCACTAACCGGATCAATCCCTGTTTTTGGTAGGAATGATATTTCTACATGGCAAATAACTTCCTAGCAGGTGTAGTAGAGTCATAGAAATCCAACAGACCCGACAGTCATGACATGCATGCTGCTGATTCTGTGTCATTGAATCACTCATTGAAAGGGGCGTGTTCACAATAATAGCCGTGTGGAGTTCTATTAGTGACGTCATTCATTCTTTGATAAACAGGTGGCAATTATTGCCCTTATTTAAGGAAGGAAGGCAGCAAATGTTGGACATGCCGGTTACAGTGCATTTCTCTCTGAAATTCTGAGGAAAATGGGTGGTTCCAGACATTGTTCAGAAGAACAGCGTACCGCGATTAAAAAGTTGATTGGAGGGGAAAACATATAAAGAAGTGCAGAAAATGATCGGCTGCTCAGCTAAAATGATGGCAAATGCTTTAAAATGGCAACCAAAACCTGAAAGACGAGGAAGAAAGCGAAAAACTACCATTGGAATGGATAGAAGAATAGCCAAAATGGTGCGGACTCAGCCAACAATCAGCTCCAGGAAGATGAAAGAAGGTGTGACGTTCCCTGTGAGGACTCAGCCAACAATCAGCTCCAGGAAGAAGTGAAAGAAGGTGTGGCGTTCCCTGTGAGGACTCAGCCAACAATCATCTCCAGGAAGATGAAAGAAGGTGTGACGTTCCCTGTGAGGACTCAGCCAACAATCAGCTCCAGGAAGATGAAAGAAGGTGTGACGTTCCCTGTGAGGACTGTTACAATTAGAAGACGCCGATGTGAAGCCAAGCTATCTGCAAGAAGTCCCCGCAAAGTCCCACTGTTGGGAAAAAGACGTGTGCTGAAGAGGTTACAATCTGCCAAAGAGCACATTGACCGGCCTAAAGAGAAATGACGCAACATTTTGTGGACTGATGGAAGTAAGATTGTTCTTTTTGGTCTAGTGGGCGGAGACAGTTTGTCAGACGACCCCCAAACACTGAATTCAAGCCACAGTACACTGTGAAGACCGTGAAGCATGGTGGTGCAAGCATCATGATATGGGGATGTTCCTCATACTACGGTGTTGGGCCTATTTATCGCATACCAGGGATCATGGATCAGTTTGAATCCATCAGAATACTTGAAGAGGTCATGCTGCCTTATGCTGAAGAGGAAATGCCCTTGAAATGGGGGTTCCAACAAGACAACGACCCCAAACACACCAGTAAAGTGCAACATCTTGGTTCCAGACCAACAAGATGGACGTTATGGAGTGGCCAGCCCAATCCCGGATCTTCATCCAATAGAAAACTTGTGGGGTGACATCAAAAATGCCGTTTCTGAGGCCAAACCAAGAAATAGAGAAGAACTGTGGAATGTGGTCCAATCATCCTGGGCTGGAATACCTGATCACAGGGGCCAGAAGTTGGGGGACTCCATGCAACACAGATGTACAGCAGTTCTCAGAAACAGTGCGACTACAACCAAATATTCATGAAGTCATTCAAAGGAAAGCAAAATCTTCAAACATTTCTCAGTTTATATAGTGAATGTTGGAGTTTGGAAAGAAGAATACAAACACGGCGATTATTTTGAACCGTCTAATATTCACTTTTCTTCCATTTTTTTAGAGGAACAACACAAATTTGATGTATTTTTCTTCATGTTGTGATTTGGAATAGAATGTGTCGTGTTCCCAATGCATTTGTGTGGATGGAAATAAAAGGATTAGAAGGATTTGCAGCTTCAGTCACTTTTATCATCACACGGATATTATTGTGAACACAAATGTATATATATTTTTTTATTAAAAATTACGATATAACTATATATTAAATAAATCAGTAAATAAAATCGAATAAAGTGAGACAAATGAATCGATCGTGAAAGTGAGACCTCCGACCACCTCTACATAGTGGGATTAAATGCAATCATCCTCATGGAGTAACATGAAGCATCGCAGGATATATAAAGCAGTCACTTCCAGCCATGTATATATATATATATATATAAGCAGCAGCCACTTCCAGCCATGTATATATATATATATAAAGCAGCCACTTCCAGCCATGTATATATATATATATAAAGCAGCCACTTCCAGCCATGTATATATATATATATATAAAGCAGCCACTTCCAGCCATATATATATATATATATATATATATATATATAAATAAAAAGCAGTCACTTCCAGCCATGTATATATATATATAAAGCAGTCCACTTCCAGCCGTATATATATATATATATATATATATATATATAAAAGCAGTCACTTCCAGCCATGTATATATATATATATATAAAGCAGCCACTTCCAGCCATGTATATATATATATATATAAAGCAGCCACTTCCAGCCATGTATATATATATATAAAGCAGCCACTTCCATATATAATATATATAAAGCAGCCACTTCCAGCCATGTATATATATATATATAAAAGCAGCCACTTCCAGCCATGTATATATATATATATATATAAAGCAGCCACTTCCAGCCATGTATATATATATATATAAAAAGCAGCCACTTCCAGCCATGTATATATATATATATAAAGCAGCCACTTCCAGCCAGTATATATATATATATAAAGCAGCCACTTCCAGCCATTTATATATATATATATATATAAAGCAGCCACTTCCAGCCATGTATATATATATATATAAAGCAGCCACTTCCAGCCATGTATATATATATATATAAAGCAGCCGCTTCCAGCCATGTATATATATAAATATATAAAGCAGCCACTTCCAGCCATGTATATATATATATATAAAGCAGCCACTTCCAGCCATGTATATATATATATATATATAAAGCAGCCACTTCCAGCCATGTATATATATATATATATATATATAAAGCAGCACTTCCAGCCATGTATATATATATATATATAAAAGCAGCCACTTCCAGCCATGTATATATATATATATATAAATATATAAAGCACCACTTCCAGCCATGTATATATATATATATAAAAGCAGCCACTTCCAGCCATGTATATATATATATATAAAGCAGCCACTTCCAGCATGTATATATATATATATTATATAAAAAGCAGTCACTTCCAGCCATGTATATATATATATAATAAAGCAGCCACTTTCCAGCCATGTATGTATATATATATATATAAAGCAGCCACTTCCAGCCATGTATATATATATATATATATAAGCAAAGCAGCCACTTCCAGCCATGTATATATATATATATATATAAAGCAGCACTTCCAGCCATGTATATATATATATATATAAAGCAGCCACTTCCAGCCATGTATATATATATATATAAAGCAGCCACTTCCAGCCATGTATATATATATATATATAAAGCAGCACTTCCAGCCATGTATAAATATAAAGCAGCCACTTCCAGCCATGTATATATATATATATATATATATAAAGCAGCCTTCCACTTCCAGCCATGTATATATATATATATATAAATATAAAGCAGTCACTTCCAGCCATTATATATATATATATATATATAAAGCAGCCACTTCCAGCCATGTATATATATATATATATAAAGCAGCCACTTCCAGCCATGTATATATATATATATAAAGCAGTCCACTTCCAGCCATGTATATATATATATATAAAAGCAGCCACTTCCAGCCATGTATATATATATATATAAAGCAGCCACTTCCAGCCATGTATATATATATATATAAAGCAGCCACTTCCAGCCCATGTATATATATATATATATAAAGCAGCAGCACTTCCAGCCATGTATATATATATATATATATATATTTAATATATATATATATAAGCAGCCACTTCCAGCCATGTATATATATATATATATAAAGCAGCCACTTCCAGCCATGTATATATATATATATAAAGCAGCCACTTCCAGCCATGTATATATATATATATATATTATATATAAAAAAGCAGCCACTTCCAGCCATGTATATATATATATATATAAAGCAGCCACTTCCAGCCATGTATATATATATATATAAAGCAGCCACTTCCAGCCATGTATATATATATAAAAGCAAGCCGCTTCCATATATATATATAAAAGCAGCCACTTCCAGCCATGTATATATATATATATATAAAGCAGCCATATATATATAAAGCAGCCACTTCCAGCCATGTATATATATAATATATAAAGCAGCACTTTCCAGCCATGTATATATATATATATATATAAAGCAGCCACTTCCAGCCATGTATATATATATATATAAAGCAGCCACTTCCAGCCATGTTATATATATATATATAAAGCAGCCATGTATGTATATATATATATATAAAAGCAGTCACTTCCAGCCATGTATATATATAAAGCAGTCACTTCCAGCCATGTATATATATATATATATAAAGCAGCCACTTCCAGCCATGTATATATATATATATATAAAGCAGCCACTTCCAGCCATGTATATATATATATATATATAAAGCAGCCACTTCCAGCCATGTATATATATATATATAAAAGCAGCCACTTCCAGCCATGTATATATATATATATAAAGCAGCCTTCCAGCAGCCACTTCCAGCCATGTATATATATATATATATAATAGCCAAGCAGCCACTTCCAGCCATGTATATATATATATATATATATAAAAGCAGCACTTCCAGCCATGTATATATATATATATATAAAGCAGCCACTTCCAGCCATGTATATATATATATATATAAAGCAGCCACTTCCAGCCATGTATATATATATATATAGCCATATAAAGCAGTCACTTCCAGCCATGTATATATATATATATATAAAGCAGCCACTTCCAGCCATGTATATATATATATATAAAGCAGTCACTTCCAGCCATGTATATATATATATAAAAGCAGCCACTTCCAGCCATGTATATATATATATATATATAAAAAGCAGCCACTTCCAGCCATGTATATATATATATATATATAATAAAAGCAGCCACTGGTGGTTTATGTAAGGATATATATTATTTATAAAGGGCGTGTCCCTTTCCCTTAGATGAAATATTACAGTGCCTCCAGCCGTTAAAATACGGCAAATATTTAGTAAACCAATAATTTGGACACCTTGATAATTTGATCACCACTTATTATTATACCTTGAATTCTTTTAGCCAATATGATTTCGTACCATACACACAAAATTTGCCTTATAATAGATAAATATAAAAATTTATTTATGTACAAAAATTATATATATATATTAACACAAAACACAAAAGACTGGTGATAAATGAATATTGGTACACACAATCAAAAATATATCCTACCAATGTAAGACACACTAATAATGTCTCTAACTAATTACATCAATCACAAATTTAAATGATATGATATTTATTAAATTTATTAATAATTAATAATTTCGAATATCTCAAAGGTTATATTCTTACATGCCGTGGCCATAGGCTTGCAAGAAGTAAGCCCTTGATATATGATACTCTGGTTATTAATATTCAATAAATTATGAAATATGGAAAAATTTATAATATGGCAATAAACAATTTTTTTTAACAGTAACACAGTATCTGACTACATATATCTAACTATCCAATATTGTTGTAATACACTACGGTAATTTTTATGATTCTACACAACAGAGAAAGTAATTAATACAAATCAAATAAACATCTCACCACACCCGGACGTCAGACTAGGCAACTCTCCCGTGGATTTAGCTGGCAGTGGAACGCCTTTAGACTGATATATAGGCAAGTGATAGATTCAATAGGGGAGAATGTAGGAAGTTATAAGTTTAGAGGTTTAAAGTTTTAGGAAGTTTGAAAAGATGGAAGAGTAGTTATTTCAGCAGAGATCTTCTTCAGATGTCAGGTCTTTCCATGAGGTCTTTATGAGGGTTCTTCTTTTTCATGAGGTTTTTTTTTTTTTTGTTACAGCACATGGGCTTTTTATATCCACTAGTCCATTGTTCTAAGATACCTTCCCACCAGGCTTCCTGATTGGCTAGTTGAGAAATGTGTGTACATAAGCTATTTCTCACCTGCCCGCCAGGTGGCGGTCATGTATCACAGAACAATGTGAGTATTTGAGATGACTCATACCTTGGGTGGAATCTTCAGGTAATTTCAGGAATAAAATATACGGCTCTATCCAGATATAGCAGTGATCATACCTATGATATTCTAAATAGGGACCATGGAATATAGGTGTATATTCGGTTATTCCTCCTTGAAGTACCATCCTGTTTGTTTCCTGATAAGACATGTAACTAATGCTAGTTTATAATACATCTTACTTCCCATCATCTCAATACTCAAGTTAGTGATATATATAGTTCCCATTGCTGAGTATTTAATGGTGTTTTAAAGTCTATGACATCTTATTTATAATCTGTTTTTGTAGTACATTTTTGTAATGATATACAGTGAACTTTTAGACTTAAATGTCCTGAATTTCACCCCTTGGTTTCAGCATCAACATTTCCTCTGTGTAGGGAAAAAAATTCTCTGTTTGCCTAGCCCTTGTATTGGACTCATGGTAAACAATTGTTAATGCTTTCACCCTTGGTGAACAATAGTAGATGGTAATAGTTTCAGAGGTTTGTTGGTTCATCACACTCTACAGGTTTTGGTTAAGCTTTCAAACAGTTGAGTTCCCGTCTCATTATTGTTGAAATGTTTACAAGTCAGAGTCCTATGTTTTGACTTTCTTAGGTGCATTCTTCTCACTTCCATATACAAATAGTCCTTGTTGACAGTTTAAAACAATCCCATTGTCTTGGAAAAGTCTTAATTCCCTGTTCTCTTCAGTTCTTTAACTAGAATTCTTGAAGGTTCAACCAAGACAAAATTAACTCTTAACATACGGTTCTGCTGAGCTGTTTGCTATATAACATTATGTCTTGATAAAAGTCATATTCTTGAGACATGATTCAAATATATAAAGCAGCCACTTCCAGCCATGTATATATATATATATATAAAGCAGCCACTTCCAGCCATGTATATATATATATATATATATATATATATATATAAAGCAGTCACTTCCAGCCATGTATATATATATATATATATATATATATATATATATAAAGCAGCCACTTCCAGCCATGTATATATATATATATATATATATATATATATATATATATAAAAGCAGCCACTTCCAGCCATGTATATATATATATATAAAGCAGCCACTTCCAGCCATGTATATATATATATAAAGCAGCCACTTCCAGCCATGTATATATATATATATAAAGCAGCCACTTCCAGCCATGTATATATATATATATAAAGCAGCCACTTCCAGCCATGTATATATATATATATAAAAGCAGCCACTTCCAGCCATGTATATATATGGAATCAGATACCAGGAGAGTCACGAGAGTCAGAACAGAGTAATAGCGACACAAGTGCAAAGAGCATGTGCGGGCCACAGGCTTATATGTCATCAGCCACGCCCCTCTGGGGGATGGACCTCAGAGACCTGAAGGCATAAAAGGATTCCCACCATGCACAGCAGAAATCCAAGATGGACGCCAGCACATGGAGTAACATAATCTCAGGGAAAAGGTAGGACCTTGACAGTCAGGTAGTCAGTCCCCCCCCAGTGTCAGGTAGTCAGTCCCCCCCCAGTGTCAGGTAGTCAGTCCCCCCCCAGTGTCAGGTAGTCAGTCCCCCCCCAGTGTCAGGTAGTCAGTCCCCCCCCAGTGTCAGGTAGTCAGAGTCAGTCCCCCCCCCCCCCCAGTGTCAGTCCTCCTCATACATAGGACACACTCTCTTCAATCGTTTTAGCAGACGTTATTCCCCCTCTAATATATCCTCCACATTGAACTTGTATGGCGCTCTTCTGCCCGGGGAACCAAATCACTTGCAGATTGCATTGGCCGGGGATCGAACCCGGGTCAGCTGCTTGGAAAGCAGCTATGCTAACCACTGCACCACCAATGCTAGGTGGCATGTTTTTGTAGTGTGGGAGGAAACCAGAGTACCTGGAGGAAACCCACGCAAGCACAGGGAGAACATGCAAACTCCATGCAGATAGTGTCCTGGTCAAGATTTGAACCAACGACCCCATTGCTGCAAGGCTAACCACTAAGCCTCTGTACTGCCCATAATTGGCCTCTATTCTCCAAGGCCGGCCCCCGCTGAGCGGGGTCACTCAGTTCTCTGCACACAAAACGTCTAGGAGGATGTCCAAGAAAGCTTAGTGATGTCTTCAGCTCTCCATGACGACACGGACGTTGTCATTGTCCATCTTCTTTCCTACACTGAATCTGTGAGCATGCAGAGAACTCTTCGTCCAAAACGTCGATCGGTGGCACAGCGATGTGAAAGGTCTTCTGATGGTGTAGGACTCTTTGGTGCCTCCAACCCTGACCCTGACCCATCTCTATGAAGGACTCTTTGGTGCCTCCAACCCTGAGCCATCTCTATGAAGGACGGTCCTGGTGGGAAGACTTCTCATTTCTCCAGCAGAAAAAGCCTAAAAATGCTGGAAAGACTCCTCCGGCCTCCGAAGCCAAAAAGAGTTCTTTCCTTCTCTCCCAGACTTCAACCTCCAAGGCCAGACCTAAGCCAGGAGCCCGGTTCAATCACAAGGCTGGGGCCCCTAAATGTCCCAAACCTGCAGACGGAACCTCTTGAACATCCTAAAAGGACTTCCCCATTTCCCTAAGCAGGGGGACGTCTGTTGGCTGTTGCGGTCACCTGGTCAGCAGGCATCTCAGAGGCTCGGGTAAGAGACATGGTGTCCAGGAGCTACAGCTAGAGGCCTGCTCTTTGCACCCTTCCACGCCTCCACCCCACCTCCACCGCTTCATGGTGTCCCAGCTGCCTGTGTCCCTGCACAGACTGGCGATCTTCCATGCTGCTCATGCAGATCTGTTGATCCAAGGAGTTATCACCGTTGTACCAACGGCGAAGGATTTCCGGGTTTTCACTCCGTTTTTTTTTTTTTTTTCCGTTTCAAAACCAAAAGGAAGCATCCGTCCCATACTGGATCTGGCCCTGTGTCAGTGTCATGTAGTCAGTTGTCCCCAGTGTCATGTGGTCAGTCAGTGTAATGTGGTCAGTGTCAAGTGGTCAGTCAGTGTCATGCGGTCAGTGTCATGTGGTCATTCAGTGTAATGTGGTCAGTGTCATGCGGTCAGTGTAATGCGGTCAGTCAGTGTCATGTAGTCAGTGTAATGTGGTCAGTGTCATGTAGTCAGTCAGTGTCATGTGGTCAATGTCATGTGGTCAGTCCTCCCCAGTGTCAGGTGGGCGAGGATGCATCTGGTTTTGAAAGAAGGAAAAGGATGGAATGAAACCTGAAAGCCTTCCTGCTGTTGGTACAAAGGTGGTGGCTCCTTGGGTCAGCAGGTCTGCAGGAGCAGCATGGAGGTCCGCTAGTCTTTGCGGGGACACAGACATGCTGGACAACATAAGCGGTTGGAGTGGGGGAGGGGTGGTTAGGGGGCAGAGCGGGACTCTAGCCTGCAGCCCCTTTACACCACGTCTCTTACCTGAACATCCGAGACACTTGCAGATCAGGTGTCCACAACGGCCAGCAGACATCCCCCTACTTAGGAAGGTGGGGGCATCCCTTCAGGATGTTTAAGAGGACCTGTCTGCAGGTTTGAGGGATTTAGGGGCCCGTAGCTTGTGACTGAACCGGGCCTCTAGCTTAGGTCTGGTCTTGGAAGTCAAAGCCCGGGAGGGAAGGAAGGAACTCTTCTTGGCTTCAGAGGCTGGAGGAGTCTATCCAGCTTTTTCAGGCTCTCTCTGTTGGGGAAATGAGAAGTCTTCCCACCAGTGAGGTCCTTCATGAAGTTCTCCAATGAGGCACCAAAGAGATGTTCACCATGGGAAGGCAGGCGCCTGTGCACAACGCTGGCCCTCTAAGGACGTTGGTAGAAGATGTTGTGGTGCCGGACCATGAAGATTGGCCTGAGCTTCTTCCCTGGCTGGGGTGGAACCCCTTGGTGTGCCATGATGGGAAGGTCAATCTCTTCTTCACAACGGTATCGGCAGTTTCCTAAAACAGAGAAGAATGTGATCAGTAACTTTATTTACACCTCCTGACAAAATGACATAAAATGGCCTAAAGTGCGGATAAAGGATGAGTGAAGATAATACTACATGTGACTCCCATACACGGAATGTGACCGTGGGGACACGCGTGAAATGGCCGGGTCACATGTAGAGCCGCAAACCGGTAACAAAATCAATACATGATAGACGGAAAGATTCCTTCCTTATAATAGGCTCCATTCACAAAGCTCACACACCAGGAAAAGCTCCTTCTTACGTTGGAGAAGTGACAGCCAATGAGCTCTGACTATGACGGTCACATGACTGGAGATCATTATCCTCGTGTCAAAGCTTTGTGATGGGGTCTAAAGCGTCGAAATATTAAATGCCTTACCTTCTTGTTGGAACTTGCCGGATGCGTAGAGCAAGTTCTTGATCGTCAACACGAGAGATGGAACTGGGCGGCATGCAGCGGCAGCGTTCGGATCAGCCGCGCGCTGCATGCTCAGTGGAGCCCAGTGACCATCAGACTCATTCCAATTGTTGATAAAAGTGGGTGGGGCACTGCTTCCTAAGCCCACCCACCACTTGCAGAAGTCATACGTACCATTGATAACAATGGGAGAGACTCTGTACTTCAAGATTGCCCACCCGGTGGAGCAGCCTGCCTTGAGCCCAGCGGCCAACCATTCAGCCCAACGAGCAGCAGCAGTGCTAAGCATGGGTGGGACTGTGTCCCTCAGGAACGCCCACCCCCTGCAGAAGTCTGCCTTGACCACAGAGAACAACCATTCAGCCCAACGAGCAGTAGGGATAAGAATGGGTGAGACTCTGTTCTTCAAGGCCACCCACCCTGAGAACCAGTCTGAGCTGGGACCAGGGGCCATCCGTTCATACCAATGCATGGCATGGCTAAGCTTGGGTGGGGCTCTGATCTCTAAGCCCGCCCACTTCCTGAACCAGTGAGAATTAACCATGTCATCTAGGAAGAGAATGACACTGAGCTGGTGAATGAAGTAGTAGCGGGATCCTGTCCCCTGTGAAGCGTGTGGTGAACACGTAATCCACAAGGAGGGTACATGTGAAGAGTATGACCTTCATGTCGTTTTCGGGGGTCATCAGCTTCATAAGGAAGCTGGGCGGATTGGCTGGAGAAGTCTTTGTAGACATCTCCATGATTTGCTGCTCCACCTTCTCCAGGAACTGGGAGGTTTCCAGCTCCGCCATCTTCACAAACTCCTGAAACATTGCCGTTGTCTGCTCCACCTTCTCCATAATGTGCGCCGTTTGCTGCTCCGCCTTCTCCTGAAACGTGGCCGCGCCCTGCCACGCCTCCTCCATAAATGCGGCCGCCTGCCGCTCTGATATCTCCATAGACGCCGTGAAGTCGGCATTCTTCTCATGCAGCGTGTCCAGAAATTGCGCCATTTTCTGCTTCTCCTCCTCCCTACAAGCAATACTTTCCGCCATTTTCCACTCCACTTCCTCCAAAATGGCGGACTGTTTCTGCGCCACCGCCTCCATGATGTCAGCTGCGTCCTGCTGCACCTCCTCCATGAAGTCTGCCGTTTTCCGCAACACCTCGTCCTCAAACGCGGCAGCTTCTACCTTCACGTTGTCCATAAAGTCCTCGACACTCGCCGTGTCCTTCCACACCTCCGCCATCCTCCGCGCAGTTTCCTGCGTCACCTCTTCCATGGTCTTCGCCGTCTCCAGGGTCACTTGCGCCATAAAGGCCTCCGATTTCTGCTCCGCGTCAGTCATGAATATGGACGATGTCAGTGTCAGCTTATTCACGAAATGCGATGTTTCCCGCGTCACCCTGTGCAGAATCGTACCGATTTCCTCCTTCTTCTCCCACCTGACTGCAGCCAATAGGACAAATGCTGCCAGAAGCAGCCACACAATCTGCTTCATCCTGCTGACTGTCAAATGACGAGACTGAAAAGTCTCTATCGCTGTCGTTACACTACGAACAAATGTAACTCGTCGATCGATCATCGGCACCAACACCAACCAAAGGGTATTGAATGCCAACAAACGCAAACCAAACAACTGCAACTCCTCACCAACACGACCGACCACCATCACGCCTACTCCCAACTGAGCACTCCGCCTGCGCGGCCTGGGGAGGTCAGGTGACCACAGTGACGCAGGTGCCGGCCACGCCCACTCCAGCCGATAGGCCAGGCCGTGCCGCCAGGCCACGCCCACTCCAGCCGATAGGCTGTGCCAACAAGCTACGCCCACTGCACGCGATAGGTCACGCCCGCTCCAGCCGATAGGCCACGCCCACACGAGGCATGCCCGGGCATGCCGCCAGGCCACGCCCACTCCAGCCGATAGGCCAGGCCGTGCCGCCAGGCCACGCCCACTCCAGCCGATAGGCTGTGCCAACAAGCTACGCCCACTGACTGCACGCGATAGGCCACGCCCACACGAGGCATGCCCGGGCATGCCGCCAGGTCACGCCCATAGGCTGCACTCTAGGTGGAAAAAGAGGAATAATTGTCAAAGAAAGACATTTCCCCCAAATGTGACATTTATTGATGGGATCTCACATTCCAATGTAACGGTGACGTCATTGGGAGAAGAATTTGCTTTTGTTACATTTTATTGGTTTTATTAAAATCGGATTTCTTGTCATATATTTTATAACACGGAATGGGGTTCATTGTGCATTGGATGAACTACAACTCCCAGCATGCACTGAGGGGGTGTCCCCGGTGCCTGATGCCCCCCGGATCCGGTCCGCACTGACCCTCAGAGCTCACAATCTATGGAGATAACCGGCGGGCGCCTCTCTAGACACACTTCCGGTGCCTGAAGGACCCCTCCGGGGAGCAGAAGGACCCCAATCTCCGGCCTGTGTTGTGCGTAGATATAACGGCCCCCCCGTACACATAACTGCCCCCCCGTACACATAACTGCCCCCCGTACTTATACCTACCCCCCCGCTCACATAACTGCCCCCCCGTACACATAACTGCCCCCCGTACTTATAACTACCCCCCCCCTACACATAACTGCCCCCCCCCTTACACAAAACTACCCCCCGTACATAATAAACTGCCCCCCCGTACACATAACTGCCCCCCCCCGCTCACATAACTGCCCCCCCGTACACATAACTGCCCCCCCGTACACATAACTGCCCCCCCCCGCACACATAACTGCCCCCCCGTACATATAACTGCCCCCCCCGTACACAAAACTACCCCCGTACTTATAACTGCCCCCCCGTACACATAACTGCCCCCCCCCGCTCACATAACTGCCCCCCCCCGCTCACATAACTGCCCCCCCTTACACATAACTGCCCCCCCCCCTCACATAACTGCCCCCCGTACACATAACTGCCCCCCCTTACACATAACTGCCCCCCTTACACAAAACTACCCCCCCCGTACATATAACTGCCCCCCCGTACATATAACTACCCCCCCCATACATATAACTACCCCCCTACACATAACTGCCCCCCCCTTACACATAACTGCCCCCCCGCACACATAACTACCCCCCGCACACATAACTACCCCCCCGTACTTATAACTGCCCCCCGCTCACATAACTGCCCCCCCCGCTCACATAACTGCCCCCCCCGCTCACAAAACTACCCCCCACACACAAAAACTACCCCCCACACACAAAACTACCCCCCGTACACAAAACTACCCCCCGTACACAAAACTACCCCCCGTACACAAAACTACCCCCCCGTACACATAACTGCCCCCCCGCTCACATAACTGCCCCCCCCGCTCACATAACTACCCCCCCGCACACATAACTGCCCCCCCTTACACATAACTGCCCCCCCGTACACATAACTGCCCCCCCCGCTCACATAACTGCCCCCCCTTACACATAACTGCCCCCCTTACACAAAACTACCCCCCCCCGCACACATAACTGCCCCCCCCGCACACATAACTGCCCCCCCCGTACATATAACTACCCCCCGTACACATAACTGCCCCCCCCCTTCATAACTGCTCACATAACTGCCCCCCGTACACATAACTGCCCCCCGTACACATAACTGCCCCCCCGCCCGCACACATAACTACCCCCCCCGCACACATAACTACCCCCCGTACACATAACTTCCCCCCCGTACACATAACTACCCCCCCCCCCTTACACATAACTGCCCCCCGTACACATAACTGCCCCCCCTTACACATAACTGCCCCCCGTACACATAACTACCCCCCCCCCGCACACATAACTACCCCCCGTACACAAAACTACCCCCGTACTTATAACTGCCCCCCCGTACACATAACTACCCCCCCGTACACATAACTACCCCCCCGTACTTATAACTACCCCCCCGCACACATAACTGCCCCCCGTACACATAACTGCCCCCCGTACACATAACTGCCCCCCCGCACACATAACTACCCCCCCCGTACACAAAAACTACCCCCGTACTTATAACTGCCCCCCCCCGCTAACATAACTGCCCCCCGTACATATAACTGCCCCCCCCGTACATATAACTGCCCCCCCGTACATATAACTGCCCCCCTTACACATAACTGCCCCCCTTACACATAACTACCCCCCCGTACATATAACTGCCCCCCCGTACTTATAACTGCCCCCCGTACACAAAACTACCCCGCCCCCGTACACAAAACTACCCCCCGTACATATAACTGCCCCCCGTACATATAACTGCCCCCCCCGTACATATAACTGCCCCCCCCGTACACAAAACTACCCCCCGTACATATAACTACCCCCCCGTACATATAACTGCCCCCCCGTACATATAACTGCCCCCCCCGTACATATATAACTGCCCCCCCGTACACAAAACTACCCCCCGTACATATAACTACCCCCCCCCGCACACATAACTGCCCCCCGTACACATAACTACCCCCCGTACACAAAACTACCCCCCGTACATATAACTGCCCCCCCGTACATATAACTGCCCCCCTTACACATAACTGCCCCCCTTACACATAACTACCCCCCCCCCCTGTACATATAACTGCCCCCCGTACTTATAACTGCCCCCCGTACACATAACTGCCCCCCCCGCTCACATAACTGCCCCCCGTACACATAACTGCCCCCCCCGCTCACATAACTGCCCCCCCCGCTCACATAACTGCCCCCCCGTACACATAACTACCCCCCGCACACATAACTGCCCCCGTACATATAACTACCCCCCGTACACAAAACTACCCCCCCGTACACATAACTGCCCCCCCGCTCACATAACTGCCCCCCTTACACATAACTGCCCCCCTTTACACAAAACTACACCCCGTACATATAACTGCCCCCCCGTACACATAACTACCCCCCGTACACAAAACTACCCCCCGTACACAAAACTACCCCCCCCGTACATATAACTGCCCCCCGTACACAAAACTACCCCCCCGTACATATAACTGCCCCCCCCATGGTACTAGAAGGGGATGGTACTGGAGGGGACATGGTACTTGAGGGGGGTGGTAGCAGAGGGAACGTGGTACTAGAGGGGGTGGTAGTGGGGGGGAGGGGCGTGGTACTAGAGGGGGCTTTGTACTAAAGGAGGCGTGGTAACTAGAGGGGGTGGTAGTGGGGGGGGGCAGTACTGGAGGGGGACATGGTACTGGAGAGGGCGTGGGTATTGGAGGGGGTGGTAGTGGGGGGGCGGTATTGGAGGGGGCGTGGTAGCAGAGGGGGGCAGTACTGGAGGGGGGTGGTAGCAGAGGGGGGCAGTACTGGAGGGGGTGGTAGTGGGGGGGCAGTACTGGACGGGACGTGGTACTGGAGGGGGTGGTAGTGGGGGGGGGCAGTACTGGAGGGGGGTGGTAGTGGGGGGGCAGTACTGGAGGGGGGTGGTAGTGGGGGGGGGCAGTACTGGAGGGGACATGGTACTGAAGAGGGCGTGGTATTGGAGGGGGTGGTAGTGGGGGGGCGGTATTGGAGGGGGCGTGGTAGCAGAGGGGGCAGTACTGGAGGGGGGTGGTAGCAGAGGGGGGCAGTACTGGAGGGGGTGGTAGTGGGGGGGCAGTACTGGACGGGACGTGGTACTGGAGGGGGTGGTAGTGGGGGGGCAGTACTGGAGGGGGGTGGTAGCGGGGGGGGGGCAGTACTGGAGGGGGGTGTTATATCCCAGACACAGCGCTGATTATCCTGACCAATCAGAGCACAGGCACCCTGGCTGTGTAAAGCTATGGACCTTTGATAGCGGGCCCCACCTGTGGCCCCTGAGGGTCACATGATCGCAGTGGGTTTTGGAATGTTGTGGTGCTGCAATAAATGACCCCGCCCCCTCAGGGGCTGTAAATAACTCCTCCCTTTTGTGGTCTGCAGTGCACAGTTCAGAGGAGATGGGAATGAAATGCTTCTGGCGCCTGCTACTTCCCGCCTCGGTGGTCGGGGGCGGAGTTAGTGGAAACGCTGACCCCCATTGGTGGTCAGTGGCGGTGATTTTGAACCCCTCCTCCCAACATTGGTGGTCGGGAAGATTTTATTAAAGTGACAATAAAGTTTCCAATTGTACAATGAAGATGTCAGACTCGCTAGTGCCGCGCACAGAGCCCCCCCGATCCTCCTCTGGGGTCCCCGCAGCACTCCTGACCCCCAGCTGGTGCAGATAAACAGGTACAACTTCTGTAGGAGGATTTGTCTCATCTCACTGAAGGATTGACACTTCACCGAGGGGGAGGGGGGCGTTCCCCTTTAACTTCTTCATTGGGGAAATCGCTTCATTACATGATGTCATCACCCACCTTCAGGCTCCTCCTCCTCCAGTGACAGTGAGGAGGAGTCTGCAGGGTCTCTCTCTTTATTGTAGTCCTGCAGACTCCGCCTACATGAGCCTTGGGGGCTGGACTTAGTGGCGGGATAAGAAGGTAGGCAGGTGCACATGTAACGTGCTACGCCGAGCAGTCTCCCCTCCAGGAAATGCCGCTCCGCCTGGCTGCACATCCCAATGATGAGTGGGGTGGATGTATCTCTGGGAGTGTAGTTCTGGCTGGTGTGGGGGAGGGGTTGGATCGTCTGTCAGTGTTTATAGCGGTGTCCACATTGGGGGAGATTTACCTCCATCCCCTCCGGTGACCCCCGTCCCAGAATAGGGGGAGGGGAATCTTCCAACGGGGATGGCACTCCAGGCAGGGAATACCTCTCATTTCCTGTTGTGTCTCTGGGACAGGAAGTGAAGGAAAATTACACCCCCCCCCCCCCCCCCCCCAGACAGCCAAAAATAAACTGATCTGTCAGGGCCTGATTCTACCGGCAATCGTTTGGGGGGGTAACATTGACCGATTCCCCCTTTCCATACAGGTGGGGGGGGGGGTGGTAACATTGACCGATTCCCCCTTTCCATACGGGGGGGGGGGGGGTGGTAACATTGACCGATTTCCCCCTTTCCATACGGGTGTGGGGGGGGTGGTAACATTGACCGATTCCCCCTTTCCATACGGGGGGGGGGTGGTAACATTGACCGATTCCCCCTTTCCATACGGGGGGGGGGGGGTGGTAACAGGGGGGGGGGTGGTAACATTGACCGATTCCCCCTTTCCATACGGGGGGGGGTGGTAACATTGACCGATTCCCCCTTTCCATACGGGGGGGGGGGTGGTAACATTGACCGATTCCCCCTTTCCATACGGGGGGGGGGGGGTGGTAACATTGACCGATTCCCCCTTTCCATACGGGGGGGGGGGGGGGTCATTTTTTTCTTGGAATAGGTGAATGGTAATTCCTATCCCTCACCCAGTTACATTTTATCAATTAAAGTACTTACCTAGGATGGGCCCTCCCCCCAGCCCCACCCTCCTCCCAGCCCCCTCCTCCTCACCGCACCCTCCCCCCAGCCCCACCCTCCTCCCAGCCCCCTCCCCCCAGCCCCCCCTCCTCCCAGCCCCCCTCCTCCTCACCGCACCCTCCCCCCAGCCCCACCCTCCTCCTCACCCATCCTCCGCCCAGGCCCCCACCCTCCTCCCAGCCCCCTCCTCCTCACCCCCGCATCCTCCCCCCAGCCCCACCCTCCTCCACTTCCTTGCCCTCCTCCCAGCCCCCCCCCCCTCCTCACCGCACCCTCCAGCCCCCCCCCCTCTCTCACCACGCCCTCCTCCCAGCCCCCCCCCCTCCTCACCGCACCCTCCAGCCCCCCCCTCCCTCACCACGCCCTCCTCACCGCACCCTCCAGCCCCCCCCCCCCGCCCTCCTCCCACGTGCCCTCCCAGCCCTCTCACCACATCCTCCCCCCCCCCCCTCCTCCACTTCCTCGCCTCACCCTCCTCCCCCCAGCCCCCCCCCCCCTCCTTCACCACGCCCTCCTCCCCAGCCCCCCTCCTCACCGCGTCCTCCCCCCAGCTCCCTCCTCCACTTCCTCACCACGCCCCCTCCCAGCCCCCCCCCCACGCCCTCCTCCCACCCCCCCCCCCTCCTCACCGCACCCTCCAGCCCCCCCCCCTCCCTCACCACGCCCTCCTCCCAGCCCCCCCCAGCCTCACCACGCCCTCCTCACCGCACACCCTCCAGCCCCCCCCCTCTCACCACGCCCTCCCCCCCCCCCCCTCCTCACCCACTTCCTCCAGCCCCCCCCCCTCCCACGCCCCCTCCCCACCCTCCCCTCCAGCCCCACCCCCTCCTTACCACCCCTCCTCCTCCCCAGCCCCCCTCCTCCTCACCGTGTCCCTCCCCCCTACCTCCCCTCCTCCACTTCCCCACCACGCCCTCCTCCCAGCCCCCCCCCCCTCCTCACCGCACCCTCCAGCCCCCCCCCTCCCTCACCACGCCCTCCTCCCAGCCCCCCCCACCACGCCCTCCTCCCAGCCCCCCCCTCCTCACCACGCCCTCCTCACCGCACCCTCCAGCCCCCCCCCTCCCTCACCACGCCCTCCTCCCAGCCCCCCCCCCACCACGCCCTCCTCCCAGCCCCCCCCCTCCTCACCACGCCCTCCTCACCGCACCCTCCAGCCCCCCCCCTCACCACGCCCTCCTCCCAGCCCCCCCCACCACGCCCCCCCCAGCCCCCCCCTCACCGCACCCTCCAGCCCCCCCCCCCCTCCTTACCACGCCCCCTCCTCACCCACCCCCCCACCCCCCTCCTCACCACGCCCTCCCCCCAGCTCCCTCCTCCTCACCGTTCCTCCCCCCTACGCCCCTCCTCCACTTCCTCACCGCCCTCCTCCCCCCCCCCCCCTCCTCACCGCACCCTCCAGCCCCCCCCCCTCCCTCACCACGCCCTCCTCCTCCCAGCCCCCCCCACCACCACGCCCTCCTCCCAGCCCCCCCCTCCTCACCACGCCCTCCTCACCGCACCCTCCAGCCCCCCCCCTCCCTCACCACGCCCTCCTCCCAGCCCCCCCCCCACCACGCCCTCCTCCCAGCCCCCCCCTCCTCACCACGCCCTCCTCACACCGCACCCTCCAGCCCCCCCCCTCACCACGCCCTCCTCCCAGCCCCCCCCACCACGCCCTCCTCACCGCACCCTCCAGCCCCACCCCCCTCCTTACCACGCCCTCTCCCCCCAGCCCCCCTCCTCCTCACCGTGTCCTCCCCCTAGCTCCCTCCTCCACTTCCTCACCACGCCCTCCTCCCAGCCCCCTCACCCCCCCCCCGTTGGAGATAAGTGATGCCGGCCACACACTGATCAATATTCGTCTTGTTCAGCAGAGAGCCGAGGAGTTTTGATCCCCATCCCCCACAGAAGTCGATTGATCGAACAATGTATGTCCGGCTGCTATATAGAAGCCACGCCCAGAGCTCAGCGCCTCGCTCACCTGTGCAGGTACGGTCACACACACTCCATGCACGGTCACACACACTCCATGGTCACACACACTCCATGCACGGTCACACACACTCCCCATGCACGGTCACACACACACTCCATGCACACACACTCCATGCACACGCAGGAAATCGCAGACAGACGATGGAGGACATGGCTGTTTATTCTACAATCTGAGATATGGGAGAACTCCGCCCAAAACTGACATTCCGATGATTGGATGCCGATAGTCTGAATGTCCCCAATTGCAGCATCCAGGTGTGGGGGCCCCAGAATCCAGCTCTGTCCTCCTCGCCCTCCTGTAATGTAACACAAATGCGGCCGATGGGGTGGGGGGCCCATATAAACGTCTCAGCGGACCCCGCACACGCCTGTTACCACGACAACGGCTGAGTCAGTCCTCCGCCATCTCCTTCCACTCCGGGATGTGGGGGAAAACTTGATGTCCAGAGAGAAACGGAAATGAATCTATTTCTGGGCGGAGGTCTGGGACGTGGCATTGTAGTGGAGTCAGAGCTGGAAGGTGGCGTTGTAGGCGGAGTCAGAGCTGGAAGGTGGCGTTGTAGGCGGAGTCAGAGCTGGAAGGTGGCGTTGTAGGCGGAGTCAGAGCTGGAAGGTGGCGCAGGTCTGGGACATGGTGTTGTAGGCGGAGTCAGAGCTGGAAGGTGGCGTTGTAGGCGGAGTCAGAGCTGGAAGGTGGTGGAGGTCTGGGACAGGTGGCGTTGTAGGCGGAGTCAGAGCTGGAAGGTGGCGGAGGTCTGGGACATGGTGTTGTAGGCGGAGTCAGAGCTGGAAGGTGGCGTTGTAGGCGGAGTCAGAGCTGGAAGGTGGCAGAGGTCTGGGACATGGCGTTGTAGGCGGAGTCATGAGCTGGAAGGTGGCGGAGGTCTGGGACATGGCGTTGTAGGCGGAGTCAGAGCTGGAAGGTGGCGTTGTAGGCGGAGTCAGAGCTGGAAGGTGGCGGAGGTCTGGGACATGGCGTTGTAGGCGGAGTCAGAGCTGGAAGGTGGCGTTGTAGGCGGAGTCAGAGCTGGAAGGTGGCGTTGTAGGCGGAGTCAGAGCTGGAAGGTGGCGTTGTAGGCGGCGGAGGTCTGGGACATGGCGTTGTAGGCGGAGTCAGAGCTGGAAGGTGGCGTTGTAGGCGGAGTCAGAGCTGGAAGGTGGCGGAGGTCTGGGACATGGCGTTGTAGGCGGAGTCAGAGCTGGAAGGTGGCGTTGTAGGCGGAGTCAGAGCTGGAAGGTGGTGTTGTAGGCGGAGTCAGAGCTGGAAGGTGGCGTTGTAGGCGGAGTCAGAGCTGGAAGGTGGCGTTGTAGGCGGAGTCAGAGCTGGAAGGTGGCGTTGTAGGCGGAGTCAGAGCTGGAAGGTGGCGGAGGTCTGGGACATGGCGTTGTAGGCGGAGTCAGAGCTGGAAGGTGGCGTTGTAGGCGGAGTCAGAGCTGGAAGGTGGCGGAGGTCTGGGACATGGCGTTGTAGGCGGAGTCAGAGCTGGAAGGTGGCGTTGTAGGCGGAGTCAGAGCTGGAAGGTGGCGGAGGTCTGGGACATGGCGTTGTAGGCGGAGTCAGAGCTGGAAGGTGGCGTTGTAGGCGGAGTCAGAGCTGGAAGGTGGCGGAGGTCTGGGACATGGCGTTGTAGATGAAGGTGTTATTGAAGATCACAAACTGCTTTGTAATGACTTTTATGGCCTCCTGGGCGGCAGCTCCTGAAAAAGAGGAATGGAAGGCGATGAACATAAACAGGAATGTCTGGTGAGGGCCGTCAAGGGGGGAAATGTTGTTCATCTTCAGCCTGTCCCCGGCCAGCTACAGCAGAGTGGGACCCTTCCCCGCCCCCCAGCCTGTCCCCGGCCAGCAGCAGCAGAGTGGGACCCTTCCTCCCCCAGCCTGTCCCCGGCCAGCTGCAGCAGAGTGGGACCCTTCCCCCCCATGGAACCAGTGGTCTCTCTGCCGAGGTCTGCCACGCCCCCTGCTGAGTCTCAGCCCTCCAATTTGCTGGCTCTACAGTCTGACTTGGTGGGCCACATGCTGGTCCTCTGCAGGGATACCACTGCTTCCCCCAATCAGTGTGCTAGCAGGGGCCCGGCTCTTCCGCCCCTGGAATGTATTCAGCCAATAGAATGACAGCTGAGTTCGGTGTGATCTGCAGAATATCACATTCACCACTAGAGGGGGCAGGAGGGGTGGACTGTACTTCCTGTGGCCGGAGTTCTCTGCATCCTGAATGACCAATCACATTCATCCTTCTGTGGTGTGTGGAATCTGATTGGTGGCCGTTAGAGACGTCTCAGTACTGATCTGCACCAGGAGGGGGGAGGGCAACTCAGAAATGAGGAAGCAAAGCCTGCTACTCCTCCACAAGCAACACAGGACACACAACCTGATACACCGTCACCGGGGGAAGATCGGCAGCGGGGACCCGGGACACCGTCACTGGGGGAAGATCGGCAGCGGGACCCAGGACCGTCACTGGGGGAAGATCGGCAGCGGGGACCCGGGACACAGTCACTGGGGGAAGATCGGCAGCCGAAACAGTCACCGGGGTCACTGGGGAAGATCGGCAGCCGGGGACACAGTCACTGGGGGAAGATCGGCAGCGGGGACCCGGGACACCGTCACTGGGGGAAGATCGGCAGCGGGGACCCCACCGTCACTGGGGGAAGATCGGCAGGGGACACGGGGACCAGCGGGGACCCGACACCGTCACTGGGGGGAAAGTCGGCAGGGGGACCCGGACACCGTCACTGGGGGAAGATCGGCAGCGGGGACCCGGGACACCGTCACTGGGGGAAGATCGGCAGCGGGGGACCCGGGACACCGTCACTGGGGGAAGATCGGCAGCCGGGACACCGTCACTGGGGGACGGCAGCGTCACTGGGGGAAGATCGGCAGCCGGGACACCGTCACTGGGGGAAGATCGGCAGCGGGGACCCAGGACACAGTCACTGGGGGAAGATCGGCAGCCGGGACACCGTCACCGGGGGAAGATCGGCAGCGGGGACCTGGGACACCGTCACTGGGGGAAGATCGGCAGCGGGGACCCGGGACACCGTCACTGGGGGAAGATCGGCAGCCGGGACACCGTCACTGGGGGAAGATCGGCAGCCGGGACACCGTCACCGTCACCGGGGGGAAGATCGGCAGCGGGGACCCGGGACACCGTCACTGGGGGAAGATCGGCAGCGGGACCCGGGACACAGTCACTGGGGGAAGATCGGCAGCGGGGACCCGGGACACAGTCACTGGGGGAAGATCGGCAGCCGGGACCCGGGACACCGTCACTGGGGGAAGATCGGCAGCGGGGACCCGGACACCGTCACCGGGGGAAGATCGGCAGCGGGGACCCGGGACACCGTCACCGGGGGAAAGATCGGCAGCGGGGACCCGGGACACCGTCACCAGGGGAAGATCGGCAGCGGGGACCCGGGACACCGTCACTGGGGGAAGATCGGCAGCGGGGACCCGGGAAACTATCAGATTCATTAATAGAACCCGCAAAGTGTGACTACAGCATGTCGGGTATTAGTATTAGCGTGTGACTATCGCGTGTTGGGTATTAGTGTGTGACTATTGCGTGTTGGGTATTAGCGTGTGACTATTGCGTGTTGGGTATTAGCGTGTGACTATTGCGTGTTGGGTATTAGCGTGTGACTATTGCGTGTTGGGTATTAGCGTGTGACTATTGCGTGTTGGGTATTAGCGTGTGACTATTGCGTGTTGGGTATTAGCGTGTGACTATTGCGTGTTGGGTATTAGCGTGTGACTATTGCGTGTTGGGTATTAGCGTGTGACTATTGCGTGTTGGGTATTAGCGTGTGACTATTGCGTGTTGGGTATTAGCGTGTGACTATTGCGTGTTGGGTATTAGCGTGTGACATTGCATGTTGGGTATTAGCGTGTGACATTGCGTGTTGGGTATTAGCGTGTGACATTGCGTGTTGGGTATTAGCGTGTGACATTGCGTGTTGGGTATTAGCGTGTGACATTGCGTGTTGGGTATTAGCGTGTGACTATTGCGTGTTGGGAAGTGTCTGAAATCTGCGGTGTTTATGATGGAAGACTATCAGGCAGATGAGGACTTACCTCCTAGGAAGGAAGCGATGGTGTGAGGTTCGGCGGCTCCGTATCGGCAGCTGGAAGAGAAGAAAAGATGGCAGTTAACATATAATTGGGTGACAAATGAATATTGTGCTGAGGTCACCTAAGATCGACAAACAAAACACAAAGATCGGGACCCTCATCTATGGGAACACAAAGATCGGGACCCTCATCTATGGGAACACAAAGATCGGGACCCTCATCTATGGGAACACAAAGATCACCCTCATCTATGGGACCACTCGGGACCCTCATCTATGGGAACACAAAGATCATCGGGACCCTCATCTATGGGAACACAAAGATCGGGACCCTCTATGGGAACTATGGGAACACAAAGATCGGGACCCATCAACACAAAGATCGGGACCCTCATCTATGGGAACACAAAGATCGGGACCCTCATCTATGGGAACACAAAGATCGGGACCCTCATCTATGGGAACACAAAGATCGGGACCCTCATCTATGGGAACACAAAGATCGGGACCCTCATCTATGGGAACACAAAGGGACCCGGGGACCCTCATCTATGGGAACACAAAGATCGGGACCCTCATCTATGGGAACGGGACAAAACACAAAGATCGGGACCCTCATCTATGGGAACACAAAGATCGGGACCCTCATCTATGGGAACACAAAGATCGGGACCCTCATCTATGGGAACACAAAGATCGGGACCCTCATCTATGGGACACAAAGATCGGGACCCTCATCTATGGGAACACAAAGATCGGGACCCTCATCTATGGGAACACAAAAGATCGGGACCCTCATCTATGGGAACACAAAGATCGGGACCCTCATCTATGGGAACACAAAGATCGGGACCCTCATCTATGGGAACACAAAGATCGGGACCCTCATCTATGGGAACACAAAGATCGGGACCCTCATCTATGGGAACACAAAGATCGGGACCCTCATCTATGGGAACACAAAGATCGGGACCCTCATCTATGGGAACACAAAGATCGGGACCCTCATCTATGGGAACACAAAGATCGGACCCTCATCTATGGGAACACAAAGATCGGGACCCTCATCTATGGGAACACAAAGATCGGGACCCTCATCTATGGGAACACAAAGATCGGGACCCTCATCTATGGGAACACAAAGATCGGGACCCTCATCTATGGGAACACAAAGATCGGGACCCTCATCTATGGGAACACAAAGATCGGGACCCTCATCTATGGGAACACACAAAGATCGGGACCCTCATCTATGGGAACACAAAACAAAGATCGGGACCCTCATCTATGGGAACACAAAGATCGGGACCCTCATCTATGGGAACACAAAGATCGACCCTCGGGACCCTCATCATCTATGGGAACACAAAGATCGGGACCCTCATCTATGGGAACACAAAGATCGGGACCCTCATCTATGGGAACACAAAGATCGGACCCTCATCTATGGGAACACAAAGATCGGGACCCTCATCTATGGGAACACAAAGATCGGGACCCTCATCTATGGGAACACAAAGATCGGGACCCACAATCCCTCATCTATGGGAACACAAAGATCGGGACC